>JACGCM010001129.1:4685000-5101076 GCA_014058105.1 Kingdonia uniflora | reverse complement strand
TCACAATTGTGACGACCTACCGAACGCCGGCCAAATCCCCCGAGCGTTTTGAGTTCTGTCCGAATGTATTTGTTCTCTATATCCTAATATAGCAGCACCCAAGTTTCGTCGCAATCGGATTCAGTTAAGGGGCGAAAAGGTCCAGTACGCTTCGTCTCATGTTTTAACGTTTCCTTTTGGAAGTTGACTATTTACTTAGTAGCTATATTAAGGAGGAACCTTGGTCCGATCCTCCCCATGACTAAAAGAGCTTTAATGCTTGGTCATCAAGGACCCGGCTCATGGACTATCTACAAGGGATAGTTATGAGTTCTCCTAGGCCTAGGGTAGGCTAGGGGACATTGCCTCGCAATGCGGGCCGGTTTTCATTAGAGGGCTTCATATGGCGCCGCTATGCCCCGGGGCTATCCGAGACGCACCGCCCCTTCAGATGGACAGTATAATTAGTCCAGGCTCGTCGCCCCTTGAGATATGAGTCCCTAGGTGGAAACCGGCATATTGAGCTACCCTGATCCGCTACAGGACAGGTGTGCTTTCCGTATCTCGCGCGCGTCGTGAGAGATTACGCTGTAGGGATTATTGAGGAACCTTCAGCGTTGTTGCCTTTACCGAATACATATTCAATGACCCCTCACGAGTATCCAGGATAATCCGATGTCGCTCTAGCATCCGTGGGTTGTATGCCACTGGCGCGCCGCGCCCGTGAAGATGGCTGTACACGCCGACATCGCGTCCGTGTACGCCGCACGGTCCCTTATTCCGCTGCACTCCGGGCACTGTAGAGTCGGTCCCGGCTAGGGCCGTGTCAGTTGGTATCAGAGCGAGAATAGCTTGTTGAAGCTTAGCTCTTGAGTTGGTAGAGCGTAGATGGATTGTGCCTACGTCTGCCAGAGCTAGACAGAGTTGGGTCTAGGCTTATCGAGCAAGGCTTGCTGGGAGTTTGCTTGTCAGAGCGTAGATGGGTTGTGCCTACGTCCGTCGGAGTAAACGAAGTAATGATTCCCGAGTTGGTAGTATGGGTTACCCATTTGGCTGTTGTTCTCTCCAGAGCCGTAGTTGCTCCCTAGAGATGTTCAAGCACCGTTGTGAACGCTTGTAGAGTGTGTTGCCTACATGTCAGTCGATATTGGACGCAAGAGAAAGGCTCCATATCCGAGCGCGAGATTGCTCAAGTTAAATGTGCTTTGGACAGTGACGCTAAGAGGAGGATTGAGATTTGAGTTGGACGCGATGATCTATATCGTTGGTTGTCTCTAGAAGGCTGATCAGTGTCGCAGATGCTCTATGAAGAATAGTAATAGAGCGATCTAGCAGGTTGTTATTGCATTCGGTCCGTATCCGCGCTGCGAAGTTTAGTAACAGTTGTGAGCAAGGACGATGCCCCTCAGCAGAGATCGATATGGTCAGTGTCCGTTACCGAGTACTTTCGTGTGGAAGCCGCGATGCTTGGTTTTGTTGGAATTCCTTAGTGTCTACTAAAGATTGAAGAATCCTGAGAGATACTCGTTGTGATTGTCCTGAGTTGGACATTGAGACATTCCGGAGGTGAATGTCATGAGCCGAAGATGAAGCGGCATGAAGTAAGAGATGAAGACATGGTTTGGGTCCCGAGTTTGCACACAGTGATATCGTCAGGTAGACGTCGAGGGCAGAGTGACTCGTTATGACGCGACATGAACTGCGACCTCCCAGATGGGTTGTCGCTTGTCCGCAGTTGGTCCCCAGTTACATGGGACCTTGCTTTGATCACTCCAAGAAGGCAAGTTGCCGAGTGATGTTTGTTTTCTGGCTCCGAGGTGAGTTTCAGGTTTGTCGGCGTTCGGTGCTCTAGCCGAGTTGATCCATGTTGTTCCACATGATGGTTCTGGGTCATTTTAGCTCACAGATGGAAGACTCACGTTTCCGAAGGTTAGTAAGTTACGTGGTTGTCGCAGAACAGAGTTGAGCTTCAGTCAGTTGTGCGGGTTACCTCAGACATGATCTCAGATGGAAGATTGCTCTAGGATGAAAGATCCTGAGCGGAATTGGATGTTAGTTTCCCAATTCCTTATCACTTGGTGGTTGGCGGTAGGGATAGAGTACCCGCGCCTCGTTCTTTGTTTGTATCGATGGAGTGTCTTTAGAAGACCACATCTCAGTGACCGGTTTTAGTTGGCTGCGTTTGTTGAGCTAGTTCAAGAGACAGAGAATGGCTACGCTTCAGTTCAAAGATGATTGCGACAGTATGAAGGTTGGTCTCCGCGAGTTTGATAGCAGTTGGACATGGCAAGCCAACGAGCTCAGGGCGACAGGTCAGTGACAGTATCTTGTTCCCAAGTTCCCCAAGTACTCAGGTTGGAGTAGGGATGTAGAGATGGAGAAACGCTTCAGTAGTCCGTCAGTTATATGTCACAGCTTTGTTCTCGACGCGGACGTCGAGCTTATCGAGTGTGGGAAGAGCTGTAAGTTGTGACGCAGATATACGCAGGTTCCAGCATGGGTCATTACCACCAGAGTTTGGCAAGTACAGATGCCAGTATTAAGTCCTCGTTAGAGAAGAGGCATTGAGAAGTCCTCGTTAGAGAAGAGGCATTAAGAAGACCTCCTCGGAGAGTGAGGCAGATTGGAGTCCTCCGAAGTGGAGAGACCTTTGGGGGACCGGAGTAGCGATCACCCTTCCTGCAGCCAAGTTAGGTGCAGATGCCATCTAGCGTTACATGGGTTAGATGATGGCCTACTACGAAGTGGTAGAGCAGAAACGCGGCTGCACAGATAGATGTCTCATGGGTTTTAGAAGTTCACACAGGACGCCTTTATGGCGGACCTCGATGGTTAGCTGGCGGTAGGGAACAGAGTACCCGCGCCTATAGGCTGCCTCGATGGTTTTGTTGGCGGTAGGGAACAGAGTACCCGCGCCTCGTTGAGAGTATGCTACCTTCTAGGAGCTACCCTCCCTCGCCCAAGTGAACAATGAGTACCAGTTCAGTTCTATACTGGTAAGGCTAGAGTGCCGCATCTTGATGTTGTATCCCCGATGGTCCGTAAGAAGGGCGGACATGGTTGGAAGACCTTCGCAGAGTTGATTGAAGGGCAGTCAGGCAGTTCTGTGTGCGGCAGATGTTCCGTGCAGTTGGGGTGAGTTACCCCTTTGTTTTAGAAGACTTGCTCCTTACCACTCGCAGATGAAGAGTGAAGTTTGAAGCCGAGATTCACAGAAGATTGAACTCGCGAGCAGCGAAGGCATTATGCGACTCGGAAGTGAGCGCACTTTTGGACGGGATTGGAGATATCCTCGTCGGGCTGTCCGGAGGAGACGCCCTTGGTTTGTCGAGAAGGGCGACATTCCACAGTGTCAGGGGAGAAGGCGCTTTGCAGCAGGATGCAGCGCATTTCAGAGGGCGCGATGCTAGAGTACACCGCCCATACATTTTTTCAGAAGGTTTGAGACCAAGAGACAATACCCAGAGGAGAAGGCGGACTCCAGTCGTATGAAGGTTCGGTCACTACGCACTTCAGTTGGAATGGACGAAGTTAAGGTTCAGTTCTGAAGACACAGTTGTCAGCATCGAGACTAGCAGTTGGGCTCAGTATCCGCTAGTACAGAAGAAGATATAGTACTCTGAACTAAGTGCGGGAGAGTTGTTGGTTTCTTGAAGATGCAGAAGATTGAATCCTTGCAGAGCCGTGTTGGCGATGGTCCTCGACGAGGACGTCGAGATTATTTTAAGTGCGGGAGGGTGTGACGACCTACCGAACGCCGGCCAAATCCACCCGAGCGTTTTGAGTTCTGTCCGAATGTATTTGTTCTCTATATCCTAATATAGCAGCACGCCAAGTTTCGTCGCAATCGGATTCAGTTAAGGGGGCGAAAAGGTCCAGTACGCTTCGTCTCATGTTTTAACGTTTCCTTTTGGAAGTTGACTATTTACTTAGTAGCTATATTAAGGAGGAACCTTGGTCCGATCCTCCCCATGACTAAAAGAGCTTTAATGCTTGGTCATCAAGGACCCCGGCTCATGGACTATCTACAAGGGATAGTTATGAGTTCTCCTAGGCCTAGGGTAGGCTAGGGGACATTGCCTCGCAATGCGGGCCGGTTTTCATTAGAGGGCTTCATATGGCGCCGCTATGCCCCGCGGGCTATCCGAGACGCACCGCCCCATTCAGATGGACAGTATAATTAGTTCAGGCTCGTCGCCCCTTGTGATATGAGTCCCTTAGGTGGAAACCGGCATATTGAGCTACCCTGATCCGCTACAGGACAGGTGTGCTTTCCGTGTCTCGCGCGCGTCGTGAGAGATTACGCTGTAGGGATTATTGAGGGAACCTTCAGCGTTGTTGCCTTTACCGAATACATATTCAATGACCCCTCACGAGTATCCAGGATAATCCGGATGTCGCTCTAGCATCCGTGGGTTGTATGCCACTGGCGCCCCGCGCCCGTGAAGATGGCTGGTACACGCCAACATCGCGTCCGTGTACGCCGCACGGTCCCTTATTCCGCTGCACTCCGGGCACTGTAGAGTCGGTCCCGGCTAGGGCCGTGTCAACAATGGTTTCAGATGTACATCATTTTTGAGCAATGTCAAGATCAATACCCTTTGTGTTTTAGTTCTTACGAATTAGCTTCCCTCCTACATCAATTGAGGCAGAAGATTGCAGATTTTATTTGTTAGGTCAGAATCAATTTTAACACGTTCTCAAAAGCCAATTGCGGATTCATCTTCATGTTTATCCAACAGGCATTATGTCACCATTTTATAGGATGTGATTATGAAAGTTCGAATTGAGCATCCAGGCAAATGTACTCAACTCTGTGGCGTTTAGGATGGACAACTCTGTCGAGCAGACTTTCACCAGGGAACATGTATAAGCACAGGAAAACTGTTACCAAAGAAACATTTGTCTTGCAGAGTTTTCTGTGGTACTGCGTGTAACGTTATCAGAAACAATAGCTGTTTTCCCAGTGGAAAAACTGAATGCTTCTTTAACACTATTCCAAAACTGTCACTAAGCCATCACAAAATTATTTCACAGCTTTTTTTATATATAAACACAATTACGAGACACCCTTCTAACCAGCTTAAAGCTATGTTTTGCAGCAAGTATAAAACGCCCGACAACAACAAAGCTATTTAACTACTTCAAAAATCGGCATTCCAGTGGAACAAAACATCTAGAAACACTTGTGAAATACGAGTACTGAGGTATGGGAATCTAAAGTCTTACAAGATGAGGACTATATGAGAACCATTTTCTCAGTTATCATCAGATGATTATTTCCTCTCTCTATTTAGTATCTGTCATTGGCAGTAGGAAATCGCCTAGAGAAACTTCAGGGGGCATTGTTCGACAGGAGGAAAAAACAAACAAATCCGAACCTTAAATTCCCATGAGAACAATATAACAAATTCAACAAAATTTCTACTATTGTGGAAAAAGTTTGGATTATTCTTTTGGTCTTCAATTCCCAAGTAGAGCTTCTTGTAACTAAGGCATCAATGGGCCAAAAATTCAAAAAATGTATATTTGTGTTGTTTGTGATTTTACTTAGTTCTCTCCAAAAATCCCTTCAACTCACACTATCATGATCTGATACTTTTGCTGTTCTTGTAGAATTAGCAGTCGATTTCTGCCGACCATTCAAAGTCCCATAATAATACATTTCGTGATTCCTCAGATACCTCGCCTCCAAAAAATTATAATTTACTTTCGAAACACTTGGAGCAGTAACCTCACTGCTTTTTAAGTTACCCTAAACTCCAAGTTGCCTCTTAGCAGGCTTGGTCTCACATTATTTCCAAATCTCTCAAAAGCAAGTGCGGAGATCTCAGAGATGGTTAAAAAAATCAGAAATTATTCTGGTTATGAGATCTGGTGTCCTAGCCCACTGGTCTGATCTGCTTTTTTCAAATTTTATGATTTTTGTTTAGCAACTAGACTGCATATTTCTGAGGTTACGGGTGGATCAAGTGTATTTATGGTTTAACCGCAAAGTCAAGCTCATTCGCCCTCCGATATAACAAAACAGATGCTTCCACCCTGTTAAAACAAAGTCAAGATTAAGGGCATTTTGCAAACTGGGAGAAAAATTCATCTGAATTTCAAAAACAACATAGACGGCTCACCATCCCGGATGAACAACATATCTTCCTGTGGCTAAAGCCCAGTTAACCTGTTTCAAATGAAATGTTATTAAAGAGAACTCTAACGAAAACATAAACATCTCAGAGTCGATCTTAGAATAAAGGAAATTTAGATTCCAAGATATGCTGCTCTATTCATTTATGGCTTACATTTATCTTAAAACCTCTTAGGCGCATTCCAAACAAATTATGTGGGCAAGTTATTAACATATAAGGTACAAATTTACTATATGTCATAAGAATTGCTACATATTATGAAAAATTAAATAACTTTTCAAACTTTTAAGTAATAGAAACTTATAATTTTGCATGTCGTAACTCTTTACAAGTTCTACCATAAATTATAATGGCGAATAGCAAATTAGTGGCAGGTGCTGCTGTACATTTATCATGCAGGAAATGAATCCCATTAATTCAGATCCCCATGTGAGTGACAGACGTACATTAATGTCAGTCATGCAGTTATCCCATTCACATCTTTTTTCAATTTTTCGCCACTGTCATTTATATTTCACCCATATATGCAATTTTATCCCATTCTTTCAGAAAGGCCAATAAATGTCTCATGCGACTTGAAACCACCAGCATCTTGTGGTTTACCAGAACAATATCCTTTTCAAGATAGGTAAATGAGTTTGCTATATTTACACACTTTACAACAATCAGGAGCCATATTTATTTCACGTATTTAGAAGCATAAAATTTATTTAGTGCATGAACAATTAAAAAAGGTGTATAAGGAAATGAGGCCATTGTAGCATACCTTATCAGTCCCCAGGGAATTGGCAACTACATGAGTAACCTGTTCGTCAATCTGAGTGGTGCAAACAGCACCAAACTGTTCAGCTGTCTGCCACAACGGGTGTAGAAGATGATTTGCTCCACCCAACGGAAAAATCCTACTAAAAACTATGTGACAACCAGCCAAATCTTCTTTTGCTCCAAGGAGAGAATGTTTCTAACATCCATGTCACGTAAAGATGGGTTGGAGAAAAAATTCTCGTGTATTCTCTCTATCACCTATTCAAGTAAATACAAATTGATGAGAAAAAGAAATAGTAATAATATTAAGTACGAGAATCTTACAGCATACATAATATAATAAAGTATAGGGTTACCGCCAGGGAGGATGCGATAGTGCCATCTTCCGGTCTCTCATCATGGTCAATCTCGAGAAGAGAAGGACCCAAAAGCCCAAATTGGCGTCTACTACAGGGGAAGTAAGTATATCTGTACAGTTTATAGAAGTACAAGTAAGAAATAATATCAGGGGGTATCACGAAACAACTAATCGAAACATTAGGATAGGGTCCAAATAACTCTTTTCTGAGTAAAAATCGATACTGAGGATAGGGACTTTACCTCTCCACAACTATCAAGTTCAATTTGTTGTGAGGCCAGACTCTTATAGAATCATCTATGATCACTACACTTGATTCCATACCCAAAACCCCTTCCAAGTCCTTGCTCTTGGGCTTCTCGTCACCATCTACAAGATCACCTTCGTCTCCCTTGGATATAACTCTTCCAGCAAATAAAACTCCAGTGGGATCGAGCACTTTCGCCATCTCCTTGGCATATACATTGTTCCCCATTGTGTACAAGTGCAGCTCATAAAGCTTACTAGCCTAACAAAAAGTAACAAAGAATGGAAACTTCTTCAATATTTCGTACAAAAACATTTAGAGTTTTGATCTAGTAAGGCAATACTACCTTCTCAAGAAAAGTCCAGATTCCTGGTCGCAACTTTGTCCACATTGACATGTGGGGAAAGCGGAATAGATGCCTCTGTGGTTTCTCTCGATCTAGCTCTTCCTTCTTCCTCAAAATCTCCTCATGCACACGGTCTACTTCAACAAACTGAGTGGGCAGATGAGGGAAACTTTGAATTCACACACAAACATTTTTTTTGTAGGTTACAAGAAACCTATAAACAGTTCATATATTATACCTTAGCTGAATTAAGAAGAGTGTGATCCAAATCCAAGACAAGGCAGAGTTTCCGGGCTGCAAACATTCTGTTCTGTTCCTCTATCCTCCTTGTTCTCTCTCTTTGGATAGCTGCTTTTTCTTTGTCATCGTACCCTTCAAATAAATGTTCAACATCATCCCACGTGGTTGGTAATGGAGAGGATCCCAACATGCCTCCTTCACACTTCATATCCTTAGAGTCTGTCGCTTCAACACCCCCGTCTCCCGTTTCTACATTAACTGCTATTGATTGGGAAGAAATGTTCTCAGGACCCATTGAAGTATTAGCTGGTTGCGAACTCGATAAAATATTAGCAAGATTTTGCAGATTATTTGTGAACTGCCGAGCAATATCTGGTGGTGGACCGGGTTGAGAAGGCATGGAAGATGTTTGCGCCTGCTCCCCTAGTTGACGAACAGCTATGTTACCTTCTATAAACTGCATAATTGATGAAGGGGGTGCATTTATTCCGATCTGCTCAGTTCCCAAGCTCTCATTCTTTTGAATTGTACTGTTATGGAGAATCCGCCGAGGGTCGCGTGGTTTCATGCGGATTTTCCCCCCTTCACCTTGAGAGTCCTATCAACATCGAAAATGATTATTATCATGATTTACAAGATGCACAGCTTTTCTTACCATAAAGAAAGTAATGTAACTAAGGAAAACATATTAAATATGAAGAAGCAGTACAAATTAATGATCATAGTGATGCAATGTGTCTCATGAGTAACAAAGAAAAATCCTAGCGATCCTGTATATCTGATTTACAAACTCATACATCCTTCCTAGTATTAATCAAAACTCAATTGATTATCACAATGGAAACAAACAAGAGGCTCTCTCTCTCTAAAATAAACTCTCTGGTTATTTTATTCATTGTTGTCTACTCGTGTATCATAGGATAGATTGTTTTTCAATAAATAAGCATATCGTGCATTACAAGATAAGTGGAGACTTTTTCGCATAGACATACACTTAAAAACAGAACTTTAATCTTAGTACATGTCTAAGTTAAGTACATCATGATTACACAATATCAAAAAGCGTACTGTAAGATAAGGGTAACCAAAGATACACATCTAAATATGAATCGTTTTGGCTCAAAAAGATACTTATTGCTGTATCATGAGATACTAACAACAGAGATTGTATTCCTACTCAAACTTAGTCAATTGTCATAACTAAGCGATATACATATAACTGGACTGAGAATTGCTCCCACGTAACTTAAAATAGAATCCTAAGCAAAAGAGGATACTTCTAATACTATTATCTAAAAGGAGACCAGACGTAAATAAATATCCTAATCGGAAAATTCTCAACGTAGAAAATACGGATAGGATCCCATCAATACCTATCAAAAGGCGTAAAGCTAGTTGGTTTGTACAGTATCGGTGCATCTTGGGTGCCAACCTAGTTGGGTGGGATTCCATCAAGTATAGTGAGTCCTGGTAGAGCTTCCACTTGAAACCTTTCCATTTATTTATTTTTCCCAACAAACAAAGAGGCACCGCAGACCGCCAATTCAGAGATAAAATTTCCTAATAGTCTTCAAGTTGGTATTTAATTCATAATAAAAAGGCTAATTCCAGTTATCTTTTTTTTTTTGAAGGATAAGCTGGGGTTGGAACTTGGAAGGCAGACCCCCCCTGCTCCATAACAAACCAAAAGAATTTACTAGAGTTTAAGAGGAACCTAACAAGATAGGCCCTCAAAACAAAATAAAACATAAAGAATATACAAACAAATTTAAGCTAAATTCAATTATCAATATATCTCGCAGCTGATAAAGCAAATCATATGTGAATGGTAATTAGAGGCCCTGAATATAATATAAGAATAAAAATTTACAATAAATTTCTAACTCTTCATAGTATCTCATGATGCATGTATAAAAGTAACATCTCGAGATGCATGTAGATGTTTTAGCAAAAATTAGTAATCATAAATGTGTACATGAATCCTCACCATTAAAGTTGTTTGAATGGGAATCTGAGGTTTTCCAGTGGGTTTTTGTTCATTCTCTGAAGACTTAGAGGCAGCAATATTTAGCAAGGGCGTTGTTCCTGGTCTGGTACCCAAGTTGGAAGCAAGTATTCTGCTCTCTGCTTGGCTTTGGAATAAATCATTAGACTTCTTCTCAACCCCAACTGCTAATCTTTGTTGTTCCATAATTAGCTGCATCAACATGGTTGGGTTCACAATAACATCCTTCAACAAAGAGGGCAGAGAAACTGCTGGTCCATTACCCGTCACAGGTAACTGGTCATCCCCACAAGTTTTCACGTTAACGGTGTCCTGTTTTTGGCAGGAAATAGTTTGTCCATTTTCTGATTTCCCGAGATTCATTCCTGTGTTCTCTGCCGTGTTATCTGCCAATTGTTTCCTATTAGTGTCGTCTAACCATCTACCACTTCCGGATAATAACATTTGTACATCCCTAGAGACATGTGGATTTATCAACTCATTTCTCTGTTTCTTCAAAGTATGACCATCCAAAGCAGACTCTACATCACTCTTGTGTTTTCTAGAACTATATACTCCTTCACGGGGTTCATTTTTAAGTGTATCTGCCAATAAAGGGCGTTCATTGAAGTCCAAAGTACACATCTCGGGTTTTGCAAACCGAAGCCTTGGGTCTCTACTCTTGGCAGCTGTTCTCACAACAGTACGAAATTCGGAAGCCAACTGCCCAGTGGGTTTATACACATGTGCAATAACAGAAGCATCAGGTTGCGAAGGAATGTCTGAACAAACCGTCATGGCTGTATCAGCAATGGATGAACTAGAAACCTCTCCTTTCGATCCATCATCCCCCTCATCACACTCCTCAGAGGGAGTTGGACTCGGGAGCCGATCACTTAAGAAAAATGAAGTTCCGCCAAACTTTTTTTGATAGGATGTAACAGCTTTATGAGCGTCCGCGTCGTAAAAAAGCACGGTCGCATCATTAGTGTTATCAGATAGAGTTGAGGTGGTGACAATACCTGCATCAACTGACCCATCTTTCTCAACTTGTGGTTTATGTTTAGTTAATGGTTGTGGGTTTTCTTGTATCGAAGGAATGCTGTCAATATTGTAAGGATGCAGGGTTTCAACTGGTGGCTTCTGTTTAGGTAATGGCGGTGGTACTGCTCGTGTTGGTGAAGGAAGGCTATCGGCATCATGATCCATATGAAGATCAAGTAGGGGACCAAAGCACCCTTTACTCCGATATCCTGGCCTTAAAGTCTCCAGCCCCATGCTTGAAGTATATTGATTCCCAGATTTAACAGATATTGGATCCAGAAGAACTTTTTCCGAATTTTTCAAAACTTCACTAGTGCTTCCACCAGAAATGTCAATCTCATAACTCTTTACCCCAGTATCATGTGTCTCTTTCTCTTCTTCTTTTACACTTGATTTAACGGGTTGTAAATTCAAGGAAAGCACTATGGCTTCTATCTGTACTCATGAAATGGTAAGATAAGTTTGTTTCTTTAGTCATACGAAAAAAATACACAGCTAAACAAACTAATACACAAGGTGAAAACCACACCTCTTGCATCTGCTCGGCATGAAAAATACCAAGATTCTGATTCTTAACATGGACAAGTAATCTGTAACAGAAAATGTATTAGAAACACATACCGTATGCTGTAAGGTATTGTTAATATTATATTATACAAGAGCAAGAAACATAAATCAAGTAAGATTAAACCTCATAAAGACTTGTTTAGTTTGTTCTTGTCGCTTTGTGTTCATGGAGGAGAACACCTGACAGGATAAACCAATGTAACGTCAATGAGAATTCAAACTTTGTAAACATAAACACACTTGTATCTGTGAAAACTGAAAACCTCAAATAACTGAAAGAATCCCATGAATCTTACAGAGTTAACAGTTTGGATCGCATCAAAAGACTGTTGAACGAGTGCATCTACAGCTGAAGCACCACTCTCCATGATCACTAACTGTAACTTTTCCAACAATGAATGCAGTTGGGAACAAGCTCCATGAAATGATCTACAACAACAACAACAAGCTTTAAACTTTCTGGGGGGGAAATGCAATCTTTATGACAAGGCAGCAGTTTTAACATAACCACTGAATTCAGCAATCAATCATGAACTCACTTCTCAATCTCTATCACAGTTATAGTCTCTAATGCTTCTAAAATTAACTGAATTCGCTCCTCAAATAAACTCTCTTTGAATTCACAATCGTCCACGGGTAAATTATGACTCCTACTATGCTCTTCTTCACTTCCCTTGACTACCTCTGCATCCAAATCAATCTCTCCTTCCTCCAATTCACCTTCTTCCTTCTCCCCATTTTCGCTACTATCATCACTAATAACATTACATACTTGTCCTTGTTCACTACTATCATTAGCGAAATTCAAAGGCTTGTTTTGAACAGCTTGAAACCAAGCAAAGTTATGCAAATTCGATCCGAAATTACTCGAACCGCTATAATTATAATAACTCCTCCAATCTCTTGATTCTCTACCACCATTAACATTACAAGGTTTCATCAAACCTTTGGGTTTAAAATCTTCTTCACTGATCTCTTGAATCGCCTCACTATCATCAGATATCTCTCCCTCCTCAATCTCAATCACAATCGATTCGTCCTTCTCTTTTGACTTCCCCATCCGTACAACAATGGTGATTCTATCCTCGTTAGGGCTCAAATCCAAAATCGAGTTATAATTGTAATTTGTTTTCCCTCTCTGATAGATCTGATAACTTAAAAATTCGAATTGGATGAAATCAAACAGTGTAATCGTCAATCAGAGACTTCGATTTCAACTATTTGGGGATAAATATATTTGATTCGATGAAATTGGAAACCCTAAATTTCGTAAAAAAGAGGAACCCTAGATCAACAAATCTTCAAACAAATGAAAATGGAGAAGAAAGGCACATACAAGGAGTGGAGGTAAGGTTTTGCAACTCTCGTTATTATAATTTTTGAGAAATCCCAGACGTACACGTCAGCAATCTTGTGTTAGTAAAGTTTTCATCGAGGACAGGTCCTACTTCAGTAAATGGGTGAAAACCGGGATAGTTTTTAGGTGAAACTGAGATATGGGGGTTGAAAGAATAAATTCAAGTCGGTTTATTACGATGTAATCTAGATAGTTAAAAACCACATTATTTGAGCACTGTTGTGGTTTTCAAGAGTTGTTTAAAGGCCTAAGATTGTGTTAACCAAAAAATAAATCATAGCCTTTGACTTGAAACTCAAATATAGGCCATCTATTGGCAAGAAAAATACACTTCTAGATGTATCAGCTTATAAAACCGAATTTTCATAAAAATACACTTCTCCCCTCTCTCCATACGAATGAAGTTTCCTGTCTCTCTATCTCTTTATTTCAATCAAACCAAAATTCAAACTAATTAAAAAGAAGATCAAAATATATTTCAAAATCTAACCGTATCTCCAAATGCTCGCACGTGCGATTGCCCGTGCACAATTGCTTATGATTTAGATGGGAAAAAAGTTAAAATGACGCTCCATATAAAACCTATTATGGTTAAAGTAGTTTTTGATATTTGGTCTTTGATACATTACGTGAACACTTGTCATGCAAGGATTTAATGATTGGGTTGTACCACATAGTGGATTTATTACCTCTGTAGCAGTAAACGAACAGCAACAAAAACAAGTTGATTTTGATGTACCAAGCTGAAGAACAGGAAATGCTGAGTCGAGGACTAGGTCTCTATCTTTAAGACGTTTCGCCGCACTGCCTTTGCAAACAGTTGATTGTTGCGTCGTCTCCAGGATAAAACAACAATGTGGGAAATTCTTTTGCAATGAAGAATTACCTTCTAATGATTTTCACTTTCAATATGTTATACTCGGATCTTAGAAAATCTCAAAGAGAAGAGAAGAGAAGAACTGTTCTTCGATTATGATAAACAGAGGCACAACTTCTCTTTATATAGAGTAAGTTCGAAACGGTACCAAGAGTAATGGTGGGACACGTCATCAAAACCGTTCGAAACGGAAGTGAAACGGTTCAAAACTTTAATTACGAAACAGTAACAACGTTGCGTTATGAGGAATTCAAAACGAACAAATTCAGTTCAAAAAAAAAATCTAGGTCGAAAATATTCAGTTCGAATTGGTCTACTGGAAAGTCCAGGTCGAATAGACTCAGGTCGAAATGACATATGAAGAATTGGCTTAGTTCGTTTTGGCCCAAGTCGTATGTACTCAGCTCAAATTGGTACAAGTCGATAAGACTAAGTTCGAATTGGTCTAAGTCGATTAAGACTATACTTAGCTCGAATTGGTCTTGAAAAAATTAATTTTCCATAAAGCCCAAATCGAAGCCCAAGCCCATAAACTAAATGAAATTTGAAACTCGTATTTTCGGCCCGCCCACTTCCAACATAGAGAATAAAAGATTTATGTTATATCATACAAACAAACTCCTCTTGTGAGCAATGTGGGACTAATGAATAGTTTTGAGATATACCAAAAAACCCAACACGATATAATTTAGATAACCAAACCTTAGAAAAATGTCACAGTCTTCACATTTATGTTAGGTTACGGCTCAAAAACAAATGAAGTCGTTCGAACGAAAACCGCGGTGTTTGTTTTGTAAGTTCATTTTTTGAAGGCGATGGTTTGTCTCGTGATACGTACTTCGCTGATAACCTAATAGATAGTATATAAATATAAAGTGTGAGTTCAAAGCCTTTGTATGTGTGAGAAAGAGTTAGATAGAGAAAATAGAGAAATCTAGGGTTTTACTCTTGAGAAGTTTCTTGGGTTTTATTTCTAAGGTTTCTTGCTGGGATTATCTGTAATGGTAGAGGTGAGGTTGAGAGATCTCTGAAACTTCTTGTAACCCTAATTGATAATAGATTCGTCATACTTGTCGGGGTGGTTTTGATCATTTTGGGATTCCACCTAAATTTAAACCTTGTGTATGTGTTTATTGCTTGGATTGAATTAACTGTGGTTAAAGTTAAATCTCCAATTTTTGCTTAGTCATATCATACTTCCGCATTGCGATTTGCCCCATTTGTTTCCTAACAATTTAACACTACATCTAAAACACAATATGCCTAAAATCATTTTTTTTTTTTTTTGTCGTATCTAGTGATTTCCGACTATTTGCTCACAACTAAGTTGACATCTATGCCCATTGTAAATGAAGCTTGAAAGACAAGTATGAAATTTGAGTAAATCAATTAGACTTGGTAACAATCTAATTAACTTGACTTAGACCAACACGCTGGACTCAGGTCATTTGATGAAAAAATATTTTTGAAAACTGAAACTTTTATTGTTGAAAGAAATTCTAACTCAGATATTGTGGCTGCCACATTTATTTCTACGCTTCTGGACGTTGACAGAATCTTAATATGGTGATATAGGATCTGTAAATTTGTACTTAATCTTAGATGTTGCATTTTTATTTTTTTGGCATGAAGGTCTTTGCTTCTTCTTTTCTTCTGGAAACTCTTTTGAAGCAATGAAGAAGTAAGCATGAGTTTGACCAACCCCCAACAATTTGTAAATTAGTTGGAGTATTTTTTTTTATTTATTTATTTAGTTGGAGTTTGACCAACCCCCAACAATAAGCATAAGTAATTACAAAAGAGGTTCCGTCAGCCTGTAGAGAGACCTGCAACCATTCAGGCGGGAACCAGTCCAAATAAGACCAAAATTGTCACCCATGGGCCTAGTGGCAATCACATGGGCAACTGAATTAGCAGTATGGGGTACAAAACATACGCTAATATTAATAAACTGTCAAAACATCGCCAAACAGTCCTGTAAAATAGCTTTAGTCGTCCAGGAAATCGCTACTTCGCCGTTCTTACAAAAGGAGTAAATTGCCTCAGCATCAGTCTCGATAATAACTCTCTGGAGGCCCCTCTTCCTGGCCCAGAGGACACCATCCAGAACTGTTAATGCCTCGCCTTCTTTACTAGACGCGAATTGGTGAGAGGAAGCTCGGGCTGCACTGAAATTATTGTAAGTATCACAGATAACTAAACCGATATGATTAAACAGTTTATCTTTACAGAAAGAGGCATCCACATTTATTTTATCTCACCCTAGGTCGGGAGGGACCCATGAAGTATTGAAAGTAAGACGGTCATTTCGTAAAACCGGTTCATTGTACACATTTATTAAGTGTCCGAGAAATCTTGAAAGGGTCCGGCTTAGTATTCTGAAAAACCCAGGCACACCGCGCCTTCCAGATCATCCAATACATAGAAAAAAAAAACCCCATGTCCATGTGCCTCGGTCAATAGGCCAAGTCGGGGGTGGCGAGAGCCACATCTCAATCCACGCTAGAAGAAAGAGATGGGACAGCCCATGAAGAAGACCCCCATATATCGTGCCAAACTAGACAACACGTGTAAATGAGCATTCCAGGAGGATGTGATGCAACGTCTCGACAGGGGCTGAGCACAGCGGATAAAAAATATCATCCAGGCCTAAACGCTCCCCTATATTAGCCCGATAGGGTATCATATTTTGTAAACATTTCCAGTCAAATAACTGAGCTCTTGGAGTAGCTCTATTATGCCAGAATTTGAGATAAAAGGACGGCTTTCCCATAATCGGCTCCAAATGGATCACCCTCATCAGGACGTGATAGGCCAATTTGATACAAAACTTGCCATCTTTAGAGGGACACCATTTCAGGCTATCCTGCTCACCCAGCCGTGGAAGGATGATATGGGATATAAGGTCGGCCGAAGCATCATCGCACCATTTATACAGTTAGTCCCTCCGCCAGGTACATCGAATCGGATCAATAAAATGATGTACCCATTGAGGCCGGTCTACCAATGGACAATCCCTCCTCGGGATCGGGTATCCTCCTCTCCCCGGGGGACACCACTTATCCGTCCAAAACAATACCTGGCTCCCCGATCGAATATGCCAGCAGGAATGAGCATTGGCCGTCGCAATGGCAGAATGAATACTGCGCCAAATCTACGATGAATCCGCTCTCGGGCGGGCATGAAGAATAGAATAATCTGGGAAGTATTTGGCCTTGAGGACCTGACCCCATAGGTCATCAGGCTACTGATGAAGCTGCCAAACTAACTTAGAGAGATGTGCCTTATTAGTAGCCCCTGCCTCCCTAATACCCAGCCCTCCTTCACGCTTCGGACGACAAACTTCCTTCCATTTTTTTAAATATAACGGTTTCCGGGCATCTTTCCCTTTGCCCCACCAGAAGTCCCGTTGAACCCTATTAATAAGTTTACATGTAGATTTTGGTAGGCAAAACAGGACATCTTATAAGTAGGGATCGCCGAAGTCACGGATTTAATCAAGACAGTCTGTCCCGCCTGGGAAAAGAGTTTCCCTCGCCAAGATTGCAAACGATTAGAAATACGCTATTCAATACATCGAAAGGTCTGAGCTTTGGACTGGGTAAAGAAAAGATTTGTCCCCATATATCTTTCATTGGGAGGCATGATTTTAATTTTGAGAAGGCGGTCGACAAGACGACACAGGCGAAGAGGGAGATTCTTACTGAAGAAAACTCCCGATTTAGCCAGATTAAGCTGTTGACCCGTCGCAGCGAAAAAATCATCAAGGATAGATTTCATTTCGGACTTCATTCGCATAAAGGAGGTAAGACACCGGAGGTAAGACACCGGAGGTAAGACACCGGAGGTGCCCGGCGGGAGGCTTTGATGCCATGAATTTTTTGTTTTGTTTCCTTTACTCGCAATGCCCGCGAAAGGCCTTCCATCAGGATGATAAACAAGAAGGTAGAAAGGGGGTCGCCCTGCCGAAGTCCCCGACTAGGAGTGAGGAAACCATAGGTCGAGTCATTAATCACTGCTTAATCCACTGACACCAGGTCGGGCTGAAGCCCAGGGCTACCAAGGATTGAATCAACGTTCCCCATTCGATTCTATCATAAGTTTTGGACATGTCCAACTTGATACCCATGAGGCCAGATCGGCCCTTTTTACGCTTCATTGTATGTATAAGTTCATTCGCCACCAACACATTATCCGATATCTGGTGACCACTTACAAAAGCTCCTTGGAACGGGGAGATAATTTTCTCAAGAAGGGGTTTGAGCCGCTTGGAGAGGATCTTAGAGATAATTTTATAGGTTACATTACACAAACTGAAAGGACGAAAGTCACTATGATGAGCCTTATTACCATTCTTGGGGATCATCGCCACATGAGTGGCATTGATGTGCTTAAGCATGAAGCTAGACGCAAAAGAAGGTAGAGACCAAGTTGCAGATATCCAGACCCACCACATCCCACGATTGTTGGAAGAACAGCGCAAGGAATCCATCCGGCCCCGGGGCTTTATTAGGCCCAATGTCAGCAAATGCAATCTTAATCTCCTTAGAGGTGACCGAGGTGACCTCCCGCAATAAGGACAGATTGTCCTCGGCTGTAATACATGGGGTAAAGTGTTAAAGATATTTAGGGATACCCACCGGGTGGGATGTCTGATAATTTTAAGCCATATTGCGAAGGAAAATTTGCCCAATCTCAGAAGTTTTCGAGGTCCACGCATCGCCCTCATTCTTGAGCCAATCAATGAAATTCTTTTTTCCTTTTGGGAAAGGGTTTGCATATGAAAAAAATTAGTGTTTCGATCCCCCTCTCCAGCTAGTTCACCCGTGATTTCTGCCTCCAGAACATCTATTCTCGCAGTTGGAGTTCTTCAAGCTCCCCCAGAAGTACCCGTTCACGTGAAGCACTTCCTTCCTCAAAAGGAAGAGCCTGTACACAAACGATCTTCTTTTAACGCAAAGAGACGACTCGGGAAGTGACCAATATTTTTTATATTCCAGGTTCTAAGGCCGACTTTCGTATTTAATAGTTTACCCTTGACCTGTTAGGCTGGGGATCTGCGTTCCGTACATTTCCAGAGATTCTGAATCAAGAGAGGAAATTGAGGTTCCTGAATCCACATGGATTGGAAACGGAAGCATTTTCCTAGAGTCAAAAATTAAGGGGTAGTATCAAGGCTTAACAGGGTGTGGTCCGATTCTAGGGCAGGTAAATGCAAAACCTTAGCTGACGGGAAGATAAGCATCCAATCAGCATTAGCCATACTCCGATCCAACCGCTCTTTAATGTTAGCCCACCCTCTCCGTCTGTTATTCCAAGTAAAGGGGTGCCCAGAGAAACCCAGATCCATGAGACCTGCTTGTAATTAGTTAGAGTTTCAACTCACCCTTCTTGACTAATAAACATGACTTGCTTTCATCACTGCTTACACTATGCCTTGTTGTGAATACGAGCATCTTTTATGCATATAATTACCAAAACATTATTCTTTCTACAATGAAGTGTTCAATAATTTTAAATTTTTGACCAACAACCTTGTGCTCTGGTGGAGATTTTGACTTGACTGAGTGCAAATAGTGACTGCGACATGAGCTTTTGTTCTTGCAACAATGCCTACCTCCCTCAAAATAAAAAAATTATGAAATTTAGCGCCCAAGACTTGAATCCTTTTGTTTTATAAACGGATACCCAAGTTTTCGATTCTCTAAAAGGACAAGCCGCGATTAGTATCTTGGAGATGGTTTGAGCTAAGTAGACCTCTTCAATGACCAATATTGACCATGTCTAGAGATGCACACTTGTAACATCATCTCTTAAAGTACCTCGCTCAGTTGAGTGAAAAAATTAAATTCTTAATTGAGTGAGGCCCAATTTCATCCAACAGTAATTCAGTTGGTTTTGTTAACAAGCATCTAAATTTTGGGCGCGCCCGTAAAAAAATAATAATATATCATCAAGCTTCTAACTGTTAGGTGTCCGATTTGATTTAAAAAGCCAAAAAACAATTGGGCACTCAAATCTTAGGTGCCTGATTTGATTTGATTTTTTTTTGTTAGAAAAAACAAATGGCGCCCAAACCTTAGACATTGATTAAAAAACAACACTTGGGCGTCGGATTGGAATGTAAAAAAGTAAGGTTCAATCTTGCTTTTTGAGGAGAAAAACTCAAACTTTAGGCACTGATTAGAAAACAAACAAACGCCCAATAATTGAGCACTCGATCAGAATGTAAAAAATCAAGCGACTGAAGTACTGTTGGAGGACGAAAATCCTATGTACTATCTCGAAAATGAAGTGAGGGAGGTACTTAGGAGACGCTCACATTTGTTGGGAGAGCCATCTCCACAGACTCCACCCAATCAAATCAAAAGAAAAGAAAAGAAAAGAAAATTCCATACATAGTGGCAATGGCAGTTCCCGTAATTAATCCAAAACAGCATAGGTCATTTGGTCCACATATCTCGTATATATCACGCGAAGGTTTCGGAATCGCAATTTCTACCATTGACGGACAGAGAGAGAGAGAGAGAGAGAGAGAGAGCGTTTCATCTCTCTCTAAAAAAACCACATTTTCTCTCTCTTCATCTCTAATGGCGATTTCTGAAAACTCACGCCAATCTCTCATACCAAGTTTCATCTACTCTTCATCAACGATGAACAACGTTGGATTCGAAACGTTATTGAAGAGAAACCCTAGTTCACCTTCATCCAAGAGTTTCGTCATCAATGCCCCGAGCGAACCAGGGAAGATCGTGATGTACTCTCCGACGTTCTACGCTGCTTGTACCTTTGGAGGTATCGCTAGTTGTGGTCTTACTCACATGGCTGTTACTCCTCTTGATCTTGTCAAGTGTAATATGCAGGTCTGATTTCATCTCATTTAGATTCGTGTAGATCTGATAAATATTTTTGATTTGGGGGTTTCTCCTTCAGATCTATTATTAGTAATTATTTGGTTTGTGGTAATCATCAGATTGATCCTGCAAAGTACAAGAGCATCTCGTCTGGTTTTGGAATATTGTTGAAAGAGCAGGGATTCAAAGGTTTCTTCAGGGGTTGGGTTCCTACCTTGCTTGGTTACAGTGCTCAAGGTGCTTGTAAGTTTGGGTTCTATGAGTTCTTCAAGAAGTATTATTCCGACATTGCCGGTCCAGAGTACGCAGCAAAATACAAGACCTTGATTTATCTTGCTGGATCTGCATCTGCCGAAGTCATTGCTGATATTGCCCTTTGTCCTATGGAAGCCGTCAAGGTCCGGGTCCAAACTCAGCCTGGATTTGCTAGAGGCTTGTCTGATGGGTTGCCCAAGTTTGTGAGATCTGAAGGATATGGAGGGTATGCTTCTTAACTTACCATGTTTACAAACTTCACTTTCTAATTTCTTGTAAATATCCACAGCTTGTACAAGGGTATTGTACCTCTTTGGGGACGTCAAATTCCATGTAAGTTTTCAACCCTTCCACTAATGCTATTATTCCAATCTCTTTCGGGACCTCTAATTTTAGTTTTAATGTATTTCATCAATATTGCTTATTTCCATACTAATTACTTAGTATATACAGTAACCTCATTAACACATGATAGCTTTTCCGCCAGTTTTAGTAATACATGCAAATCTATATTTCATCAATATTTACTTTATACGAGTATCTTTTTTGTAGCTCGGTTGCTAATAATATTTTGCAGACACCATGATGAAATTTGCATCCTTCGAGACAATTGTGGAGATGCTGTACAAATACGCCATTCCCCAACCAAAGGACCAGTGCAGTAAATCACTGCAACTGGGTATCAGCTTTGCTGGTGGTTATGTTGCTGGTGTTTTCTGTGCTATTGTTTCTCACCCAGCTGACAACCTTGTGTCATTTCTCAATAATGCCAAGGGAGCCACCGTTGGTGATGTAAGTTATCTTCATCTCTTTTCGTTGTCTCTGCTAATTCTTCTGTGTTTCCACCACTTCCATTGTTGATATTTGTTTTTGTGTATTGCAGGCCGTGAAAAAGATTGGTGTTGTGGGTTTATTTACCCGTGGTCTTCCTCTTCGTATTGTCATGATCGGGACCCTTACTGGTGCACAGTGGGGAATATATGATGCTTTTAAGGTGTTTGTTGGCCTGTAAGTATCCTTCTCTCCCATGCTTACTATTAATACTTGAGATGAAACAATTAAAGATTACTAGTATTTGAAGAATGCTATCTATGTCCTCAAGATGAAATTATCATGTCTATCGTGAAGTGTCGGTTACTTAATTTGGGTTTTATATTTGGTAATGGTGCAGGCCAACTACTGGTGGTGTTTCGCCTCCTGCTGCTTCGTCAGCTGCTCCAATTGTGCCTCCTGCACTTGTGAAGGTTTAAATTGAGCTGATTACGATAGAACCTGTCTGAGATTCAAGAACGAAAAAGCTTACCTTTAGAGAGTAATAACTATTATAATAGTGAAAAGTGTATTCTTTTCTATTCCGGACAGAGATGCAATTCTTAAAATTTTGATTGTTTGCTGTTATTGTTGGGGATGGTTTTGACTCATCCTCCCAGACTTGTATCTGTTGAGAAAGAGAAACCTGCAATAATTAAGAATTGATTTTGGTGCTGTGACTGTTGTCTCTTTATATGCAAGTATTTATTTTTCAATTTTTTTGTTTGTTTAACTTTGTTCCTGTAATTCTGTTCAGTTAACCAAAATTTCCAGGAAGACCAGGTGCTGCCTATTTGTGATTGCGGTCTGTCATTAGTAACGGGTAATTAGCAGGAGTCAATTGCTGTGCAGTCTTGTAGTGAACATTTGTTTTACCCCCATTTTTTTTTCAACGTGTTCATGATGACCCACTGATTGTGTAACATCTTGACATAAATGTACCAATGTTCTTGAGCTTGATTTTTTTAGATTTAAACTGCTAAAGAGTTACTTATTTAGCAATCCTAAAATTCTCGTGCCATGCTAAAATAGGGATATATTCAAAGCAAACAACTGTTATACTACAAATACCAGTATGGGCAGTCTTAAGTTTTCAGTCTATCTTCACCAAGCAACAAAGGGCTTCCATGCTTATATATAGAATCGAAAACTCCACAACATGAATCCTTGTCCAAGATGCCAATGCAAACTCACCAAAATCAACGTTTAAAGTATAACTGCCTTTTTTTCTCTTACTAAAAATTACTCGCTTGGAGCTCTCGATTCATGGTGTGGCTCAACAGAGCAGCCACACCATCCTACCTATTTTATGTTTGAGAATAGGGCTAAGGTTTGGTCCTCCCCTTGTATATTTTCGCTCGCTTTAACCATTAATAAATCTATTATTTTCATTAGTAAAATAAAAGAGAGATAATCTTCATGACCACCTTATTTTGCTTAATGTTCTTTTCTCAGTCAAGTGGATTTCATAATTAATAAGTAATCTTCAGTCAACAATGGCCAGGAATTCTTTCCAAGAAAAAGATCATGAATGAATATTGTTACATTAATCCAACCTAGTTTACATCGCTTTTGCTTACTAGCTTTAAAGGGAAATTTCTTCTATGGAGTATGTTGTTGCTCTAGATGAAGGGGATAAACAGTATCAAAAACAACTCGTGCAAATGTATGCCGAACTTCCTGCAAGTTTCCCAACCCCAAATGCTTATAATTAATCTTTGTACCTTGTTTTCGGAAGACTTTATTCTCTTTACCCCTTCTAACACACCCAAAGATATTGCGTACACTTGCATACAAATAAACTGGTATGAACACCTGCAAATGAAAGAAGTTAAAACAACCCAATACGAGTGTAAAATACAACTGATACTTGATACCCAAATATTATATCATCCGCAACTATACCAAAGCAACAAATATGACTTGTTATAAACTCTTACTTTTGTTAATTAGCTTATATACTCATCTACAATCACCTTTCTTTCAATCTTGTGCAAAAAAAGACTTGTTATAAATGAACTATTCCTATTACAGAATTGTAAATAAGTGAAACAAAACTCAGAATGTCTTAATATTTTATGCATTGTAAGCTATAAATCCAAAACATGAGAAACACCATCTATGTAACACCAGAAATTCAATTTTATACAGTAAAGATCCAAGCAAGTGTACACCAAAAAAATAAAAAATGTCATCTGGGGGTTCAATGTATCGTCAAAAAGAATTTGGTGGTACAAGTTGGATTCTTGATATACTTGAATAAAATTTCTCCTTGAAAGTGCCCTCTTTAAGCTATGTACTGGCATTGAGGGCTCTGTATATATACACTTTTTCATTTCATGGGTCATTTTCTAGTTCGCTCGTCGATGAAGGAGGTCACGGGTCTCACCTTCTAGTGCTCAATTTTTGAAATTATGGTTCACAAATTTTGCTTCTCTTCTTTAATGTAATCTACTTTTATCAATAACAAAGAAAATACTGAAGAAAGAAAACTAGATTGGAATCTAACAAGGGATCGGTACTCACCAGATCAGAATATGGTGCCTGAGAATACTCAGCCATGGCTTGAGAGACAAACGTCTTATCTGTCATCATACTTAACGCATCTTGAACTGAAGTTGCAAGGTCCATAACTTCATTTATCAATACCTCATCCAAATCAAGGTTCCGAGGCATTAATAACTCGTGAAAGCTACTGTCATGTGGTCTGGAGATCTTCCTTGCAATGCTTACGGCTTCGTCTAGATCTCCTCCATTGTGGACGGCAAGAGTAAAAGTCGCAACTACCAAAGGATCCCTAGGATAGTCCACCACTGCTTTATGGAAAACTAAAATTCCAACCCTGCATGTACCATGTTATATTATACCGAGCCAACATTGTATGCAGACTTATTAATGTCAAAAGGTAAAATCTGCGAGGGAAAAATGATTATTGAATGATATAAAATGAAGATAGAAGACGAGATAAACTTTGTTTGAATGTGAAATACATAAATTATCAAAGAAGATACTGAGACAACACATATTCTGCAGTGAGTCGCAAAGTTCATCAGAAAAAATATTTTCAAAGTTTTACTCCAAATGGTAAATAACAACAAAAATGGAATATTCACATTTTTATGGTCGTATTTAAAAAGATTAAGTGTCAAACGTCATTCCAAAGAGTTTCCACATCTGAGATGCCAATATAATTGGCGTCAGCCTTTGCTTGTTTGCTTCTTTTCGTTTTCTTTAAGTTTTACAGCAGGAGCTCGAATCTATATTTTATGATCTTCGAACTAAAGATTCTCCAAGTCCAAAATTTCTCCTCAGATTTCGTCTCTCTAAATTTGTGTCTCCATTTTTCCTCTATAAATTTTTTCAAAAAAAAAAATCTTGGGATTTTCATTCAGAACTTTTTTTTTCATCCTTCTAGATGCTTCCTTCAGATTCTCTTCATTTTATGATTTTTTATCTCTCCAGATTTTTTGGATGATATCTCTTTAGGTTTCACAATCTAAATATCTGAACTCACCAAGCTTAATTCCCTATGTTCTCTCTTCCTCGCTTTTCTCTAATTACTCCATCTTTCATATTTTTTTCTCCAATTTATCTCTCTAGATCTACTGTAAATCAGTCTCGATTTTCTCTATCCTACTCGAGATTCCTCTCTTTAGATTTCTTTCTCTGCATACTCTCTATATTTTCAATTGATTTTCTCAACCAAATTTTTTTTTTTAATAGGTTAAAGTAAAGAAATTAGAAATTGTTTATAATCCATACCATAGGCTACTTTCGCACGGTCTGTCAGGTGCCAGGAGTCTATCCAGATTAGAAAACAATGACTGCAGAAAAAAATAGTGGGATGATTCACAACAAACACCGCAAGCACAAACAAAACTTGCAAAATGTTTCAAATAAAAACCATGTACTATATTGATAAAGACCTCCATCTATCAATAATTTGAACTTAGGAGTTTGCCTTCATGAAACTGTATAACCCTAATGTACTACATTCACGATATTTTAGGTGACTAAAAGAGGAGGAATTAAATGGTATGAACTTACTAAAAGCATATTTGACCTCTTATCTCGTCTTCGAAACCCTTGTGAAACAAAGTAAGCTGCCTGCATCAAAAAGTCGTAATGTCAATGAGCATTGAGCATAAACTAAGTGGATAAAACATAAATAACCAAGGAAAAAAAGAAACTTTGTACTTGAATGGGTAAGAGCATCTCGAGGAGCCCAAACTTCCAAAGTAATCTCAAAGAAGCTTCAGCAGATCCAAATGCCAGCATATAATTCATTTCCATGAGAAGTCTTCCCTATCGCAGTATGTATACATATAAAAGAGAGGAAAATAAAGCGTGATGTTCATTCGAGTTAATTGCCAAAGTCATGATACAAAATAATAACTATATTAAGTACCTTGTCAAGACCTAACACCAGGCCAGACAAATCTCTTATGGATATCGATGTTTCCTTGGAAAGAGTGAACCCTAAACGAGCCGTAATTCTGACTGCACGTAAAATGCGAGCTGCAGTGCAAGTAACTAATGATGTTAGACAACAGCCTTTACTTTAGGTAGAAGGTAATAGTTTACCAAAAAAGAGTGTAAAAATATGAGGTTACATGGTAATCAGACAATATTTCAAATATATGGAAATCGGCTGACATTTTAAACCATGAGTAAAGTAGCCATGAAAAGCAAGGGTACTAACCACAATCCTCCTGGAAGGAAGTATATGCACGAGTTACAGTCCGAACCTATTGACACAAACAAAAAGAAAATGAGCATACCATGCACCTTCGAAAAAGTTTGAAATAACACAATGCAAATAATTGGCGTTATAAAGAAATACATGCACACTTTGGCTTTTTTGAGATCTTCCATGCCTCCAATGTAGTCGTACACTAGCTTTTCATATGGGTCAAACATCAACCTATATGAATAATCAAGCATACCATAATTAATATAGATTGGGGAGTCACCAAATTGTTTATCATATACAAGAATTTTATTCAGAAGCCGTTTAATTTGGTATCCAGAGTGTTAGTTTCTACGTACGCGGAAGCAATTACTCAACATACTAACCTAAAACTCGCCTTTGAATTAAACTCACTTAATTGCTTAAAAATAAAGGTCAGAGACCTAAGGTTTATGAGTTTTACCCCAAACTCTACATAACTTTTTAAGGCTAAGCCTTTCTTTTACTAAAACCGACATAAAAAATAAACTAAGCTTAGACTCCCTTTTATAGGAGAAGAGACCTAGCAAAAATAGAAACCGTAGCTAGACTCTAATTATGGGACTTCTCCTAATTATCATGCAAATCAAATAAGCTAATTAGAAATTACTAAAATAGAGAGTATGTCTTGCGAGGTGGAGAGGCAATCGTCTACGTGAGCATAGTGACGACCACGTAAACTATCAACTCTCTTCGTCTTTGAAAAATTCGTCCACGAATTTTGAAAACAGAAGAAGCAACTTTGAGCAAAAGCCAACTACAAATCCTCCTACGGTACTTGTCACACCCGTTTTGTTTGCCTACAAATAGAGAAACTATTGCTGTGCCACAAATTCCGTACGTGACTTCAACTTGAATCCCCAGAAACTGATTAAAATTTTGACTTGAACGACTTTCAAATCATTACAAAAAAGGATCACTAAACTCTTAATTAATTATCTCTTCTGGAGACTCATAAAAGATTGGGTGTTTAATTGTTTATCCCAATCAATTAATGGGGGAATCTCGGAATTATGTAAAAAAGTATGATCCCCAAAATCAGAAAAACTCCAATTTGATTTTGTTCCCAAGCTGGTTGTTATTGCTGGAATTGTTGTCCTTAACGAGTGAAGCATGTGCTCCACACTAGCCGCTGGAGCTGCTAGTTGTGTTAGGTTTAATACAACCGGGTGTACCAAATCATCCCCTCTTTTATCTCCTTCACGATGACAACTCAGCAGTTCTTCTTCTCCTTTCTCCCACTTGAAAACTAGTAAATCTTTTGATGGAACCCTCTCTCTTGCTTTCTCATTGCAAAGCTGCAATTCTTGCTTCCCCCTATCTCTCTAGGAAACGGTTTTAACGGCTGAAGAGTTTTGGGAATCGCTAACTTTTGTTCCTCTTGCCCAATCGCGACCACAAACCTCCGATTCGAAAGGGTTTTGGATCGTATATTGGAGCGTTAGGGCAGTTGGAATCGCGCGGCAACAAACGACAGTGGATGATTTGTAGTCGCTGCAACTATCGTGGGAAGAATGTGGGTGGGCTAAACTCGATACCCTATTGGGTTGAGATCTCAGACCTGGTTTCTCAACGGGCACAAAACAGCTTGTTTCAAAACAGACGGCACGTGTTTCGCTCGTGACCTTCTTTAAAGGCATGTATTTGATCATGCATCCGATGCCGATGTATGCGCCCATGCCACTGCTCGTGCCTTGTGTACTTTGCCCGATGCCACACTTTGTGGCAGGTTCAAATAACTCGTACCCTGGCATACAAATGCCTCTTAATATGCCGTGCCCCGTGCCTGCATGCGCGACATGCACGTGGTTTGGGGCTATTTCTTCTCTGATTCTTCTGGCTAAACCTTGTAACACCCAAGTTTCCTCCCGCTGCTTTCCGACGTTCTGAACACTGTAAGACCATCCCCAACGGTTCCATCAACCGTTTCAACAACTCTGTGAATAAGAATTTTGCCAATTATCGCAACTTCTCTGTGGAACCCGTAGTAACCCCAAATTTTCCTCAGCGTTTTTCAACTTTTTAGCGACTGAAAAACACTCTCCAATGGCTCGAAAGTTTGATTCCACAACTCCGTTGATCAAAGTGTCGTCAATAACCTCTTCAATTTGAGAATCGATGAACTTATCGATTTTGGCAAAAAACTTATCGATCTTGGTGAAACCCGTAATTTCGCAATCAATAATAACTTTTCCCTCAATCCCATAATTTTCTTCGTCGCTGCCGAACAAATCGGCGAAACCCCACTCCTCAATTTGTTGGACTCGGGGTATTAGTTTTGGGGTGGTGTTGGTATTGGTTTTCTTCGGTTGGATTTCATGATAATCGGAATCGTTAATCGGGTAAACTTCTTGCATCAAAGTCGCGACCCTATCGTGGGACTTTGATCAAGAACTTTTCAACACATCTCTGTCTTCCCCGCCTACAGCATCAATCGCATGGTGACCCCCTCTCTCTCCGCCGTCACCTTGTAGTGGTTCATCTTCAAGCTTACTCCATCGAATCTCATCGAATCCTCTATCACAATACCAGTCTCATCTCCGTCGTGAATCTTCTTCTCTCCTACTTCTACTTCATCTTCAATGACGTCGACAAATCTTTCATCACCATTGGAACTCGCGCAAGCACGCAATTTGGCAAGCATTGCCTCAATTTGTTTAGACATCATCTTGTTCAATTCCGTAAGCTTCTTGTTAGACTCCATAAGCAACTTGGTAGACTCTTCTACCTTTTCAATTGCTCGCCATTAATTTATTTTTTTAGCATTTTTTCTCCTTCGTTTATTGCAAAAGAAAAAAATCTCACAAAATCTTAGTGACTCTGATACCAAGTTGTTAGTTTCTACGTAAGCGGAAGCAATTACTCAACACGATTAAACAAACCTAAAACTCGCATTTTAATTAAACACACTTAATTGCTTAAAAATAAAGGTCAGAGACCTGGGGTTTATAAGTTTTACCTCAAACTCTACATAACTCTCTAAGGCTAAGCCTTCCTCCCACTAAAACCAACACAAGAAATAAACTAAATTTAGGCTCCTTTTTATAGGAGAAGAGACCTAGCACAAATAGAAACCCTAGCTAGACTCTAATTATGAGACTTCTTCTAATTATAATGCAAATCAAATAAACTAATTGGAAATTACTAAAATAGAGAGTGTGTCTTGCGAAGTGGAGAGACGGTCGCCTACGTGGGCATCGTGACAACCACATGACCTATTATAGAGAATTGAAAGGTCAATAGTCCACTACTAGACAATAATTTGAAAGAATTAGGAGAGTTTATGTATGTTAATTACCTACCCATTAACTGTGAAATCACGTTTTAAGCAATTCATCCACCGGCGATAGTCACTCTTACTGCAACCAGGTTGTTTTGCGGAAAAGTTACTCAAGCCCCTGCTTGATATTTGTTCAGAGGTGCTAAAGCTCGATACCTGTTTATTTGAGGATTAAAATTAAAATAAGAATTGTGGAGGAAATTTGGTCAACCATTATTTATATAATTTCCGTTTTCATGAGAAATCTGAGCATGAATGTACAACTTTAACCAACATACTACACGGGCAGCAAAAAAAAAGTACTTTTAGCCCATATTGCCAGAAAAGAAAAAAAAGTATGTATGCTATGATGTGGTGAACTCTACCAATGTTGAAGTCAGAAACGTGCACTCTAAATTCAATAAAAATCAGATATCAGAGTCAGAGGTCTGCCTAGCCATATATAGGTCATTTTCAAGAAAGAAAAAAACAAACTACATAAATAGCATTCTTATTACAAAAGTGATATATCCTACTCCCTTTCAATACAAAAATGATATATCACACCCTTGATGTTCAAAACTATTGTATATGAAACAATAGAGAAATGATTTTTATTTATTTATTGTGTCAATCTAACTTTTGAGTCTTTCAGCATATAAAACAGTACTTAAGCAACCTAACTTCTTTCGATTCTAGAAGTTCAAACTCATTAGCAACTAGTAAAACCAGACATTAGTGAATTGATATTTATATCCAAACAACCTCTAAATATCAAGACTAACTTAATCCAAAAGAAAGAAAGAAAGAGTAACACGAAGGTTAGTTAAAAACTGCGGACAAACCTCTATAATGGTATCATTAACATCCACATGACATATAGGAAAGCGCCTCCCTACTATTTTACATTGTGGGAATATCCTCCTCACCTACAAATGATATTAACAACAAATCAAAGTCAGTTTAAAGCTTCAATATCATATACTTTGTAACCAGTTCGAACTAACAAGTAGATATATTATAAAGCTATTATATGATTGTACCTCCCTAAGTTCTGCTGAAGTTATAACATCAAAGTCTTTGGGAGTCCTATTTAGAATGAGATCCCGTACACAACCACCAACAAGGTAAACTTCATATCCTATACATTTAAGCGAGTTATTCCCACAGTAATATTATCTATCTTGAATGCTACCAAACAGTAAAGGGAATATATAGTTACTTTTTTTTCTAAGCTCATTTAAAACCTCTCTGGTGGGCTTTGAAATGGATGAAGTTGAAATCCCAAGTTCTTTAGCACTGAATTTCTTCCACTCCGTCGGCGCTCTTTTGACATCTTCATTAACTAAATTACCCATTAAATTTATAATCAAACTCTAATTTGTAAATTAGGAGTTTGGGGAAAGTTAGTTACCTTGGTTGTTGATAACACATTCTGGTGGTTCTATTAAGGTTTCAAATGCTTGTGAATAGCTCCTCCTCCTCTTCCTAATCTGCAAATAAGAGACAGAAGATAAGAAGCTTTTGAGCTACAATTGTAATTGTTGAGAGAAACCCTAACCTTGTAAACGCAGTAAATGTAAGGACGCGGGTGAAAAGGTAAGTGAGTTCTGCAAGTAAATCCCAATCCTGAAATCGCCATTAACGATTCACCATGTCATGAAGAAGAAGAAGATGAGGGAAAGAAGAAGAGCTGATCCTTCACTTCACGTTTTCTATTTTGCCCTCATTCCCAAAAGGCCATCTCCAATAGTCCAGTCTGGCTATGGACGTTTGCAGCTCAAAATGTGCAATTTCAAAAGTGCCTAAGAAGTCTCAACGACTCACTCTCGGAGCACCGATACCCACAGGACAAGTTTTTTTCATCTTCTTTCTACTAGAGGTATCCGGGCCACTGGCCAGAGTGTCAATTCCCGATTAGATCCTCTAGGGCTCGTGCAATAGCCTGCAAACCACACAAGCCGGGCAAGTTGGCACAAGGCCGACATACTTGTACCAACCTCAAACCTTAGAGGTGAGATTCGAACCCTCTACTAGGGCACAAGGTAGTTCATATCCGTGGGGCTTTGACCTTTAAGTAAATAAAAACCAAGTATTGTTTTTGACCAAAGAACGAGAATTGTTGAAACCAGCATATTGGAAGGTCAATCGGCCAAAATAACCACGAGCAACTACGATATTATAAGTTTCTTCCTCTTGACCAAATCTATAACCTTCGTTAGCAGATTCATTTTCAGTGGTTTCCCTGATCAAACTAGAGGTTACCAAAGAACCATGCATAGTACTGAATAAGGAGCTGCCGAATACACCAGCTGCACCTAACATATAGAATGGGTGCATAAGGATATTGTGTTTAGCCTGGAAAACAATCATGAAGTTAAAAGTAAAAGAGATTCCTAGAGGCATACCATCATAAAGGCTTCCTTGACCAATTTGGTAGATCAAGAAAACAGCGGTCGCAGCTGCAACAGGAGCTGAATATGCAACAACAATCCACATACGCATACCCAAGCATAAACTAAGTTCCCACTCGCGGCCCATGTAACAAGCTACACCAAGTAAGAAGTGTAGAACAATTAGCTCATAAGGACCACCATTGTATAACTATTCATCAACGGATGCTGCTTCCGAGATAGGATAGAAATGCAAACCTATAGTTGCAAAAGTCTGAATAATGGCACCAAAAATAATATTGTTTCCATAAAGTAGAGACCCGGAAACAGGTTCACAAATCCTATCAATATCTACTGAAGGAGCAGCAATGAAGGTGATAATAAATACAAAACTTGTGGTCAATAAAGTAAGGATCATCAAAACACCAAACCATCCGATATAAAGACGATTTTCGGTGCTGGTTATTCAGTTACAAAAACGGCCCCACAGGCTTTTGCTTTTGCGTCTCACTAAAATTGTAGTCATTGTAAAATTTGGTTTATTCAATTATCAGGGACTCTCAAGCACACAAATTATCCAGAAGGCTTGTTATTCAACAATATAACATGACTGATATGCCCATGTCAACCAATATAAAATCAATAGATCCATAATCTATCGTAATGGTTTATAAATGAATAAAGAATAAAGTGAGTGAAAAAAAAATGAAATACAAAATATCTATATAGATTTATAAAAAAGTTATAAATTAAAAATCTCATATAAGTATCAAAATGGGTTGCACGAGCCTCGAACCCGAAACTAGTCGGATGGAGTAGATAATTTCCTTGTTAAAAAGAAAAAAAATCTCTCCCCAAACCGTGCTTGCATTTTTCATTGCACACGACTTTCTCCATGTATACATCTAAAACTAAGTTTTCTAAAAGGAACTCTCTACAAAAGTAGAATACTTAGTTGATTCAACTACTACTGCATAGTATAAGCATTTCATACATAAATAATTAAAAAAAAATTGTTTGTTATTTCTTTAACATTTAAAGATCATTTCCTTTTAAATGGTCTGATAACCAATCAGTTATGCTTGGCCAGGTCATTGATACGAATAATATCAAAATACCAAATATGTTCCCTATATATATAACCTCCGCGAAGAAGAAAATGAAGCTTTTGGGAAGAAAAAAGAAAGAACTTCTTCTTACGTAAATAATTCTTCTAATAATTCCGAACCAAATCTTTTCAAAAAAGAGCGCACAATACTCTTTTGTTTACGAGCTAAAGTTCTAGCACACGAAAGGCGAAGTATATACTTTATTTGATACAATTTTTTATTTTATTTTTGAGGATCCGCTATAATAATGAGAAAGATTTCTTAATATCCTCCCAAATCTATCGATAATATCATAATCTAATGAATCCGCCCAAGCCGGCTTACTAATAGGATGCCTCAATACGTTACAAAATTTAACCTTAGCCAAGGATGCAATCAAAGGAATAATTGGAACTATGCTATCAAACTTCTTAATAGCAATATCTATAATAAATGAATTTTCTAGGATTTGACTCCTTACAACTAAAGGATTTAGTTGTACACGCAAAAAATATCCCAGAAAATGGATGGAATGATTAGATAATTGGTTTATATGAATCCTATTTGGTTGAAACCATAAGTAAAAAATATATTGCCACTAAGTTACAAAGTAATATTTCCATTTCTTCATCAGAAGAGGAGTCCTTTTTGAAACTAGAATTGATTTTCCTTGATATCTAACATAATGCATGAAAGGATCCCTGAACAACCATGGGTTATTATGAATAACTACCACAAGATGTTCTATTTTCCCATAGAAATGTGTTCGCTCAAGGAAGGATCTAGAAGATATTGGTCGTAAATGAGAAGATTGTTTACGGAGAAGCACGAATATGGATTCACATTTATATACATGAGAATTATATAAGAACAAGAATAATCTTTTATTTTCTTTTGAAATAACGGAAGGGATTTCTTTTGAGTAATAAGACTATTCCAATTATGATACTCATTGAGAAAGAATCACAATAAATACAAAGAGGAGGCATCTTGTATCCAAGATCGAAGAGTTTGAACCAAGAGTTCCAGATGGATGGGGTAGGGTATTAGTATATCTAATACATGATTTAGCTATGATAATTTATCTTCTAAAAAAGTAAATATTGAATGAATTGATTGTAAATTATAAGATATTGTTATTTCTTTCCTTTCTAAGGAAGATACTAATCGTAGTAAGAGTGAAATTTTTGCAATGACTGCAAACCCCTCTGATATCATTTGAGAATCAAAATTATTCTTATGCCCAACAAATTAATTTTATTTAGAATGATTGTCCAAAAATAATAATAAAAATGATTCTGTTGATAGGTTCGAGTAATTAAAATTTTCAAAATTAGTGAACTGGATTTATTGTCATTACCAAATTTTTCCATGGATTCATAAAGAACCACTCTAGTTAAACCATGATCATGAGTAAGTGCATAAATATACTCCTGAAAAAGAAGTGGATATAGGAAGTCTTTTTGTTAAGATCTATCCATTTCTAAATATCTTTATAATTTCTCCATTAGAAATTCTATTTGAATCAAAGTTAAAAGTGGGATTTCTTGGGTTATCAAATGATACATAGTGCGATACAGTCAAAACAAAGGTATATAGTAAAAAAAAAGAGGGTACCTCGGAGACAGATAAGCTAATCAACAAATTCTCTATTTTTCCAGGTAATTTGGTTAGAAGATACCTAGATGGTTAGAAATCCTTTATTTTTGCAACCCAATCGCTCTTTTAACTTTGGAATAAATAATCTTTATCAATATACTATTTCTTTTGCACATTCGTCTCTATAAAAATAGAGTTAATAGTTAGGATTTATAAAATAAAAATGAATAATCCACTTATCTATAGGATACCCTTTTCTTGCATCAGGCACTAATATATTTTTAACGTCTAATTAGATGGGGTAATCATTCAAATTATGAACAAAAGCTCGTTGCTTTATTTATTTCCCTATAATTGGAGCTATAGGGTTCTATCCATTTATTTACTTAACCTAACCATGAATTTTGTCCCGCTTAAAGAGTTCAAACAATATTTTGTCTTGATCTGGCAAAGATAAAAGATTCTTATAGTTCTTGATTGATGTGACATGCTATTTTTTCCATTCATTCCTGTAATGGCCTAATTCTGTAAGCTCGAGATGGCTCGGATTTAGCTCTTACACCAATGTTCTTGTGACAAAAACTAATGTGAAATAAGAAATGACATAGGTGATTTAGCGTAGAAAACCTTTGAATAGGTAAAAAAACTACGACCTCGAGTTGAGGTTTTTAGTAACAATGACTTTTATTACTTGAGGCTGATATTTTATTACAAGTGATCTCTCGAACTAGAAATACTTGATCTTATAAATAATTTTTTTGGTATTTTGAGAATCTAGAAAATATAGTTTTCTTGGTGATTTCTTGTATCTTTTTCTGGTCATTGCCTCTTCTGAAACTTTTTCTTTATATAGGCCTCACCCGCAATTCGTTATCATGCTAAAGCACGTTCTCTGAATAATGTGGCAAGTGGCGGTTGACTAAATAACTGTTGAGTTTATGAGGTACATGTGTCTTTGACTTGTTTATGCTTTTTTGCTGTGCTTGACCCACATTCTTCATCAGTTCGTGGTGTAGGTGTCAATGCTGACATGTTTATGTCATGTGTAAAATACGTGAATCTGACATGGAGGTAGTTCAAACTGAAAATAGTTTAAATTGGGTTAGATTGAGGAATAAGTTCCTACAATCGCCCCCTCACAACTGAAGTCACGAGTGACTTTGGTTGAGAAAGAATCTGTTGGTATATGGTTTTTGGAAGTTGAAAAGGAAGGATGTATTAATGTGGATTTCACTGTATGGAAAATGTGTATATTTTCATGAGGGATGTTTGTGCATTAAATGATGATGGGAATATTGATGTACGTAACGCTTAAGGTTTTGGGAGTTTCTTATGTTTTGAATAATGATGCTTGGGAAACGTACATGCACATTAAATATTAAGGTTATATAAATAGTATCTATACCGAGGATTGTGGCAAAGTACGTTGTTTGTTGCAAAATTCTTTAGAAGTCTAGATTGACAATGGTGAAGAACTGAAGAATGGTTTACAAAGAGAGAGTTTCTGCTGAGATGCAAAAGTTTAAGGTGAGATATTTTAGTGATCAGTCCTTGGAGATGCCCACCCCCGTTCCCATTCCACCGACGTATCAGGGTATGTCAGAAGAAGAAGCGGCTGTTGTTGAAGAAGATTTTTACTGTATGTGAAAATTTTATTACGTTGTCTTGATAGGCGAGCAACGTTGGAGGTGTCTCCGCATTCTTGCGGAAGACAGGGTTGAGGAGACAGATGCGGGGGTTGGTGTAACTGCGGGGCAGTTTCGCTGATATCTTGCGTAGGATTGGATTTTAAGGTCGGGCCCTCTTTATTTCCACCAACTTTATGATGGTAGTGGTTATAGAGGAGGCGACGGTGGTAGTGGAGAAGGGAGATGGATAATGGAAGTCTACTTCTGTATCATCATCGTGTCTTAGCGCTAAGAAGACCTTATGTTTGAAGAGTTGGTTCAAGCACTGACTCTTTCTGCTTTCATGTCCAGGCTCCCTCCAAACCCAGTTTCTGGTCAGAGTAGTATGGTGTGAAGGGAGAAGGTTGTCTGGTAACTTCTAATGCCTGCTTTGCTTTAGAAGATTCTTGGAGTAAAACATCACTAAATTCAGATGAACTGAAGGATTTATTATTTCAGAGTACCTAAAAGATTTGTTATCTGTAAAGTACTTGAAAGATTTGTTATTTGTAAAGTACTTGTAATTTATATTCGAGCTTAATGAAATTTGACTATTCAAACTCTGTGTTGATATATAGAATAACTCTTGTGATTGAAATCGAGCTATGAGTAATTCAAAGATTTACGAATAGAGGATAAAATATAATACATACGATTGGATATACAAAGTATATTCTAGCAATCAAGCGGTAAATATGTATTTGTAATATAACAAATGTGTAAGAATTTGTTTTCGAGCTGAATAACTTATAATTATTGGGAGAGATTACTGTAGAAGATTTAGAATATATAGGAATTAAAAATTTGAGCTTAGGGAGGTCTCTTTGAAATATTAGATTTGGAAAAAAGAATTCGAGATAGAGTAGGCCAAATTCACTGAGGTCGATATGGATAGATAAGTTCAAATAATGTTACTCAGGATACTAGGGTTTTATGCTGTAAGAGAACATAATATGAATACGAATTGTGGGGGATTTGAAGTAATCTAGAAAATTGCATAAATAGGGGTAAATGATCTTTAGGCAGGTGGAAGAAAATATAAATGGTGTGGACTCGTTCTGAGAGAATTTGTTTTGGCGTCGAGGGACGGTTGGCGATAAAGATAGTTGAAGTACAGGAACAGATTTTTGGCTTGTTAGATTATGATGTTGACCTGCCAGTAACTGAGTATCAGTTTGAAGGTTTAGATTGGATGCGTAAGGAACTTGAGTTAGGGCATCGCTTCTACGATGAGCTATTCTGGGAAGTGATTGTGGAGCCTTCAGCTCAAGAAGATGCTGTGAGATTAATTGCCAAATAAGTGATCTAGTTGGAAGATGTAAGGAATGCTAGAGGCAAACTGATAAGATGTGGCTCCCCAAGACATCATGGATGTTTCAGGTATAATTATATGTAAGGGAGTGAATTGTATGAGTTCGTATAACTGTCAAAGAAATGTAATATGAATGAAGTTTGAATTTGTCCTCTTTTGTTCTAAATATTATTTGTGACTGTTGTGAAAAATGAATTTGAATTTTTGAATTGTGAGAGCTATGGAAATAACATCAGCACTTCTATAAGTAGATGAAGCAAAAATAGAAAAAGCAGACAACTTTTGATTTTATCTCTGGTATAATTGCAGGAAAAGTTTGATTGCGTGTAAGTGTTGAGTCATCATGAGTGTGGGGAGGTCAGAGTGAGATTTGGGTATGAGAGATGAAAAAATATAGGGCAGGGGAAAATGATGGGAATGTATTTTCACCGAAAAGGTGCAAGATGTCTGACATTAATTATGGAAGGGATGCCTCGTTTCCAAAACTGAGGGCAGCTCGTGTGAGGCCAAATAACTGCCAGCTGTTAGAGAGAGAAAATATAAATAATGCTTCATCTTCTTCATTCAAATGTTTATCAACTTCTAAAAACTTGAAGAGCAGTGAGAGAGGAAAGAGAAAAAATAGCAGAGAATTTTGTGAGAAATTAATCTAGAGTGATCAACAATCAAAGCGAGAAAGAGTTACAGAGGCTGAGTCGCAAAGGTGGTTATATAGTAGCGTTGTGAGGGAAGGATTTGGCGCTGCATCAGATTCATATTCTGACATCAAAGGTTAGTAGATGATTTGTGATACTGTGAATGCGTTTCTTTTGAAAGTTTATATTTTTGTGGTATTCAAATCCAAAAATTACTATTTATAGTAATCTATAAAAATCTGTTAGATATATTTGTAAAAAAAAGAGATATGAATGATATGTGTCTGTATGATGTATATATAAAAGATAATGATAGAATACATAGACCTGTATGTAGGTCGATCGTGAAGAGTTTCGTATTGAATCAAATTTCATCTGTAGAGTTGTAGTTGATATGGAGACTTCACCTGTTCTGGAGGCCTCGGCCTCCGATCGTTAGGCTGAGTCTGAAAGTGTAGTATCTGATGGGGAGGAAGGAGTAGAAGTTATTTAATTTCCAGATTTCCCTGAAAAATTGGTATCATATTCTCCAAACTTTGACATGTTTAGAGAGTTTTGTAAAACCAAAGCTCTTGTAGGGAGAAGATGGGGTAATTTCGTAGAATATGTCGATAGGCAGTTTAGAAGTTGTATGGTAGGATTTGGGGAGGAGTATTTCTATTTGTTGGCTGATTTAGAGAAGGAAAAACTAGATAGGGGTTTAGACGAATCGATCTTCTTAGAGTATTATGATGGAAATGTTTAGGGTAACCTGACAGAGGGTTTTCTATGTTACCTGTCCCAATTGGAGTACGGGTTGAGTCTGCCCTTTGGCAATCTTGCAAAAGGGATTATGAATATTATTGGGGCATGTCCTATTCAGTTGAATAGGAACATGTGGGAGGTAATAAATGTCTGTGAGTTTTTGAATAAGTTGTACGAGGAGGATGAGGTTTAGAGGAGGATATCTCCTTAAGATATCTTGCAGTTTTATGGTGTGAAAAATTATTCTACAAGTGGAGGGGAACATTTTTTTGCGAGTTTGACTCGACATCTTTTCTTCGATCTGAATTCAGTAGGTCAAATGTGGAATGATAATGTAATATGGGTGAAAGATGATTGCCTTCAGAGAGATGATGAAGAACCCATGGAACTTCTATGTAGAATTGTAAAACAAAGTAAGTATAATAATGTATAATATTGAAATGTTAAAATCATATATGTCATGTTGTTCTGTTATTGATAATGAGTTGTTGTTTGACAGATCCTACGTTGAAGGTGAAGAGGAAGAAGTCCATGTTAAACACTGTTGCTCAGGAAGGGACCGTGCTCGAGGCTGTACTAAAAGAACTCGACAGTAGTAGAAAGAAGTGAGCTAATAGCAGGTATGAGAAAGTTCAAAAGTCTCAAGCAACGAGGCTAATGATGGGTATTGATGGCAACAAGAAGGGGGGGTCAGATGGAGAAAGACGAGTGGTTTTGCTAAAGGCCTATGGAGTAGAATTTACAGATGTGTCGGAGTCCATTACATCGAGCAAGTTAGCTCGGGCATTTCCAAAGAAGAAGATATTGAAACGTGGCTCGACCTCAGGTACCATGGGAAGTGGTGAGGTCGAGGGAGAGGCTAAAAAGAGAAGGGTAGATCCTTCTTCTGAACTGATTGGGGCGAAGGTCTCAGATAATTGACCTGTTGAGGAAGACGAGTTAAAAATTATTGAGGAAAAAGCGAGGCTTGCAACTCGCAATTGTGAGGAGGAGACGAGCAAAATAGTAAGTTTGATGATTTGAATATCTTCCTAATTATGTTTTGTAGTTCGAGCTAAGAAAGGTGGCTGATAATTGTGTTATTTTTTTTAGTAGGTTGCTCGTTTGATGAAGGGGATCTACCTCGGGATGGAGGAGGAGAAAACCGAGCTCGAGAAGAAGGTAGCTCATTTGAAAGTTGACTTGCATAGGGAGGGGAAGCAACTGAACTCTGTAAAGGCGGCGCAAGAGTTGGAGATAAATAAGCTAACAGTGGAAGCGGGGAAGAATCTGGAGGAGGTGGTAATCCAACGTGATAGACTCGGGTGCCATCTTCTGAAAATAGGGTACTCCAAAACTGAGGTAAATAACATTTTGGAGGATACCTATGTTAAAGAGAAGGAGGTTGTGAATGATGGAGCTGGCATTATGAGGGGGTTGAATGAAGTTTATCCCCAGACTGTACGAGAGAACGAAGGGGATGATGATGTCATCCCGGAGAATGTGAGTGAAATGGTAGAGTAGGCTTGTTGAATATTTGGTTGTATGATTATGAGGGGATTGTGAATTGTAACTGCATGGATCAATGCAGGATAAATTTTTGTAGGCTAAGTTATGTTTGTAAACCTTGTTTGTGGGAAGGTAAGGATATGCACCTCATAATAAAAGAATTAGAGAATGAGATCGCTAAGGAAAAAGACGCCTCAATGTCCCTGTTGACTTTGCAAGCGGAGCTACAGATTAGAAAAAAGAAAAAATATTTGACTTGTATACTTCATTACTCTTGAACTACAAAGTAAAAATTAGAGCGTAGAGACAGACCAAAAACTTCCTAATAGTTTAGGGGCAATGGTACTCAACTGTGTATAGATAATATCAAAGTATTGAAAAAGTTAAAATATAGAGAATGTGTACCTTGGATGTAAGTATATGTTATTGTTCATCGAATTGGGATCATACTTCGACCTTAAGTGTAGAAGCAGTTTCACATAGTAGATGTCAAAAAATAAAATTTTTGTTAGAAATACGATGTATGTATTGAGTGAGTGTCTTGAATCAAACTTGATATATTGTATCTGTGATGTATAGGCCGAATTGGAGTCAGTTTGTTTGAGCGAAGAAGAGACACACCAATGTAACCAAGAGTTTGCGGTAGAGTTTGATAGAATGATAGAGGCAAATGAAGATAAGGAAGATCAACATGTAAAGGTGCATTTCAAATTTGTTGTGACAACTCAAACCGTTGATAACCTCACTCGGAAGATCGATGAGAAGGATGCTAAAATTAGTAAGGGGCAAAAAGAGCTCGCGGAGATGAAGGAAAAGGCTGCGAAACTCAAAAGCCAAAATGATGCGCTGATGGTAAAGAGTAAGGAGAATAACATGGCTCGATTCCGTATCCAGGCATTAAAAATATCAGAGAAAGAGTTGCACTATTTTGTGGCAAGTCTGAAGGAAAAAATGATCAGTAAAACAAATGATCAAGAGCAGACTCGAGCTGATTTAGTGAGTACCAGGAACAAACTGGAGCGATTGATAAATAAAATAACTGAGAAAGATAGCGAGCTGAAGAGAGCTAGAGATAACCTATCTAACTCCAAAATTACGGTTGAGTAGTTGACTACCTGCTAAAGATATAGAGTTCCGATTGGTACAAAGGAAATGTGATGAGTTGAATGAGGTGGTAGCACAATTAAAGATTGATTTGGCTCAGGCCAATTCACGCGCCAAAAATGTCGAGGCCGGAGAGCTCTAGAGGAAGAATAGAGGTGATACCAGGGTATCCATTGTTAAAGGGGATGTGGCTAGCCTATCAGCTCGAATTAGAGAGTTAGAGGGAAATGTAGCTCTAACTCAAGGTCACGTACAAAAAGGAAATGAGCGGTTAAGGGAGTGCCAAAGTAAGCTGGATGCTGCTCATGTCAGGGAACATGAGTTAGAGTAGGTAATCAGAGGTAAGGATATTTTGATAAAGAAAAAAGATGAGTTATTAAAGAACTCTCTTGTGGGGTAAGTGCAGGGAAAGATAGGGAACTTAAGGAACTTTGTGCCCAGGTAACATAATTGAGGACGATGAACCAGGCTGAATCAAATAAAGTAGATGAGAAGGCGAGGGAGCATATCAATTTTACGTCCTGTACAGAAAGTCATCTGGAATGGCATGAAGCACGGTACAAGAAGTTGCATGAGCGTCTTCAGAAAGTGAGATTGAATTTTGGCAAGGCTATTATGCATAAAGTATCACGTTCAGAGATGTTAACGGCAACTATTGCCTATTGTGTTGAAGAGATTAAAAGGCTCGAGTTAGAGAGGGATATCTTGCACGACTGTTTATCGAATAGAGGATGCATTTGTAGAGCTGATGTAGATCGAGGAAACTATATGAACTCTATAGAAACAGAGTTAGGTTCTCGACTTATTGAATTGGTAGAGCAAGGTAGGATCACTGTGGTTGTTTGAGATCGAGAATTTATGGCTGATCATCATCCTGTTGTAGGGAAAAACTTAGTTGACCTCCCCACAGTAGAAAATAATCCTTTGTAGTGGCTATATATGTAACCTTAAAAAGTATTTGCCACAGACATATTGAGGGATAAAAACAAGTTTTACCTTTACCTTATCTTATGTCTGGTAGAGTTCTTTGATTGAAAACTAGTATTACCTTTGTTTTAATCGTAGAATATAATTGTCGCAGTCATATTGAGAGTTAAAAGCTAGTTTTACCTTTGTTTTATTTTATGTCTGGCAGAGTTCTTTGATTGAAAACTAGTATTACCTTTGTTTTAATTGCAGAGTATGTATAGAGAACAGTTTGAAAGCTAGTTTTACCTTTGCTTTAACCGGAATAGAGGTCGATTGAAAGCTAGTATCACCTTTGCTTTAATCTATATATTGTCTACAGATGTAGAGAGCTGTGTGGGAAAAAACTTAGAAGTTTTTATTGAATATAATAAAATGTACATTGTTTGGAGACGGAAATCTCACTTTTGGAATAGAAAGAGCGATAATTTAAAGTGGAGTAGTGAGAGACTTAGTAAACCGTTTCAGTTGCTTAGTGTTCCAAGGATTTGAGATATGAACTCATTCTTCGGTCATGAGGTAATATGATCCCAAGCCAGTGAGACCAATGATTAGGAATGAACCCTCCCAATTTTCTGCCATTTTCCCGGCATGTGCCTCCTTTCTGTGTTAAGGGATTTTTTTGAGGACGAGATTACCAATTTGGAAAATACAGCTTCAGACTCGTCTGTTATACAAACTGGCCAGCATATGGTGATATCGACCTAGGTTGGCAATAACGCATTCCCTAGTCTCTTCAATCCAATTAATGTTACAGGCCAATTCGAACTCATTTTCTTTATCAGTTAGCTCACGATCTCTAACTGGATGATGAATTTTTTTTAGAATAACGGCTTTGGTACCATAGGCGAGGAGGAATGGGGTATAACTAGTAGATTAACGTGGAGTGGTACGGTATGCCCCTAAGATATGAGGAAGCTCTCGTACTCAGTTTCCCTTTATTCCTGTAAGTAAAGCCATTTCTTGAGTCCATCCAAAATGGTTTTGTTGGTAATTTCAGCTTGGCCATTGTCTTGAGGGTAATATGGATTGAATGGTGAGTGGATGATGTTGTGTTTGTTGAGGAAAGCTATGACCTTTTCTCCAATGAATTGTGGCCCATTATCGATACGAATTAGGTAGGGGCATCCAAACCGAGTAATGATATGTTCACAAATAAAATAGATAACCTCTTCTTCTCTAGTTCGACAGAGTGGAACTGCTTCAACCTATTTTGTAAAATAATCTATAGCTACTAGTAGGTATTGACGGTTACTTGGAGAATTAGGAAATTTACCGACAAGATCAAGCTCCCATCTTTTGAATAGCCAAAACACCTTGCTTGCATGTAGTTTGAGGGTAGGGGAACGTATTATTTGTCCATGTCATTGACATGTATTCCATTTACGTGAGTACTCTTCTGCTTGTTTGCGCATGCCTAGCCAGAATACTCTTTATGTAATGGCTCTGTTAGCGAGTGATTGACCTGTGACATGGGAGCCACAAGTCCCTTCATGTAAATCGTGGAACATCTCGTCTGCTTTATTTCTAGAAAGGTACTTGAGGTAAGACCCCGTGACTGAATGTTGATATAAAAAACTATTCTAATTTGTATAGTGCTTTGAGCTTTCGATTAGTTGTCGGCGCTATTTTGGATCTGTTGGAAGGGGTCATTTGCATTTGTTGTCGGTGCAAAGGTAAGCAATGAAGAGCTTTCGCCAATCGTTGTCCTCCTCTTTATTACCCTAGTGTTGATTATGCATACAGAAATGCGATCAATGCTGGGGGTTGATATCACTTCGATCTGGTGATATCTAGCTTTTGTACCCAAGACCCCGGCTAGGTAAGCCAAAGAATCGGTATGTCTGTTTTTACCTCGAGGAAGATAATCAATAGTTACTTTCACAAACTGGCTCATCCTATCTGCAATGAGGGCTGCATATTCGATCATCTTGCCATTCTTCTTGTATTGCTCAGAGTAATGGTGGACGATAAGTAGAGAATTTGTGTAGATTGAGAGTTATGGGACGCCGAGCTCAAGTTCGAGGTCGAGTCCATGAATGAGAACTCCGCATTCGGTGACATTATCGGAGGCTTCAAAATCTAGGCGAATTAATTTCTCAATTCTATCGTTGGAAGGGGTAATCAATATGATTCCAATTTCTGATCCTGCGGGTCCTGTTTAACCTTATGTAAGAAGTCTTTACCCTTTCCTTGTATTCCATTAAACTTACTCATCAAATGCTTTGGTGGGTGGATCTTCTGTAATTTCTTGTACAAGGTCAGGATCGTGCTCCTTCTACTTGGGATCTTCCACTAGAAAATCCACGAAAAAATCGGCAATGGCCTGACCCTTTTCGGAATGACGTTGTTCAAACTTGATATCATGTTCTCCCAAACTGACTTGCCATTGTTGCACTCTTCTGGATTTTTTTTTTGGACAAAACTTCTTGGAGTAGGCAGTTCATCATGACTTTGACTGAATGAGCTTGGAAGTAGTGCTTAAGCTTCGGTGAAGTGTAAACATGAGTTAGAAGGAGTCTCTGGATTTTATAATACCTCGTTTCCGCTGGAGTGAAGGTTTTGCTGATGAAGTAGACTGACTTCTCAATTTTCCCTTCAAGTCGAATGAGAACTGGGCTCATAAAAGTATCTATAACTTCTAGGTAGATGATCAGTTCTTCATTATCTATTGGGGTGCTCACTATGGGAGACTTCCCCAAATAGGTTTTGAGATCCTGAAAAGTTGCCTCATATTCTGATATCCATTAGATCTTTGCATTGGGCTAAACTTTTCCTCATTTGGTACAACCACAGAGTAGTAGGAATAACCAACAACAACAATCTGAAGATTTTAAAATGAATTAGTTGATAGCAGCAATCTTACCGGTAAGTTTTTGTACATTTTTTGTTGTCTTTGGAGATGGCATATTAAGGAGAGCTCGAATTTGATCTGGATCGGCCTCAATCCCTTTCTCGCTGATGAGATGGCCAAGGAATCAGCCTAAATGTACTCTGAATTTATACTTATCAGGGTTGAGTTAAATCTGGTAAGATCGAAGAATGTTGAATATTGTGTTGAGATCTGTAATGTGGTTGAATGACTGTATGCTCTTGCACAAGAGACCATCAATGTAGACTTCCACATTTTTCCCAAGATATGCTTTGAACATAGTAGTCATCAACCGTTGATAAGTTGCGTCTGCGTTTCTAAGTTCGAAAGGCATGGCTTTGTAGCAATAAAGTCATCTTTCAGTGATGAAAATGGTCTTTTCTAGATCTTCTTCTAAGAGTGGAATCTTATTATAACCAAAAGTAATGCCCATCATAGATAGAGTTCGTGACCTGCTGTAGAATCTAGAATTTGATGGATGTTGGGAAGAGCAAAACTGTCATTTGAAGTATGTTTGTTTAGATCTGTGAAATCTATACAAACTCGGACTTTTCCATTCTTCTTAGGGACAACGGCGATGTTGGATATCCAATCAAGAAACTTGGCTTCTCGAATGAATCCCACTTTGATCAATTTCTCAATCTCCATGTTAACTTCATCTCGAAGGCGAGGTGATAGTCGTCGCTATTTCTGTTTGACCGTCGTGGCGTTGATGTTGATGGCCAATTTGTGACATGACTTGGCCGGATCGACCACAAGCATTTCTTCAAAAGTCTACGCAAAAATGTCTTAATTCAGTCGTTAGAATTGAATGAGAGCATTTATCATGCTGGACCAGCTTGGTACAGATAAAAGTACTTTTGCTAGGTTCATCAATGTTGACTTATTCTGGAGGCTCTTCTGTTGAAGGCTAATCATCAAGGTGATTAGCTTTCTATAATTGTTATGCAACGTATCTACCTGAGGTATCTAGAATGGCAGATACGGTATTTTTGCAAGTTCGAGAAAGCTTTTGACTACCTTTGATTTTATAGATACCATCATTGTGCTTGAAGGGAGTGCTTGATGATAGGTGGAAGCGATTTCTTCCATGTTGTGAATCCAGCAGGGGCCCATAATCCCAAGATAACAAGATTTAACGTTGATGACATAGATGATGATGTCGATGGTGGCTTGTCCTGTGGTAAGAGGTAAGATGATCTTGCCTACTGGTCATAAGGAGAAAGATGCCTCAACATCCGTGTTGACTTCGCAAGCGGAGCTACAGGTTAGAGAAGAGCAAGATATATTTGACTTATATGCTGTATTACTTTAGAGCTTCAAAGTAAAAATTAGAGTATAGAGATAGACCAAAAATATGTTAGTAGATTTGGGGGTAATTGTAATCAAAAGTGTCCAGATAATACTAAATTGTTAAGAAAGTTAGAACATAGAAAATGTGTACCTTGAAATTGGATGTACATGTTATTGTCATCGTCCTAGGATCAGACTTTGACCTTAAGTTTAGATCAGTATCATGACAGTAGAATGTAAAAAAAAAAGAAATTTGTTAGAAATAAGGCTCCTGTATAAGATTGAATATATTTGTTAAGTGTTCTTGAATCAAACTTGATGTATAGTATTTGTGATGTAGGTCGAACTGAAGTCAGCTCGCTTGAGTGAACAAGAGACACTCCAATATAACCAAGAGTATGCGACTGGGCTTGATAGGATGAGAGAGACAACTGAAGATAGAGAGGATCAACACGTCAAAGTACATTTCAAGTTTGTCGAGGCAACACAAACTGTTGATGACCTGACTCGGAAGATCGAGGGAAAAGATACCAAAATTGGAAGATGGCAAAAAGAGCTCGTGAATGCAAAGTAGGAGACATGACTCGATTGTGGATAGTCTGAAGAGCCAAATGAATAGAAAATCAAATGAATAAGAGCAGACTCGAGCTAATCTAGTGAGCTCCAAAAGTAAACTAGTACAATTGAAGAGCAAAATGATCGAGAAGGATATCAAGTTAGAGAGAGCTCGAGCTGATTTAGCCAATTCTGAAATTGAGGTGGAGCAGTTGAGTGCGGCTTTACCTGTAAAAAAATAGATTTCTGGATGGTTCAAAGATGATGTGATGAATTGAATGAGAGGGTAGTCCAATTGATGGCAGATTTGGCTACGGCCAATTCGCGCATCAAGAAAACCGAGGTTGGAGAGCAATCGTGGAAGAATAAAGGTGATGCAGGGGGGGGCTCCATTGTAAAAGGGGATGTGGTTGATCTATCAGCTCGAATTAGAGTGCTAGAGGCGGATGTAGTTCGAATTCGAGCTCATGTGCAGAGAGAAAATGAGCGTTTAAGGGCGAGCCAAGATAAGTTGGATATTGCTCAGAGTAGAGAGCGGGAGTTAGAGCAGGTGATCAGTGGTAATGATCAATTGGTAAGGAAAAATGATAAATTGTTAAAGAAGTTTCCTGCAAGAGGAGGTGTAGGTAAATATAGGGAGCTCGAGGAACTTTGTACTCAGGTAGAAGAATTGAGGACGACGAGCCAGGAAGAGTCAGATAACGCAGCGGACAAAGCATAGGAGTATTAATGATATTATGTCATGCGCAGACAAGCTCATGGAATGGCAAGACGAACGGTATAAAAAGTTGCAATAACGTTATCAAAGATTGAGAGAGAATTTTTCCAAGGCAGTTATGCCCGAAGCAACACGCTCACAGATGTTACTGGCTGTTATTGCCAATTTTATGGAAGAACGGAGAAGACTTGAATTAGAGAGGGATACCTTGCACGACTGTCTGTCGGAAAGATGATGTATTTGTAGAGCCAATGTAGATCGAGGGCACTGTATGAACGCCATAGAAATAGAGTTAGGTTCTCGACCTGCTGAATTGGTGAAGAAAGGCAGGATTACTGTAGCTACTCAAGCTTAAGATTTTATGGCTGAACGTCCTCCAGTTGTGGGGGAAAGTATAGCTGACCTCCGATTAGCAGAGAAGAACCCTTAGAAGTGGTTTGTAGATGTAACCTGTAGAAGTATCTGTTACAGACATATTGAGAGATGAAAACTAGTTTTACCTTTACTTTATCTTATGTCTGGTAGAGATCTTTGATTGAAAACTAGTATTACCTTTGTTTTAATCATAAATTTTGTATAGATGAAAGATTGAAAGTTAGTTTTACCTTTGCTTTAATCTGTGTAGAGGGGTGATTGAAACCTATATTTACTTTAATATATAAAAGTATATGTAGTTGTAGACATATTGAGAGATGAAAACTAGTTTTACCTTTTGCTTTATCTTATGTATGTTAGAGATCTTTGATTGAAAACTAGTATTACTTTTGTTTTAATCGCAGATTATGTGTAGATGGGCGATTGAAAGCTAGTATTAGCTTTGCTTTAATCTATGCAATGTAGTAGAATCAACGTAAGTAGAGAGTAATGTGGAAAAAAACTTAGAAGTTTTCATTGAATAAAATAGAATGTACACTGTATAGAGATTGAAATCTCACTTTTAGAATGGAAAAAATGAATATTTTGAAGTTGAGAAACGAGAGACTTAACAATAGTACCGTTTCAGTCGCCTAGTATTCCATATATTTGGGATTCGAACTCCTTGTTCCGTCATGAGATAATATGATCTTAGATCAATTCAACCAATTATGAGGAATGGACCTTCCCAATTTTCTGCCAGTTTCCCGGCATGTGCTTCTTTTCGTTGTTGTAAGATTTCTTTGAGGACAAGATCATCGATTTGGAATGTACAGCTTCAGACTCTTCTTTTATACGAATTGGCCAGCATATGGTAATATTGACCAAGGTTAGCAATAGCACGTTCCCTAGTTTCATCAATCAAATTCATATTACAGGCCAATTCGAGCTCATTCTCTTCGTCGGTAAGCTCATGATCTTTGATTGGATGGTGGTATTTTGTTGGAATGACGGCTTCTGTGCCATAGGCAATGAGGAAGGGGGTAAGCCCAATTGATTAACATGGAGTGGTACAGTACGCCTATAAGACATGAGGAAGTTCTCGTATCCAATTTCCTTTTTTTGTGATTGAAGTATTTTATTGAGTCCATCCATAATGATTTTTTTGGTGATTTTGGCTTGGCTATTGCCTTAAGGGTAGTAGGGATTAGATGGTGAGTGGATGATGTTGTGTTTGTTGAGGAAGGCTATAACTTTTTCACCAACAAATTATAGCCTATTATCGATCCGAATCAGGTGGGGGCATCCAAACCGTGTGATAATGTGTTCCCAGATAAATGATATGACCTCTTCTTCTCTAGTTTAACAGACTGGAACTGCTTCCTCCCATTTAGTAAAATAATATCTTGCTACGAGTAGGTATCGCCGGTTACCTAAAGTATTAGTAAATTCTCCGACGAGATCAAGCGCCCACCGCTTGAATGGCCAAAACACTTTGCTTGCATGTAGTTCGAGCACATGGGCACAGATCATGTGTCCATGTCATTGACATATGTCACATATGCGTGAGTACTCTTCAAATTTCTTGCATATGCCTGGCTAGAATACTCCTTGCATAATTGCTCTATTAGAGAGTGGTCGACCTGTGGCATGGGAGTCACACGTTCTTTCATGAAAATTTCTGAACATTCTATTTGCTTTCTTCCTGGGGAGGCACTTGAGATAAGGCCCCATGACTGAACGACAATATAAAAGATCGTTTTGAATTATGCAACGCTTCCAGTTCTCATCAACAGTCATCGCTCTTTTGAATCTATTGGAAGGGGCCCTTTACATTTTTTATTGGGGCCAAGATAGGTAATGAAGGACTTTCGCCAATTGTCATCCTCCTCTTCATCACCCCTAGTGCTGATCGTGTATATAAAATGGATATCAATTCTAGGGGTGGACATAACTTCGATATGTAGATATCGTGCTTCTGTACCTAAGACCCCGGCTAGATAAGCTAAGGAATCAGCGTATTAGTTTTCACCTCGAGGTAGATAGTCGGGAGTTGTTATCACAAATCTGCTCATCCTGTCGGCAATGAAGCTGCATAGTCGATCATCTTACCATTCTTCTTATACTGCTCAGAGTAATGGTAGACGATAAGTAAAAAATCTGTGTAGACTAAGATCTCTGGGATGCCAAGCACGAGTACGAGGTCGAGTCCATGAATTAAAGCTTCGTATTTTGTGATATTGTTGGAGGCTTCAAAATCCAAGCAGATTGATTTCTCGATTCTGTCATTGGAAGGGGTAATCAATACGATTCCAATTCCTGACCCTGCGGGTCCTGCTGAACAATCTGTAAGAAGTCTCCACCCTTTCCTTGTAACCCATTCAGCTTGTTCGTTAAATGCTTTGGTGGGTGGATCTTATGTAATTTCTTTTGTAAGATCAGGATCTTGCTATTCCCAATCGAGATCTTCCACTGGAAAATCTGTGAGAAAATTGGCAATGCCTGACCCTTTTTTGAATGTCGTTGTTTAAACTTGATATCATGTTCTCCCAAACTGACTGACCATTGCTGCACTCTTCTAGATTTTTCTTTTTTGGACAAAACTTCTTGGATTGGGTAGTTTGTCATGACTTTGATTGAATGAGCTTGGAAGTAGTGCTTAACTTTTTGTAAAGTGTAAACAAGAGTTAGAATGAGTCTCTCAATTTTAGAATACCTCAATCCGCTGGAGTGAGGGTTTTGTTGATGAAGTATATTGGCTTTTCAATCTTACCTTCAAGTCAAATGAGAACCGAGCTGATAGAAAAGTCTGTAACTGCTAGGCAGATTATTAGTTCCTCATTATCTGCCGAGGTACTCATAATGGGAGATTTCCCCAAATAGGTTTTGAGTTCCTGAAAAGTTGTCTCGCATTATGATATCCATTGGATCTCTTCATTGGGCTGAACTTTTCCTCGTTTGGTACAACCTCGGAGTAGTAGGAATATCTAACGACAGCGATCTGAAGATTTAAAAACAAATCGGTTGATAGTGGCGATCTTGCCTACAAGTTTTTATACGTCCTTCGTTATTTTGTAGATGGCATGATGAGGAGAGCTCAAATTTTAATCTGGATTAGCCTCAATCCCCTTCTTGCTGATAAGATGGCTGAATGTACTTCGAATTGACACTTTTTAGGATTGAGTCACATCCTGTAAGATCGTAGAATGTTGAATATTGTGGTAAGATTTATGATGTGGTTGTTTGACTGTATGCTCTTGCACAAGAGATCATCGCTGTAGACTTCAACAATTTTTCCATGATATGCTTTAAACATAGTCGTCATTAACCGTTGATAAGTCGCGCCTATATTCTTTAGTCCAAAGGGCATAACTTTGTAGTAGTAAAGTCCTCTTTTAGTGAAGAAAGTGGTCTTTTCTTGATCTTCTTCCAAGAGAGGAATCTGGTTGTATCCAGAAGCAGCGTCCATCATAGATAAAAATTTGTGACCTGCTATGGAATCTAGAATTTGATGGATGATGGGAAGAGGAAAACTGTCATTTGGTGTATGTTTGTTTAGATCGGTGAAATATACACAAACTCATACATTTCCATTCTTCTTTGTAATAACGACGACGTTGGATATCTAATCTGGATACTTGGCTTCTCGAATAAACCCCACATTGATCAATTTCTCGATCTCAATATTGACTTCATCTCGAAGACGAGGTAAGAGTTGTCACTATTTCTGTTTGACCACCGTGGCGTTAATGTTGATGGCCAATTTGTGACATGCCTTAGTCGGATTGACCCCAGGCATCTCTTCGAAAGTCCACGTAAAGATGTCCCAATCCATTCGTAAGATTTGAATGAGAGCATCCTTATCGTGTTGGACCAGCTTGGTACCGATAAAAGTACCCCTACTAGGTCCATCAATGTCGATGTATTCTGTAGGTTCTTATGTTGATGGCTGATCATCGATGTGACCAGCTTTCTGTAATAGTTATGCAATGTATTTATCTGATGTATTTAGAATGGCAAATACGGTATTCTCGCAAGCTTTGAAAAGCTTTGGAATCTAGTAGCGGCCCATAATCCGGAGATAACAAGATTTGGCATTGATAACGTAAAAGACGACAACGATTGTGGCTGGTCCAGCGGTGATAGGTAAGATGATCTTGCCTACTCACTCTTCTTTGAAACCATTAAATCCACTGATATCAGAGTTGCTCTGAATGGCTTGATTGGCCAATCTCATCTGGTCGATTGTGTTTTGAAAGAGAATCTCAATACCGCTTCCAGTATCGATCATCATTGTATGCATGAAAAACTTCTTCATCTTGAGCATTATGACTAATGCATCATGATGTAGAAATTTTACATGACTAATGTCAAAATCTTTGAATGAAATCCCAAGCCGGCGAATGCTCCACTTAGGTAGAAGCTTGGCTTATTTATCTTGAGGTGTGAGATCGTAGCATTCTGACAGTCTCCTAGGCTTGAATCGGCAAGAGTTGGTGATCTGACAGATTTCGATCATGTTGTTGTGGTACATATGGTAGAGATGTTTCTCCTCAGCTTGATCTTCGACCCGGACTACTTCGAGCTACTTCTTATAGCTACCATCCTTGTATGATTCCAAGTCGATAATATATTCGAACATTCGTCCCTTCTTAAAAAATGAATTTTGGCAACCTCTGTAAAATATAGCAGTTCTTAGTAGAAAGATGGTTTACCTTGTAATGCATGCAGTACGGGCGACTCTCGATTAGTTCTAATGGTTAAGAGGGACGGTAGAGCTTATCCTTGGAGAGGATTGGAAAAATTATGGAGAATAGAATATTCATCTTTGGGAGGACCGGTTTGGGTAGTGAATCCTTCTAGACGACTATCTGAGGGTTGCCAGTATTACCCTTTGAGCACTTTTGATCACCCTAATCTTCTTTTGCTTCAGTATTTCAATCTGTGGGTAGACCTTGAGTGGTTAGGATGGATTTAGTAAATTTATGCCTTTCGGGCATCATCCTTTCCAGGTTGGCATAACTATTGACCTCCATGATCATATCCTTCAGGGTCGCAGGTTTATTGAGGAAGAGGCGCTCTTTGGCCTTGCAGTCGAGCTGAAGCGCGTTGATGAAAACAGTAACAGTTGTTTTCTGATTGAGATTGTCTACTTTATGCGTGAGCTCCAAAAAATTCTTAGCAAAAGCCTCAAGCTTTTCTCCTTGTGACTATTTAGGACTGATAAGAAAATATAAATTCTCCTCTTTGTCTCTGTTGTGAGCATACGTCTTGATGAATTATTTTTGCAGCTGATCAAATGTGAGTATGGAATCTTCAAGTAAAGAGTGGAACCACCGTAGCGGTTCTTCCTGTAGACTTGTTGTGATCAAACAACAGAGGATATGGTAGAGATTGGAATACAACCTCAACGAATCACACTATTATTGAATGTGATCATTTGGATCGGTACCCTTATATTTACAAATTTTCAGAGTATTGAAGCCTTTTGGTATTTCCATATCGAATAGTTCTTTGGCAATTGGACTCCCTTGTAACTTGGTAAGGTCGTATGCAATGCTCAGGACTTGTGCTTCGTTCAACTCCTTGATGTGCTAATTCATATGCCCTTGTGTGACATATTGACGTATCGGTTGAGTGGCTTGACAAGGAGGTTAAGGATTATGAGTACCGGTACCCTTACTCAAACGATCACGTACTAGAATTTAAGGTTGAGGTCACTGCTCTTCCTCCTGTCATTGGGAAAATCGGTGAGCTCTACTAATTTTGAACAAAACTTTACCACCCAAATGAATGGAAAACTGATGTTTGTGTTTAATCTTTCTGGAAATATCTTTGTTGGTGGCTCCTCGAGGTCTCAATTTGTCCTACACAGAAACCCGAGAGGTCTGTGGCACTTGATCGCGATCCTTGGTTTGAGGAGCCAGTTGAGTATCCTGCAAAACTTGTAATGCAGTCTGCATGGTTATCATCTGGTCATCATGTCATTTGAATACTGTCAAACGAGCTAGTCTCTCAGCTTCAAGCTCCTTCTTACGAAGCTCTCAGTTAAGAGTTAACTGGCATTCGAACTTGTTATGTTTCTCTATTTCGGCGTGGAGATTCACCCATTGCTCTGTAAGCTGCTCCAGTTCAACTAAAAATCGATTTGGATTTTGGTTGCTGGTCGTCTGGAAGTGACCATGATTGAAATTGATAGTAGAGTGAATCTGCTCCTTAGGATATCGTGGAAATGTCTTCTTTCCCGCAGACGACGCCAAATGTAATGGCCTAATTCCGTAAGCTCAAGATGGCTCAAAATTAACTCTTACACCAATGTTCCTGTGACAAAAGCTAATATAAAGCAAGAAATGACACAAGTGATTTAACGTAGAAAACCTTTGAATAGGTAAGAAACCACGACCTCGGGTTGAGAATTTTAGTAACAGTAACTTTTATTGCTTGAGGCCAATATCTTATTACAAGTGATCTTTAACTATAAATACTTGATCTTGTAAATAAGAATTTTGGTATTTTAAGAATCTAGAAAATATAGTTTTCTTGGTGATTTATCGTATCTTTTTCTGGTCCTTGTCTCTTCTGAAACTTCTTCTTTATAAAGGCCTCACATGCAATTCGTTATCGTGTTGAAGCACGTTCTTCAAATAATGTGGTAAGTAGCGGTTGACTGAATAACTATTGAGTTCATGAGAGACAAGCATCTTTGACTTGTTCATTCTTTTCTGTTGTACTCAACCCACGTTCTTCATCAGTTTGTGGTGTAGGTGTCAATGCTGACTGTTTATGTCAAGTGTAAAATGAGTAAGTCTGACACGGAGGTAGTTTGAACTGGAAATAGTTTGAATTGGGTTAGATTGAGGGATAAGTCTCTGTAATTCCCTTTCAGGATCAGTCGTGGTCTTACAAACTCTACCAATGGTACGGACGAATCCGTTGCTTCATCCAAATGTGTAAAAAATTCTTGCCACACTTAAAAGCTGAGTACTCTACAGTTGAGTTAATAACCCTAATAATGTAATTACATTATGTAATAATCTGTGTAAATACGATCGAAATCAAAATAATGAAATTGGGCCACCCCATTAAAACATTAACCTGATAAGATAACAAATCAAAAACTAAACTTATGAGACAGAGATAAGTAGAGCTTTTTATCCACGACCGATTTATATTTGTTCAATACACAATTGTCAATATGAACACTAAAAAAAACTTGTATTTGATTGGCACTGCATGAATAATTTATATAATCTATATAAAAGTGTGAATAGAGAAAAAATATAAGGAAGAAGAGAATTTCAGGTTTATTAAAAGTAAAATAAGCAAGTTTGACCCTTTTTTTTGTGGAATCTTAATGAAAACTACCCTCAATAGGATAATTCCAAAATTTTATATATCCTATTAGTCCATCTATTCAATGAATCCTTTTAAATCCGTCCCATATAACATAGAAAATAGAAAAGAATTTTCTCATGATTTATATTTCTAATTTATAGAATTGAATAATATAGGATCGTATGGTAACAAAAAGATAGTAAATAAGTAAATATGAGCAGAACAAGGAAAAGGGAAGAAAAATTACACCAAGCTAGCAGAGGCCCTCCTTTATTTTAAATTAAATTTTCTTTAATTAAAACGAAGTTCTTTAAATACTTCTGCCTTCTTTGAAATATCATGAATAATTCCTGTAGGTTGAGCACATTTTTCAAGGAAATATAAAATAGCGGGAACATTTAAATAAGTTTGATTCTTTATCAGATCGTATAAACCCACTTTACGAAGATCTCTTCCTTCTCTTCGGGATCGAACATCAATTGCAACGATTTGATAGATGACTCATTGGGATAGGTGTAGATGAACAACGCCCCCTAGAAACGTATAGGAGGTTTTATCATCGTACGGCTCAAGAAAGAATGATTCTAATTTATGTCTATCTAGTAGCAAATAGATCCATAAAATCATCAAATAATATTTTTAAGTGGTTTGATCATTTTTGATTTATTCTTTTTTGGAGGGGAAAAAAGAATAAATCAAAATTACTCATACTCATAACTTAAGTTGGATAATTCTCAAAGAGTTTTAAGTAAATTCCTTAGGTCTAGCCATTTTATTTATTGAGTTGTCTCTAACCCTTTTTTATCTCGTTTATATTTAATAATTGTTTTGTTGATCATTCTAATCCAGTTATTGAGACAATTACAAAGGTATTTTCTTGTTTTGAGATCTTTATCTTTTGTTTTTGAATCATTAAGTTTAGACATTACTTTGGTGATGCTTAATCATTTCAAAATGGCAGCAACATACCTTTTGTGATTTTTTTCCATTGAAGAATCATATATCATATAAACGATTGATTCCCATGTGATACACTTTTGATCGAAATAGTTTTAACAATTCCAATGAATTGGAAACTTTTTAAATTTCTATATCGAAGATATACTTACGAAGTTGGAATAACTTATTGATTGACACTAATCCTAGATCCTTTCCTCTGAGAAATGAATCAATACTTTTCACTTGAGCTTCATAATGTACTATTTACAACCCCCATAAAGGGGTTTCAGTAGAACAAAACAAACTATGTCGAGCTAAGAGTACCCTTATTCCTTTAATAAATGGTGGATGTAAAAATCCACAATAGCATGTCCTTCATGTCGCACGTTGCTTTCTACCACATCGCTTTAAACAAAGTTTTACCATAACATTCCTCTAGTTTGGAACTGGTATGAAATTGATTCAATATGGAATCATGAATAGTCATTGGCTCACTCACTACATAGTAATCTATACTTATTTTTCTAAACGGATTATTATATCTTTATCTGGAGAACTATCAGTAAGGATTTCATTTAAATTACTGAAATTTATCAAAATATTGTAAAAAGAAATACATATCAAATACAAAAAAAAAATGCAATAACAATACTTATAAAAAAAACTAACCAAAAAAATCATAATATTATGATTTTTCTTCAATTTCATAATAAGAAGAAAAATCATTACCTATAAAATGTCTACTATAACTCAATAAAAAGTACACTAAAAAAAAACTAAACGGCCTATGATTAATTATACGAAAGAAATATCTTATCCAAGGCATAATATGTTGTATTATATACAACCTATATAAAATATAATAAAAAAGTAGATTACTATTCAATGAATTATGATTCGTGTTGATTTTTGTTCAAAAAAAACCCGTGAAGCTTAAATAACTTACTCAAAACATCCTTTAGGAGATTACGTAGTAGGATTAAGTCAAATAACCCCTTCTCAAATAAATACTCAGTCTCTTGTTGTTTCTCTAATACTGTCACTTTTAATGTTTCTTCAATTACTCTTTTACCTGTAAATGCAATGGTAGAATTGGGTTCGGCAATAATGATATCTCCCAACATACCAGAGCTAGCGGTCACTCTACCAGTTGTAGGAGATGTTAGTAGTGATACATAGAATAACTTTTTATTTGATTGATAATTATATAAATCAAAAGATATTTTAGCCATTTGCATCAAACTCAAACTTCCTTCTTGCATCCGCCCTCCTCCGGAAGCACATACTATAATAACGGGTAATGATTCATTAGTAGCATATTCGATCAAACGGGTAATTTTCACCTATACCTGTTTATTTGTAGCATATTCGTCTACTACAGACCCCCTACTGCCCCCTATGAACTGAAAATCCATAACACCCATTGCTATGGGAATACCATTTAGTTCACCTATGCCTGTTTGAACTGTCTCAGTTAACCCTGTCACTCTTTGATAATAATCAATACAATCTTTATAAGGTTTTTCCTCTGAATGAAATTCAATGGGGTTTATAAAAACCATGTCTTCGTCCATAGGATACCAAGTGTCCGGATCAACCAAAAGTTCAATTCTATCTGAACTATTCATTTTCAAATGATATCCACATATATTCTTCACAAATAATTAGTTTTGCCTTTTTTTTATATATATATAATTTAATCTATTACAATTTTTACATTGAACCCATAAATGGCTGTAATGTATTCTTGTAAATTGTAGAGTTGTATCGAGATCAGGACTCAGGTTGAAATCACTTTCATTTGTGCTAGTTCTTGTACTGGAACTCCCACTGTCAATACTATTTACGTTTTCACTACAGTTTCTACTGATTTCAGAACGAAGATAACTATCAATGCAACTATTGATGTGATTATTCCAATTATCATAGTAATGATCGTCACTCTTAGACCCATCATCATCATTAAATAATGATGATTTTTATAACTAGAAATAAAACCTTCTAGTTCACTCAAAAAGCAAACTATCGTTGTCAATCTCAAAAATATTATTTTCAATATCAAAATATATGGAATAATTCTCACCATTACTATCTTTAACTAAAATTGATTATTTTATCCCCGACCCTTCTGAATAAAACCATCATTCTTCCATAGAACCCTCCTGCCTCCTATTTGAATGAAAATAATATAAATGAATAGTAATTTTTAAATAAGCATATAGATCCAATCAAGTTAGTATTAAAAGAAAATATTCCATTTTGTGAGAATCGAAGTATCACGTCACTATATATGATCGAACCCTTTAACTTATATAAATAGATTTTAAATACAAAGAGTTTCTCCCATGTCGTGTACAATTATCGCCAAAACATAAATATTTGTTCTCTCTTATCTTTCCTATGAAGAAATTTTTACATAGCATTTAGAAAATTAATAAATTTATATTGACACGGAACGAAAAGGGCAATATACCGGCCGGGTTGAAGATGTTGTGATTCTTTTATTGATCAATGGTCCAAAACTAAAAGATCGAATATCATAACTACAAAATATAATAAAATATAATCTTAAAAATTACATAAATTCCCAGGATCCTTCCCGGGATTCAACTATAGAAGAATTTACGTTGTTTAGTCTTAGATGTTGTATTTAAGATATTGTCTATCTAGATCAAGTCTGTATATCTTTGGGTGCCTAGGTATCCACCGTAACTTTGAATTTTTTCCAGTAAAAGGCTATGCCATCCTAAGGTACTTCTAACTTGAGGGATCTTATCAACATCCATGACTGATATATATCATATATCATTATGCAAACAAAAAAGTATAATTTAATAAAACTATATATTGGGAGCCTCTTTTTTTTTTATTCGGCTCAATCCTTGTTGTAAAAGATTGGGCCGAGTTTTATTGCAATTTGATTTTCAATTAAGGAAATGAACGATAATTATTGAAATTACTGAATTACTAATTATTGGATTATAAAGTATCCATTGCTTCAAATTCGAATTTGATTTCCTTCCATACCTCACAAACAGCAGCAAGTTCAGGGTTCCATTTGCAAGCCTCATGGATAATTTCATTCCCTTCACGAGCAAGATCACATCTTTCATTACGAGCTTGTACACATGCTTCTAGGGCCACTTGATTTGCTACGACACCGGGTGCATTGCTCCAAGGGTGTCTTAAAGTTCCTCTACCGAACTGTAGTATGGAATCATCCTCAAAGATTTCGGTCAGAGCAGGCATATGCCAAACGTGAATACCCCCTGAAGCCATGGGTAGAACACCTAGTAGAGAGACCCAGTCTTGAGTGAAATAAATACTGCGAGTTTGATCTTTTTCAATAAGATCATCACGTAGTAAATCAACAAAACCTAAGATGATTTCTCTTTCTCCTTTCAGTTTACCTACTACAATACCATAGTGAATATGATCTCCACCAGACGTACGTAACGCTTTAGCTAGTACACAGAAATGGATACCATGATTCTTCTATATATCAATAACTGCATGCATTACGTAGTGGATGTGAAGAAGTAAACCGTTATCACTGTAATAATGAGATAAGCTAGTATTTGCAGTGAATCCACCCATTAAGTAGTCATGCATTACGATAGGAACTCCCAATTCTCTAGCAAATACAACCCTTTTGATCATTTATTCACATGTCATTGCAGTAGCATTCAAATAATGTCCTTTGATTTCACCTGTTTTGGCTTGTGCTTTATCAATTGCTTCGGTACAAAATAGAAAACGGTTTCTCCAACACATAAATGGTTGGGAGCTCACGTTCTCATCATCCTTGGTTAAATCAAGTCCACCACGTAGAACTTCATAAACCACTCTACCGTAGTTCTTAACAGATAATCCCAATTTCGGTTTAATAGTACATCCCAATAGAGGACGACCATACTTGTTCAATTTATCTCTTTCAACTTGGATACCATGAGGCGAGCCCTGGAAAGTTTTAGCATAAGTAGCAGGGATTCGCAAATCCTTTAGACGTAGAGCGCGTAACGCTTTGAACCTAAATACATTACCTACGATGGAAGTAAACATGTTAGTAACAGAACCTTCTTCAAAAAGGTCTAAAGGATAAGCTATATAACAAATATATTGGTTATCTTCTCTAGCAATGAGCTCGACGCCGTAGCATCGTCAGGGGAGGACCTATCATTTTATAGTAGGGGTCTGGGGTATATTGGGGGTTCAGGGGCTCCGCCCTGATTTTTTTGGGGTAGTAAAGGGAATTTAAGTAATTTCATGTTTTTTTTTTTGTAGAGTTTTATATAAATCAAATACCCATAACATGTACTAATTCATATCATACTTACAAATAGTCGAAATATCCTACAAGAATATTACAGAAACATAATTAGTTAACATTAACATAATTAGAGAAAATATAGAGCATCATACTAACCTCACCTAAAAGTTTATCTCCCATAGTTCATGAAAGTTTCAACTTCCGAAATTTAATACTATCAAACTCGTCAATGATTGAATATGTACTAAACTTTGCTACGATTTCTCTCTCAATATAGATCATCATACTATCTTCAAGAAAATCATCATCCATCTTGTTGCGAAGCCTAGTCTTTATAATCTTCATTGATGAGAATATTCTTTCATTTGTAGCTGTCGAAACTGATAGAGTCAATAAAAGGCGAATTAGTCGATCTACGAGAGGTTAATTTTATGATTTCTTCATTTGTGCCATTACTTGACAAAGTTGAGAAATGCTTGACAAATTCTTGAACTCGGAATTCTCACTAATATTAATTTGATAGTGTTTCAATTGATAAGACAGAAGATCTTTTTCGGTTTGTGTAAAATCTTTAGGATAAAACTTGTCCACCAATTCGTAAATATTATCAATACAAAACAAGCGGTAATTATTTTGGGGATTTAAAGCTGCAGTAAGAACCTAAAATTTCATCGTTTACTCGTTAAACCTGTTATTTAACTCCTACAATCGCTTATCCACCGCCTCATAAAATATATCATATCGATAATGATGTTCATTTGTATCAGGACTTTGTTGTTGATGACGAAACCGGCCTCGACCAGCAACATATTGGCTCATCATATTTGGAACAACAATATCATGTTTACCGCAAAAAAGTTGTCTTTTCCAAGAGAGCATCCCAACCATCATCTCGTAATTCTTGGATTAAATTTTTTGTTGAATTAACAAAGTATGTTGCACCCACAATGTCTTGAGTCTTACTTTGCAAAATTTGGCATAATTGATGTGAAATTGACATTATCTCGCGCATAATATGCATAACAAATACAAACTCAAAAGATGTAATTTCATCATATGATAAACCAGATTCCCCCCTTTGACTGTAATTTGAACCATTGTCCTTGATATCTTTCAAAACCTCACATATAGAAGTAAACATATTCATAAAACTCGAAATCGATTTAAAATGATATCCTCACCGTGTATCTCCAGCTCTTTGCAAAGTACCAATCTGATTAAGCCCACTACCAGTTTCCAGCTCACCACTAGCTATTAAATCTTTTACATTCTTTGCGTGCGCCGCATGTAATTCATCTATACGTTTGGAAGACGCACTAGCAATATTTATAGCAACAATCAATTGTTTAAAAAATTGATATAAAGAAGCACTTCTTTGGATGCAGCAACTAATGTCAATTGAAGGCGGTGAGCATAACAATGAGTGTAATATGCATAAGGACATTCTTAAAGAATTAGTGTTTGCAATCCATTCCATTCACCCCGTATATTGCTAGCTCCATCATACCCTTGGCCGCGAATATTGTGGATACTGAGATTGTTTTTATGGAGAAACTTTAATATTTCATTCTTCAAAGTAAGTGCTGCAATATCTGGAACATGATTCAGTCAAACAAAACGCTCTTGCAAAAAACCATTTTTATCCACAAATCTCAACACTATACCCATCTGCTCTTTCTTTGACTCATCACGTGCTTCATCAACCATAATACAAAATTTTCGCTCACCAATTTCCTTGTGAATTTCTTTTCGTATTTTACCTGAAAGGATATGTAATAGTTCTTATTGAATTGACGGTGAAGTATATTTGGCCCTTGCTGGAGCGTTATCTAAGATATTCTTCACTTCTTCGTTGTAAGAACTCAATAAACTTATCATCTCGAGAAATTTTTTACGATTTAAAGAACAAACGCTCTCATCATGCCCTCTAAGTGCGCACGCTTGGAATGTTAACCATCTAATAGAGTCAATTGAGACTTTTACTCGTATTTGATTTTTTGCAACTTGTTTTAGAGTTACTTGTTGAACGATATTTTCAATGTGTTGCGTCTTCTTCATTAGATCTCTACAAGCTTGTTCATTTATATGATGCTTAGAATTAACTTGACCAACGTGAGATGTGAATGTCTCAAGAGCATTCTTCCAATTATCGAAGCCCATTGTAGTAAAGACATTTGATCCTTGGCGGTTAACTTTGCCTTTATTAAAAATATAGCATGAAAGACAATATGCTTTGTGGGACTCAAACCATGACTGATATTACTAGTACCACGAATCTTGAAATCAACGCCCTTGTTCGTTTAACAGATATTCTGGCATCCGATATTGATATGGTCCTTTCTTACAATGTGCAAGTCAAATTTCATCACGCCAATCTACATGATAATCATATACTTGTTGTTGTTCTGCAGGATCCCATACTAAAGAACTTATATTGAAATCCTTAGATTCAATTCTTGTACGTTTCAGAGGTTGTTCATGATTTTCTGGGATGTCTAGACTTTATGATGGCAAATTGGATTCTAAATTTGAAGATGCGTGTTTCTTGAAGAACGCGTGCATAGTCCAATTATTCTTATCCTTGTTGATGTTCATTTTGCGCAAATCTATAAATTGCATATACTAAAATAAAGAAGGAATTTGTAGATTTGGATTTTTCTATCTCATTTATAAACAAATTTACTAGTTAGTAACAAGATGGCGTAAAGATAATCCGACTATGCTGACGATAACTCGCATAGAACACACCCGTACTATCTCCACAATTCCTCCATCTCATTTGCTAACAAATCTAACTAGTTAGTAACAAGATGGCGTAAAGACAACCCAAGCGTGCTGACGATAACTTGCATAGCAAACACTCGTATTATCTCCACAATTCCTCCATCTCATTCGCTAACTACAAAAATATATGCATATTAAATTATCCAATTTGAGTAAACAACTAACAAAATTATATGCATATTGATTAAATTATATGGTATAGGTATAAAATTAAAATCCATAAAAGTATAAAACAAAACTCCCTATCATGCATCATCAAATTTATTACCATTCACCAAATTAATCATATAAAAATCACATCTTTACATCTATAAAGAAAATAACTGAATAAGAGATCATGATCATACTAGTAGTTACAAAATGCACTCCTTTCTAGTGATAGTGATACTTGATATTTGATAATTTGATAGTTGATACATTGGGGTTGAAGAAATCAAGGAAATAACGAATAAATCAATTAATCAAATTAACCTTCAATAGAGAGAGAAAGAGAGAGAGAGAGAGAGAGATGATTGGAGAAAAGAGAGAGAGAGATGCTTGGAGAGAATGCAATTATGCAAAGATAAATTTTGGTTGGAGAGATGCTTGGAGAGTTAGAGTTGGAGTTGGAGAGATACTTGGAGAATGGAAACAGAGAGTTGGAGTTGGAGAGATGCTCTTATTGTTTGGTAGCTTTGGTTAACCACTTCCCACTCCCACACTTTCTATTTTTGGATAGGGCTCTTAGAGTCTTAGATATGTTAGATTGTTGGGCCGGGCTGTGAGCTGCTAGGGCTGGGCTTTAGGTGGGTATGCATAGTTTTTTTTTCACTTGCTATATATAAGCTTTTTCTTGGAAAAAATCAAGGGGGGGGGGGGCAGTTGCCCCCTCTTCCATGCCTATAAATCTACCCCTGAGCATTGTCCTTTGTAATGATCAAGGTTAGTAAGTCCATCGGTCCACACAGTTGTCCATGTACTTGTAGAAGATTCTCCATCGGTCCACACAGTTGTTCATGTACTTGTAGAAGATTCGGCAGCTACCGTGGCCTCTGCTTCTTCAGGTGGAACTCTAGGTTGAGGAGTTACTCGGAATGCTGCCAAGATATCGGTATCTTTGGTTTCATAGTCCAGAGTATAATAAGTCAATTTGTAATCATTAACAGCCGCTTTGAATCCAACACTTGCTTTAGTTTCTATTTGTGGTGACATAAGTCCCTCCCTACAAATCTTGAATTATGAATTCTCACAATGACAAGGTCTACTTGACATGGATTAGGCATTGCTAAATCCTTTCAAAAAAATTTATCAACTAATCAGAATGGTTCATTATAAAACCATGGTATTTCATTTGCCAAATACATCATTATTGTATACTCTTTCATATCTATGGCGTAACCCAATCTTTTTTTAGTTTTAAATCCCTTACCCTTTTTTAAATCTAAATATCTTATTACATAAAGTAAGCATCGTTGGAATTTGAAACAATGAACAATTAGATTGGAGTATAGCAAGATACAAAAAAGATAAATTTTATAAAAATGATATAATTCTATATTACATTACACAATGATGTTTTTCAAATAGACAATTTTGCCATTGTCTTAAAGACAAAGAGGGGCTGAGATTTAATGTAATTTCATTGAGATTTGGTGGAAAGAGCGAGATCAACGGACGAGATCCGTTTAAATCTTAGCAGGGCCAATATGCTTAAGGGTACTTTAGACATAATATGGATTTAAGGGTAGTATTTATAACATTCCATCCACACTAAACCAAATTGTTCAAGCTTAAAAAACAATGGTGGGACTATGTAACCTTCACGACACGTAGTAATTTATGCTATTTAAGGTCACCCTTTCTCTATAAAATGTAAACCTCACAAGCATATTTGAGAACACAAATCAGTTGGAGTACAAACAACATGTCATCACAATCATCTGCAGTATCCCTTTTGTTTCTTTCCCTTGTGGTGGCTTGCAATGCAGAAGGAATTGCAATCTATTGGGGTCAGACCAAAAATGAAGGAACCTTGGCAGAGACTTGCGCAACAGGGAACTGCGCCTTTGTTAATTAGCTTTCCTTCCGGTTTGGGAAATGGGCAATTTCCCGTGCTCAATCTCGCTGGCCATTGTGATCCATCGATTAATGGTTGCACAGGCATAAGTTCTGACATCAAAGTATATCAAGTAAACAGTATTCAATTAATCCTTTCCATAGGAGGGGGAGCGGGAAGTTACTATCTTACATCATCTGAGAATGCTAGACAAGTCGCGATCTACCTATGGAATAATTTCTTGGGTGGTCATTCTTCTAACCGTCCACTTGGAAATACGGTTTTGGATGGAGTAGACTTTGATATTGAGGGAGGTAGTACATTGGGATGATCTTGCGCGATACCTCAAGAGTTATAGCAAGCGAGGTAAGAAAATATACCTGACTGCAGCTCCCCAATTCCCCTTTCCTGATGCTTGGATTGGTAATGCTCTAAAGACGGGTTTCTTTGATTATGTTTGGGTTCAGTTTTACAACAATCCTCCTTGCCAGTACACCCAGGGGGCGTTGAGTAATCTTGAAGATGCCAGGAAGCAATGGACTTCATCTATTCCCGCTACTAAGATTTTCTTGGGAGTACCTACGGCTCCTCAGGCATTTGGAAGTAATTTCATTCCTATAAGTGATCTGAGTTCAAATGTGCTACCAACAATTAAGGGTTCTAACAAGTATGGAGGTGCTATGTTGTGGTCAATGTACTATGACGATCTCGATGGATATAGCTCCTCAATCAAGAGCCATGTCTGAAACTCGGTTCGCTCTCCTACGTACATGATGTAGTAAATAATGTATATAATCCACTTCAAATGTATCCATACATATACTCTCTACACCCTATAAATACTAATGTTAATTAAAGTAAATATTTGTGTATGAACTTGCATATTCTATATGTTGTTGTGCAGCCATTATTCTAATAATCTTTTAAGCGATACTAAAAAATAACCACACGCTAAAGTTAAACATATGGTAGAAAACCCATGTGCAGCCATTATTCTACTAATCTTTCGAGCGATACTGAAAAATAGCCACGCTAAAGTTAAACATATGGTAGAAAATCCATTAATTGTATTCACATTGAGTATAATATATGCATTATACTAAAACCAAAAACCTTTTAATTACATGAAATACTGCAAGTTAATTATTAGTATGTATTAGATACCTTTTACTTCAATTATATATACCTATGTTTATGCTAACTTGTAATTCTTACTGTGTCCACATTGTCAACTCTAATTGATCCAATTTGAAATTGTTGGCAGACAATAATTCTGATAGTGGATTTATATGCCCAAAGCATCATAATGAAATCAATACAACAGTCTATAATAAGCGAGTTTTACTTACCAAGACCCCATGAACTAAGAAATAACTCCACCGGATTTCCGTAAATTCCATCATTGAAGACTATCCCCTAATCCTCCAGTCGCAAACTAAGTCGGGAAGCCCACTTCATCGCAGTATAACTCACCAATCATTGACTATCAAAAATCTACCGATAACTCGCTTTTGAATCACCACCCAAACTAACCAAATTTACCCTCCCATCTTCACCAACACTAACACACTCAACCCCATTATTCTTAAACAAATCAATCCCAGAAATGGGTTAAATGTGAAAACCATTTTCCCTAACTGATATCTTCGAATCGAGAGAAACCTCGACAGGGTGAGCGAAGAGAAAGTGAAGAAACCTCGCAAGGAACTAAATCAAACTACAAACCCTTTGATTTAATGAAATTAAAGATTGGAAAGAGATCGCATCAATGATCCAGGATGGAGTCGAGTTCAACCTTTGGATATCACAGAGAAAATCAAAGTTCATAATAGCAGGGTTGTTCAAAACCCTAGGTGTTCGTGAAGCACATAGAGAGAGAGAGAGAGAGAGAGAGAGAGAGAGAGAGAACATACTTCACAAAAAGAGACGCTTCGGAGATGAAGAAATACAGAGAAGAGGGAGGGAGAGACAATTTGAGAAAGAGTATGAGAAAGAGAGTTGGGATGCAATGCTTATCTTGCAATTGGTTGCTATGACTAAAGTACCCTTATTGTGAGTTTAATTTAAAGTACCCTCAGTATGTTTAGCCCTACCAAGAGCTAGATAGATCTTGTTCGTCCATCTTGTTCTTTCCAACAAATCTCAAAGAAATGAGATTAAATCCCAACCTCTCTTTATCTTTGAGACAATGGCAAACTTGTCTATTTGAAAAACATCATTATATAATATAATATAGACTAGTACTACCTGTAGTTTGCCACGGTGAATACGTCGACGCACCTTCGGTGCTATATTTGATGCGTAGACTTGTGTTTATCCGACAACGCAGTAAGTATGTTGACACGCCTTCGGTGCTATGATTAAATAACCTATATTTGCCATACTTTTAGCTCTTCAGTTAAAGACTTAAAGAGTATGCGCCATTGACCCTACATTTGCAGAGTTTTATAACATCTTTAATATCAGTTAAACGCATTAACCATATTCTTATATAATACATTATTATTGGCAGCTCGCAGCAGAACATCTTTTGATATCAGTTGCTTTACTCTTGATTGCTCTTTTTAGAGTAAAACTAACTTAAAGTCTTTCTATTCATCAACGGTTTCATAACTGGTAATACATATCTCTAAATGACTTCATCATTCAACCAAAACGTCATATAAAATTATGACTTCAATGAGTTATCAACAAACAATTGTGTGAATCTGTTAACACATTTTTAATATCATAATACACTAAGAGACATGTTTAATTTCCACAAATCACATAAACCTATGCAAGCCCTCATTATTGTCATTACAAATTTTATCACTCCTCTATGGTAAAAAAAAACCCTAATGTGTTAGGTTATGGCTCAAAACAGGAGAAGTCGTTCGAACGAGTGGGGAAGTCATTCGAATGGCAGAGTTTATGTTGAAGTCGTTCGAACGAAAAATGCTATGTTTGTTTCTAAGTTCGTTTTGAAGAGGATTTAATCCAAAATGCTAGTTTATCTCGTGATGCGTAATTCGGAGATGACCTAATGGAAAGTCTATAAATATAGAGTGTAAGATAAAGGCCTCTGTACAGGGAAAAAGAGTTAGAGAGAAAAAAAAAGAGAAATCTGGGGTTTTGCTCTGGAGAGGTTTCTTGGGTTTTCTTTCTAGGTTTCTTGTTGGGGATTATCTGTCAGGGTAGGGTGAGGTTGAGTGATCTCTATAACTTCTTGTAATCCTAAGTGATAATATATTCATCGTGCTTGTCGGGGGTGGTTTTGATCCTTTAAAGGGTCACCTAAATTAAACTTTGTGTATGTGATTATTACCTTTGTTTGAATTCTCCGTGGTTAGAGTTGGATCTTAAGTTCTTGCTAAATCGTATTGTGCTTCCGCGTTGCGATTTTCCCCCTCGGTTACCTAACATAATGATCCACCAATGGTATTTTATTAAAGGAAATCCTAACAATGTCCCATTACAACGCTGTCTCCCTTAACACCATTATAAACCCCAGTCTTCCTTTTATTATGCTCAGAGTCTTTCCATCTGCAAAAAAATAAAATAACGTAAAGGAATAAAAGGGTGAAGGACTCTAGATTGCTATATCATCATACGTAAAACTTACTAATTATAAACCCCAGTCTCCCTTTCTTAAAGTTTTTTTTTGAAATAATAACTTTTTTCTTTCAGTGGGACAAAGCAAATACCAATCCATTACATATTCCTTTAATAACTGCAAAAAGATTTACAATGTAGAAAATATCGAACCTAGGTGCACACTAATTCCCAAATAACCCTCAAAAATACAAAGGAAGAAAGAAAGAAATAATTGAATGAGAATGAATGACTTTTGTCCCCAACACATCATCGAAAAGCAACACATATAGATGAAACAATAAAAGACACTTCCACCATCAACTATGCACCCCATATACCTATTGTATTACAGATTTCTTCAGAATTACCATAAGTAATTCAGGCATAATCCAAATCTTACAGAAATTTGAGAATTTGTTGTTGTTAAGTTTGACACAGCTAACTGGAACTTTTCCCTAGTTTTTGAGCCGGTAACTTGTCCAGCCTTCACCACCTTTGTAAATGTGCCACTAAACCAAGTTGTTCCTACAGTTACGTACCTGCTTGATTTAACAGTTGAACCTGTGTCATTCAACTTCTTTTCTACTGCAGTGAACGCAGCCATTGTTTTATCAAACACTTGTAGTCTCTGATCCACGGATTTCACTTTCTCATTAACCACTGAGATTATAATACTTATTTTATCTATTAACCCAACCCTCCTATCAAATGAAATAATTTTGGCAGATGCACTGGCTATCAACTAATGCTTTTCATCAAAAGCTTTAGCCTTATTCATGGCATCCTGCCTGATGGCTGATCCCTTTGCCAACATATTTGTAACAACCTATATTTGCCATCAAAAACCAAATAAATACTAACTTTCACATTTGCACCTATATTTGAGAAACTGCATGAGGCACTACAAAGATACAAAACCCCCCAAAAATCGAAATGGGTATCTCTCTAAGACACCATTTGATAAAAGGAAATTTTTTAAAGCAGTTCCTTCTAATCTTAACCATACATCTATACTCTATATATTCCATAACTTTGAGGAATATATTACCATGAACTTTCTTGATTAAAACATGGATGAAACACATGAAATACTCCAAGGAAAAAAATTTACCTCCTAATTCTGATCTTGCAGACTCCACAACAACACCGTCAAGAGTTTTAATTATAGAATGATATATCTATATTACATTACACAATGATATTTTTCAAAAAGACAAGTTTGTCATTGTCTCAAAGATAAAGTGGGGCTGGGATTTAATCCCATTTCTTTAAGATTTGTTGGAAAGAACAAGATGGACAGATGAGATCTACCCAGTTCTTGGTAGGGCAAAACATACTGAGGGTACTTTAGACTAAACTCAAAATAATGGTACTTTAGTCATAACAACCAATTGAAAGAGAAGCATTTCATCCCAACTCTCTTTATTAAACTCTTTCTCAAATTGTCTCTCCCTCCCCCTTCTATGTATTTCTCCATCTCCGAAGCGCCTCTCTCTCTCTCTCTATGTGCTTCACAAACACCTAGAATTTTTATGAACTTCAATTTTCTCCGTGATGTTTAAAGGCTGAACTCGAATCCATCCTGGACTGTTGAGGCGATCTCTTTCTAATCTTTAATTTCATTAAATCAAAGGGTTTGTAGTTTGATTCAGTTTCTTGCGAGGTTTCTCCACTTTCTCTTCGCTCACCTTGTCGAGATTTTTCTCGATTCAGAGATATCAGTTGGGGAAAAGGGTTTTCATATTGGACCCGTTTCTGAGATTCATTTTTTTTGGAATAATGGGGTTGTGTGTGTTAATTTTGGTGAAGATGGGAGGGTGAATTTGGTTAGTTTGGGCGGTGATTCAAAAATGAGTTATCGGCAAAATTTTGATAGTCAATGATTGGTGAGTTGTACTGCGGTGAAGTGGGCTTCCCCGACTTATTTTTTGACTAGGAGATTAGGGGATAGTCTTCAATGATAGAATTTACGGAAACCCGGTAGAGTTGTAGTGTCCCTGATTTTTTATATTATTATTTATTATCATCATGCACACATCATCATGCATCATGCATCTTCACTTTCTCTATTCACATTTTATTCTCCTTTTCAGGGTTTGAATTCTTCGCTCTTCATTTTCCGGGCTTCGGTGGTTCGGGGGTTGTTTGGTGGAGGAGGTTGTGTTGTGGCTTTGGGAGCCTATGGTTAGCTTGGTAGAGGTGTTTGCGTGTGGGTTGTTTCTGTGTTTGAGTGCTCATGCGGATCTGGAAGGATTTGGAATTTTTTCAGTTGTCGTTCGAATGAGGTTCGTATTCGTTCGAACGAGTCGACTTGTCTCTTGGAACTTGGCCCAAGATCTCCTAGTCGTTCGAGCGACTTCTTTGTCCATTCGCACCCCTGTTTTTGTTTGAATGACCTATCGAACGTATTGACATTTCTCCTGGTGTGTTGGCCCAAGGAAATGTTCTCGTTCGAACGACCTTTCGAACGATTGTTATGTTTTTAGGGTTTCTTTCCCTTTTGGCTTTAGTCGTTCGAACGACTTTAGCATTCGTTCAAACGACCATCGTATTCCTTATTTTATTTTGTCTTTCTTCCATTTTCTTTTGGGTTGTTCTTTTTGAGGTGCAGCTAGAGAGAGAGTTTTAGAGCGAGAGTGAGAGTTTGGAGAGAGAGTGAGGATTTCATCATCATCTCCTTCTGTTATCAGCATCTCCGATTTCGGCAAGTTTTTCCCTTTCCCCTTTCACCCTAGATTCTTGATTTTAGTTTTGGGGAATTGATGTTGTTGGGTTGGGTTGAATTCATGGGTTCAGGTTTTGTTTGATTGTTCCGGTGGCCGAGAGGCGGAACTAGGATTTGGAGTTCTAATTTTAGTTCGTCAGGATTTGAGCTTTATATCAGGCGAGTGTCCCTTTATTGCTAAATTACTTTACTAATTTAACCTGTGCTAGTTAGAGTGTTTTGCATTTGGCATCGAGGTATATGTGATTAGGTTATAACCTATATTGTATTCCTCTGTGGTTATTGTTTTAGTGCATCTTTTCCTATTGTTAGGCATGTGGGGCGTGTTTTCTCCTTGTCTTTTAGGGAGTTCTCCATTGTGTGGCATTATCATGGGTTATCCTTGGTGGCTGGGTTCCAGTCTTGTAGAGACTGAGGTTGTTGGATGTTGTGACTGGTTAATTAGTCACTGTTTACATCTGTATTAGGATTGTTTACCATCCTCTGAGACAGGTGGTTATCCTATGTGTGTGTTGGCCAAGTTGTGGCAGTTGTATTAGGATTGTTTGCATTTATCTCAGGCAGGGGTTATCCTATGTGGTGTAGGCCATGTTGGCGGCTATTGTGTTTTGATCCTTGAGATCTGTTTGCAGTGTGAGTTTGTATTCTTTTAACTTAACGGGGTCGGATACATAACAAAGCTCTACATCGGCTAACCCTCAATAGGGCCTAGGATTCCTACATCGGGTTAAAATAGTAGGCAAAGTTCGGGTTGGGCACTATCATATCTATTACCCTTCGGGAGTGTGGGATGGTATGAGACAGTTTTCTTTGGTCCCCGTCTTATCCTCCGTGAGGTTGAAATTCCTTAGAATAAGTAAAATAAAGTTCGGACGTTGGCTCCGTGGGTTGCAAAACCCGGAACACTCTGATCAAGTGATAAATCCTTCAGCGTGGTCGAGCTAGTAACCCAATCGTACCCATTGTTTCCAACTGAGATCTCGTTAAGGTTATTATGCATTAGCGGTTGATCAGTCTAATATATTAATTTCTAGGGTCTAGTTTTTGGTTTCATCACATCATATAATGTTCATTTTAGGACAATTCTAGAATCATACCATATCATATCACATCATTTAGCATTTGGGATAACTGTGGGATTATCCTAGTTCATTTTATCATATTATCGCAGCACTTCATTACTCTTATTTCCTTTCCCTTCCCTTGTATACAACACTTATATCATTGTACTTTAAATATCTCATATCTCATTTATCTCTCCTCTTTCTTTGCACCTGTTATATTAGTATGTTGTTTAGCTTTGTTGGGCATTAGTGAGCCGTGGTTTTGCTCACTCTTGCTTTATTCCCCCCTTTTAGAGGCAGAGTAGTTGCCGTTTTGCTGAGGGCTTCAGCAGTTAGTTCCAGGTGTTGCAGCTGCGAGATTTTCTCCTGGTTTTATTATTTCTCGTATGTTATCAGCTTTTGACGTTGTACGGTATTCAAGATATTGTATTTACATTTTCGGTTATGTATATGTATATCTTTTGCTTCCGCCTTATTCTCTTACTCTGATGATATTGCTATAGTCAATAACTGAGACTGAACTTGTCTATGACTCGGTTGTCTGTGGGGGCGAACCGGTTGGATTCCCCGACCTGCACATCCTGAATGATAGTAATCGGTCTAGCTACCGATTATTGGATTTTGGGGCGTGACAAGAGTTGTTTCTTAGTTCAAGGGGTCTTGGTAAGTAAAAATTGCTTATTATAGACTGTTGTAATGATTTCATTATGATGCTTTGGGCATATAAATCCACTATCAAAATTTTTGTCTGCCAATAATTTCAAATTGGATCAATTAGAGTTGACAATGTGGACACAGTAAGAATTACAAGTTAGCATAGACATAGGTATATATAATTGAAGTAAAAGGTATCTAATACATACTAATAATTAACTTGTAGTATTTCATGTAATTAAAAGGTTTTTGGTTTTAGTATAATGCATATATTATACTCACTGTGAATAAAATTATTGGATTTTCCACCATATGTTTAACTTTAGCGTGGCTATTTTTCAATATCGCTCGAAATATCAGTAGAATAATGGTTGCACAACAACATATAGATATGCAAGTTCATACATAAATATTTACTTTAATTAGCATTGGTATATATAGGGTGTCGAGAGTAGATGTATGAATACATTTGAAGTGGATTATATACATTATTTACTACATCATGTACAAATGAGAGCGAATCGAGTTTCAAACATGGCTCTTGATTGAGGAGTTATATCTATCGAGATTGTCATAGTACTTTGACCACAACATAACACCTCCATACCTGTTAGAACCCTTAATTGCTGGTAGCACACTTGAACTCAGATCAATTGCAAGAATGAAACCGCTTCCAGCTACCTGAAGAGCCGCAGGTAATCCCAAGAAAATCTTAGTAGCGGGAATAGATAAAGTCCATTGCTTCCATGCATCTTCAAGATTACTCAACGCCCCCTGGGTGTACTGGCAAGGAGGATTGTTGTAAAACTGAACCCAAACATAATCAAAGAAACCTGTCTTTAGAGCATCACCAATCCAAGCATTAGGAAAGGGGCATTGGGGAGCTGCAGTCAGGTATACTTTCTTACCTCGCTTGCTATAACCCTTGAGGTATCTCGCAAGATCATCCCAATGTAGGTTACTAACTCCTTCAATATAAAAGTCTACTCCATCCAAAACCGCATTTCCAAGTAGACGGTTAGAAGAATGACCACTCAATAAATTATTCCACAGGTAGATCGTGACTTGCCTGGCATCCTCAGATGATGTAAGAGAGTAACTTCCCGCTCCCCCCTCCTATGAAAAGGATTACTTGAACACCATTTGCTTGATAGGCTTTGATGTCAGAGCTTAAGCCTGTGCAACCATTAATTGATGGATCATAATAGCCAGCGAGATTGAGCACAAGAATTTGACCATTTCCAAAAACTGAAAGGAAAACTACATTAACAAAGGCATAGTTCACTGTTACGCAAGTCTCTATCAAGGTTCCTTCATTTTCCATTCTGACCCCAATAGATCGTAATTCCTCCTACATTACAAGCCACCACAAGGGAAAGAAACAAAAGAGATAGTACAGATGATTGTGATGCCATGTTGTTTGTACTCCAACTAATTTGTGTGCTCAAATATGCTTGTGAGGTTTGCATTTTATAGATAAAGGGTGACCTTAAATAATACAAATTACTACGTGTGGTGAAGGTTACATAGTCCCACCATTGTTTTTTAAGCTTGAACAATTTGGTTTAGCGTGAACAAAATGTTATAAATACTACAATTTGAACCAGTAATACCTTGTTTCTATGATAAGATGTACTGCACTGTAGTTTGATGCTTGGACAATCTAAGTTGTTACGTTTGGTGCAATAATGCTAACTTATATAACACTAGATAGAAAGTAATATTGTGTGTTCTACACCTTATACATGAAAAAATATATTAATCTATAATACATTGGGTGACCATAGGACTTTCAGACTTTTGGTCCTATTCTTTCTAGCGTGGGTATTTCTCTTTTCTTACTTTGTAGAATATAGCATACTAAACTATATAAAATTGGTTCAGACAAACTAAATCGAGAAGAACTCAAATTATTTTCATGAACAAATTATTTGTAGAATCGGTTTTATTTTGGTTGTGGGTTTAACTCATTTGGTTATCTCCTTGACCTGTCATTTGACACCATAACTTCTTACAAATTAACGTAGATTTATGTTTAATATTCGTTTGGATATGTGCATTTTTTATTTAATTTTTATAAGTAGACATCTAATAAAGGTGATGTTGCAGGTCCCATGGAAATACCTCTGGGATTGTACACTCGATTGATATACACCCATCTCGAAAGCACGTTTGTGTGGTAAGATATGTGCTTTTAAAATGCTATTTTTTGAACCGTAGGTTTTGGCGAGAATCATATGAAGTGCATATTTTAGTGAAATCACATTAGAGTTGTAGGTTTTCATTCAAGAAGCTACGCCCAAAATGCGGGTTTCAATTAAAAAAATGCATTTCTTGTTATTCATTTGAATTGCGAAAAATGGCATTTCAATGTCGTGTTTCAGGCTTCCAGTTATTATCGACCACTGAGTATGGAGGCAACTCAAAAATGAGATATTTAAATATTAGGTTCTTTCTGGACATTATACTTAATTTTAAAATATTTGACTCTCAACATAATTATGTCATCGAATGTGAACGAAAATATTTTTTATTGAATTTTAACGCCGAAGACGCGTTAACAGAAATTTTTTGTAGCGCGCGTCAACGTATTTACTGTGGCGAGCCACGGGTAGTACTAGTATTGTACATAAAAAAAAAGACTACTTCCTTTGTGAGTTACTAAGCCGGTTATTCTATATTGTATTGGCTTAGTCGAAGTTGGGGTTTTTTGCCAGAAGAGGAGTAAAAATGCGTATTCAGATAAAATTCACCCACGAAGATTCGTGAAGAAGATTGGAAAACGCCGCCGATTGGGATCCATTGAAATGTGAAATAAAGAAAAGATTTTTTAGTTTGAGTTTCATGCCTCGAATGATCCTCCGGGCGAGCATAATGAAATGCCAGTACTAATATAAAATTAGAGCTATACAGATTTGAGCCGTAGACCTTCTCGGTAAAACAGATCAAACTTATTACTAGTATACCGGGTGCCGGTGGGACCGACAACACAGTTTTTTCTTATGAAATCTCTCAACATCCCCTATTCTTCCGTTGCAATTTATAAAGAAATAATAAAAGTTCATCATCAAGAACGGACATAAGCCACTTTAAAACATAAACCATTTAATAAAATATTTGATGGGATGATGCCATCTTAAAACAAAAGCATATTGAAAGATTTCATAAATTGCAAAAATAAAAGCATATTGATGAGATTATACAGAGGGGAACAAAGTTATAAGTTATAGTTGATAGAATGAAAAGTCCTCATATTGAAAAAAAATCATTTATTTTCAATTTCTCATAAATTATCTCTTTCTCTCTCTCTCTCTCTACCATATTGTGTTATACACATTTATGCCTTTCTTCCAATGTGTAAAACCACCTAGCAAATGGGGACAATAACCTAATTGGGTATTTGAAAGCATTACATCAAAATTTAAATTCTTCACAAAGATATTCAGCATAATAAGAGAGGTGGTTTCAGATCATTTGGAAGAGCCCATTATGTACGATATGCTAAATATTATTGCACTTTAAACTGTAAATGCTAATCAGACATTTTAAAGCATTACAATGTTTATTATCGGCAACCGATCGCGAGCACTCCAACAACAATGTTGAAAGCGGATCCGCAAGCACTTTTGCCACTGAATCAGATAATATTTCTTCAAAGGTTTTCTGGTAATAGAAATAATAAGTAAACCAATTGTTCAAAACAACGTCAACGACAAAGGATAATGCTTAGGGGAGTGAGATTTGTTGGTAAAGAATTTAGGAAAGAGAGATTATTTGCAATAGAGCTTAGAGTTTAGACTCTATTTAGAGATGAGAGAGAAAGAGAGATAGAGTTTTTATCACTTAGGAAAGAGACTTTTACATAAAGTTTAGGGGAGTGGGTTTTATAAAGAGATGGAGTTTTGAATAGGCAGTTAGTTGCGTTGAGGTTTCCTAAAATAATGGCTTGAGGTTTCCTAAAATAATGGCGACAAAGTTAAAAGGGAAAAATAGGTATAAAATTGCTTTAGACAGACAACCATGAAACCGTTTTGTAACCACCAAGAGCATTTTTGTGTATTTATGTGTAAAGTGACCTCCCTACCGGTCAGTCAGATTATCGAAATGATTCGAACTATTTTAAAGACCCAACATGCATTTTTTGTGCATTGGGCTCTTTTATCAACTGATAGAAATATCAGCTAGTCTGTCATTTTTTTCTTGATAGTAAAGATAAGGAAATGGCTCTACATGCTCTGATTCATTATTTTATATATTTTTTATTCTGGTTCAAGAGCAATACCAAAGTGTTTTATCCATGGGGCTCTGGCCTGTCCTGGATATGTATAAACCTGAGCCAGTTCAGTTTAATATGATGTTTGGTCTTTTTTTTTTACTGTTATCCTAGTTCTGACTCGTATGTTGTTTGGATACTTGTATCGTAAACCAGTTTTTATAATTATTTTAAATTTTTTCTAATAAAATACTCAAATTAAATTTATTAAAAACATCAATACTTGTACTCAAAGTTATAACAAAACACTCATCAATACATATATCCAAATAGCCCATTAAGTAATTAAAAACCAAGTAGCAAGTACTAAATAATGTTTATGCTATGGGCCTTACGGCTTTGTACCCTATGCTCTTTGTATGATTATATGTACTGTAGTCTGCTACTCTGCTTACCTATCTCCAAAATGGAATTCTGTCCAAATGCACCCGTGATTTTTATTTTTTTCGCTTAATATATTTGTTTGAGCTTTTTAGAGAGTTGTTTCTTAGCATTCTTCGAAACAAAATATGCCAAGCACCTAAAAGCAAAATTGGACCTCTAGGGTCCATAGAGGTGAGCCAAAGTTGTGTAGCCCAAAGATAAGAAACGTGTGCTCACCCAATAATTCGGTGAACATTTAATTAAACGAATATTTTTATCGTTGCCTCAAAAAAAATAGCTTTCAGTCTACGCTACTAGTCTGCGATAACTAACCAGATTACATTACGTGTCGCTCTCCCGAGAAACCAGGACCACTGTTCTTGCAAAAAGAGAGTGTACGTTATCAGTTATCACTGCCAAAGTGATGGGTCAAGATTTTCTAACTTCTCGTGGTTGGTACAACTGAAATTGTAAGAGCATCTGTAGTGTAAAATCAGTTGAAACCAACTAAACATTAATCCACTTTCATTTTTACACAACCAGTTGAAGTGGGTTTAACCACCCACCTTTTATTTATTTATTATTTAAACCAATCATAAAAAGTGGCATAGCATAGCATGAGAGTGGAGAGAGAAAAATAATAATGACTCCGCCGACCCTTATTTTAAAAATATATATTTCACATATAGCGATCGGTTGAAACTAGTGACGTGTCTTAATCTGAGACGTCTATTTTGCCACGCAGTTTAAAATTGCGCAACATTAAAAAAAAAAATCCCATCCCGCAGGTATCTGAACCGACCTTCAGAGCATCCACAACAGCTAGGTGGATTCTGGCGTGGCAGGGTGAATTTCAAATCCACCCCAAATGCTTCCCAACAGCTAGGTGAATCGGTGACGTGGCATACACAAAATTCACCATGTGGGTGGATTTGGGGTGAATTCATGTCGCGTGGTTCAGAAGGGCGTGTAGACAATGCGCACGGTTCAGAAGGGCGCGTAGTTAATGAGCTAGTAATATTATAACACGTGGGCTCAATCCAGTGGCTCCCATTGCAAATACTTCAGAACTGCGCGTAGACGCGTGTCAACAATCCAGTGGCTCCCATTGCGCGCACTTCAGAATTGCGCGTAGACACAACGTTCAAGATTAGAACATGTGGACATATATGGGATGTTGGTTCTTGTATGCAGTTCAGAACTGCTTTTGGCAAATTCACCTTGGTTTTTTTCATAACTGTTGTGGGGTGGATTAGATTCACCCTGATTTTGGGCAAATCCACCCACCCTACTGTTGTGGATGCTCTCAGGGTGGTTTTTTGTTGTTGTTTTGGTTGCCACCTAGGCGAGAAGACCCAACTGCTGTGCTAGGTGGTCGGTTTGAGAAAGAGGGTGGGTTGCTTAGGTGCTGCATATGCTCTAAAGTGAAAATTCAAAAGAATTGTTCAATGGCTTAACCCTTCCGTGTTCTCGTAAACTAGGCGAGGGCAGTATGGGTGGTTATGGCGCAACTGGCTACCGAGAAAGAGACGGAAAAAATCACGTGTGCTCGTGCTCCAAACCCTTATGATGATTTCCACCAAACTTCAATTACAAGATAATATCATTGAAGGAAAAATTTATGATAGATAGTACGATAAATGCTATGGTATACACAGTGAAACTTATCTAAACATACCCTGTATAAATGTGCAACCTGTCTAATCGCACAAAAAATGTTGGTCCTATAGTCGGGATTGTACATATTTGTAATTTCCCTACACACTGTGTAGTGTGCAATTTTTTTGTAGGCCTGATTGTAATTTTACCTATATTATTGCACATGTAAATTAGTTATAATAAATGCATAACTAAGGCCATGTTTTTTGTTTTTGGGTGAGAAGAGGTGAGAATAACATAAAAGATTGAGTTAGAAGTTTTGAGGTTAGAATATTGAAAAAAACTCGCGTGCGTTTGGCTAAAGGTTAAAAGTTTTACTTAAAATCTTGATTTATAACTTCAACATCTCACTAGTCTATTTGGTTGAACCATTTTGACCACAAATTAAAAGTTTCTCCACAGAAACATAAAAAACGCATGTATAAACCACATTTTCCTCTCTAAATATTAACCAGCCAATACTATAAAATGTTAATTAATTAATATACAAAAAATAGGTACCAATAGAGAGTATCTAGATTGTTTCAAAATAGGTACCAAAACAACAAATAAGTCTCACAACAACTGAGATAAAAAGATAATCTAGAGATAGAAAGTTAGAGAACCTAGAACACCTTCTCGTCTGATGCACGACCAATGTCATATATAGGACAACTATCTGGACCACCTAGAATGTAAATATCCTCTTCTAGTTTCATCATCTGCACCGAGGAACCAAACACAAAAGGGATTCTCCTTCGTAATCACCTCCAATGCAATGAAGAGGTAAGTCATATCAAACCCTGTGATCCCCCGTAAAATAGCCTCAAATTGTGCCTCATAGTCCAATTAAACTTTCTCCTAACGACTAACTCAGATGTAATACAAGACAACTCATTAGTCATCACATTAATATCCGTATCAAGAACATGAACAGTAGGCCTAGTCCTCTGCCTCTTATTCCTCCTCCTGCAATTTCAGTTGTACCAAGTTGATCAAAAAGTGCTTATTTCACTGCAGTATATGTTGGAGTCTTCCAACATTATCAGCTTTGTTCCCTTGTAGTTTTTGTTCCTTATATGTTTCGATAGCCACCTTATTCATAACTTCAGTCTAGTTAATTTGTAGACATTTGACACCTAAATTTACAAGTGCCATCTAACAATCCAAACAAGTAACGCAATCAAATTCACATTCACAATTACAATCACAATCACAATCACAATCACAATGAACCTGCATGTTGAAGGTGTCATCTAACAATTCAAACAAGTAACATAATCATATTCACAATCACAATCACAATCACAATAAACCTGCATATTGAAACCCAAATTCAATTCAACCTTAACCTACACAATACTCATTGACAACCGATTAACATACACAATACTCCTTTCATTCCCAACTACAATCACAATCACAATCACAATCACAATGAACCTGCATGTTAAAACCCAAATTCAAATCAACCTTAACTTACACAATACTCCTTGACAACCGATTAACCTACATAATAATATTTTCATTCCCAACTATGTTGAAACACATTAAAACTAAATAAACCAATCATCACAATTTGACGTCGATACATACATATAGGGAGAGATAAATAAAAAATAACTTGTCGGAGAGAGGAGGCGAGAGTTGTTATGGTTGGAGAAAGACGCAGAGAGGCGTTGGAGAGAGACGCAGAAAAAGGCGTGGAAAGACGCAGAGAGAAGCGTAAAATGACGCAGAAAGGCGCTGAGAGAGACGGAGAGATACGCTAGAGAGACACATAGTGAGGCATGAAGAGAGATGTGGAGAGAGGCGTGAACAGAGAGGGAGAGAGGCGCTGAGGGAGACAAGAGATGCGCTGCAGTCTTTGTTATTATTTAAAAAAATTTGTTTAGTTAGGTTATAATTTGGCAAATTTGGGGAGTTGGGGGTGGGTTTTCATTCAACACATCTGAGTTATTTTAGGTTGAAAACCCCAAAATACCCCCACTTAAACTGGTCTCAGGTGGAGAACGACCAAAACCACAGTATAAGGGAAAACGTGCAGTCAAAGCCAAACCAGAAGTTTTGAGGTTAGAAGTCAACCCAATAAACTTCACGGGAGAGGGGAGAGGGGGGAGGGGGATTAACTTTCTACATTCAACACTTACATATAAATCCTTAACTATTACTCAATGCAAATTATATTTCTCAAAATTCCTTAATTCTACTTCAATTGAGATTGAGGTATGTTAACTTTCTAATTTATGTAAATGTATATATATTTTTTTCTATACTATTAAGTATTTTATAATATATTTAGACTATCGATTCTCCTAAACTAAGAGCATCTACAACATGGTATGGGTTGAGTTGGGTTTGCAAACCCACACTCAAACTCACACTCTTGAGTCTCCCAACAATAACTTTTCGAGTGTGAGTTTGCTTACGTGGCACTACAGTAACTCAACCGAGTGTGAGGAACTCACACTCAAAAAAAAATTAAGTTTGGCAGTGTTTAGATTATCGCGCGGTGTTCCTTTTACCGAATTTTGGTATGTTTCTAGGGTTTTAGACCAATTCGCGGTGTTCATTTTACCGCGCGGTGTTTTAAACTCTTCTAAATACAAAAAAAATAAAATCACGTGTCCAACTCAAACTTGCTGCGGGGAGAGGAAGAGTGTGAGTTGGGTTTTTTGTGGGCCCCCTGTCAGAGCCTACACCCAAACTCACACTAGCTGCTAGAGATGCTCTAACGGACAATCTCTATAAAAACACATTTTAAAGTGATCCCGAAAGTATAAATTTAGGTTTCACTGTACACAATAATGGGGTTAGTCAGGGCACATTTTTAAGTGGTCCCAAAAGTGTAAATTTAGATAGGTTTCACTGTACACAAGGGTTGAAGCAGCTATCTAATTAAATAATTACGTTTAGTTAAAGCATCGTCATGGATTTTTTGAGGGTGCAACCGTGCAAGGTGTGATATTTACATCTTCATTCTACTAAGCTCAGAGTAATATAAATCACCAGAAGTAAAAACCTATAAAACAAGGCTCAATATTCGTGCGTAACGAGCGTCATTATAAATTACATATATCTACAACATAATGCATCCCAATAGAGGTGTGAGGTGAAACTCTTGCATTTATACTATATCTCGAGTTTTTTTAAATAAGCAAAAATACATAAACACATGGCAGGCTTGGCAACATTACAAAAGGAATAAGATGCAAAAACAGCGACGCCAAAATTACTGCATCAACAAATTTAAGCAAGGCTGACATTTACAAAATCACTAGAAGCAAAGACTTAGTAAAATGGGGCAATGGTGGGTGCTTACCATCATTTTCTGTTTGCGACATGCCGCATCCTGCATGTGAACTTCAATATTTCTCAGACCAGAGAAATTCGGAACCAGAAAAGAGTCCTATTCAATGTATTTATACATGATCTATTAATTCCTCTCCCATTGTGGTCAAACTGATGAAAGAAGGAATTCCTGACTTGTGTTTTTATTGTTACCATGTTTTTCAACCCTAAAAACTCTGATAAAATGAGGGAGCTTTGGCATGGAGGTTGCTCTTGATAATTTCAAAACTATATCATGATGTCAGGAATTATTATATTACAAGGTGAAATAAATTTGGTACCGACCAATTTCAAAAATATGAAATGTCGGTGAGATGTAGTGTATTTATTGCATGTAGATTTCGATAAAATCGTATTACAATTATAACTCAGCCCCAGTAAGCTAATGAACTCTCGGTTCCTAATTTTATTAAACGTTAATTCTAGCGACTCGTAGTTGAATAACTACAGCTAACTGATCTTCATGGTTGTAAGCTTAGTTGAATGCTGCAATCAGTTTAGGTTTCTCACACTATTAAGGACATAGTCACATACAAGCAGGCAAAGGATTTACAGTCTTAACAATATTTTTTAAACATAAATGTCCAGATGATTCTAGTTAACTAAGACTGTACTACCACCACTACCATTAACGTGGGGAAACAATAGGAAATGGTGGTGACGATATCCCGGTGGCTGGTGGTTCTGGTCAGAGAGGATTAAAAGAGAGGTGTTGAGCAGGGAGGAAAAAAGGAAGAAAATGGGGTTTTTTCTTCACTCTGAAAATGGTAACAGTCTTGACAGATACAATTTCATCTTGTGATGTCCCTTCTTTTGAAAACCCAAAAAAAGTTGATACAACATCTGTAAAGAGTGTTGATATTGACACATGTGTGCCAATTAAATTTGCTGCATAAATCTAACACAAAGGCTTATTTGTGGTGAATTCTTTTTATCTCAGAGGTGCCAGGACCCCTGCCAATCTCAACACCCATATCTAAAATTGGTTAAATTATCCTAAAGGGATAAATAGAGAAGTCACCAAAAGTCTATAAATAGGTTGAGATCATAAATCATCCCTACTTGCTAGTCCATGCAAAGTTTGATACATTTGAGTTTTGACTAGTCTTATCAATCTCCCTCTCTCCCCCTCAAACATCTTTATATAGACCTGCCCTATTATTTGTCTCAGACTCTCTTCCTTGACTACCCTATCATTACTCACAACTTGTGTCCACCATTACATTGATACCAAGTTCTAACCAAAATGGCAGGGTTTCCATACCAAGACCCCACATTTCTTCTTAGCTCAATTTTCCTCCCAAACACTTCTGTGAAGATGTCTAATTTATTTGAAGAAGGAGAAATGAGTACCTCTTCTTTTCCCTATTATCCATCCGAAACACTTCAAGAGTTTCCAGTTGTTACAATTCATGAAAACTACAACACAACAATGCCACTCCCTAGTGATCATGAACCAACTGTGACTGAAACAAACAAAACTGATTGTTTAATGGCTGTTGAGGTTGAAGTTGGAAATCAAGTGTTCGACAAAGAGACTCCAAGTGAGAAGAAGAGGAAGGAAAGAGATGGCTCTTGCTTGAGTTCTGCTCAATCTCAGGTAAATAAGTAAAAATTCTTGTGAATTCTGAAAAATTCCGAACCTTGGGTTTTCTTATTTCTTTATGTTTTCAGTTTTGGTATTGACTTTTATTTTTTTATTTTAGCCTGTGAAGGAAGCTAAAGCTAAGAAGACGAAGAAATGTAGTAAGAAAATGAAAGAAACAGAGGATAAACAGAGGAACACAGAGAGGAAAAAACAGAAGGAAGTCTCTCAAGAGCCTCCAAGTGGCTACATTCATGTAAGAGCAAGGAGAGGTGAAGCAACAGATAGTCACAGCCTTGCAGAAAGGGTACTTTTAACTCTCATATTGTTAATTCCTCATTAACCCCACACTCCATTATGTCCTTAAGATGTTTCCTGAATGGATTTTCAGGTAAGAAGAGAGAAAATTAGTGGAAGGATGAAGCTACTGCAAGGTCTTGTTCCTGGTTGTGACAAGGTAAATTCAGTTTTTACTCTCTCGAGGTCTCTACTGTTTTCTTTTAGAAATGAACTTTTTATTCTATTTTTTTATTTGTCTCATGTGGTCTTTTCTTTTTTTTGGTTATAGGTGTTTGGTAAGGCTCATATGCTGGATGAGATAATTAACTACGTTCAGTCCCTACAGTATCAAGTAGAGGTAACAAAAATCCTTAATACATAAAAGATCAAATTCTCTCTTAATCTGTCTCTCATATGACATTTCGTTTTAAAGTTCCTCTCAATGAAGCTTACTTCTGTACATCCAATGTTAAGTCAATTTGGAGCAGACTTCAATACATCAAGGTTAAATCAGAGGTAGATGCTTCCAATTATTTATGTTTTTATCTATAGTTTGTTTAATTTCCTTAAGTTTATCATTTATTTTACTTGATGCTAAAGGGTCCTTTGCTTATAACATGAAATTTCAGAAGCCAAATACCTTGGCATCGACACTACCACCTATGCAACTATCTAGCTCTGCCCAACCCACAGTTTTGGGCGACACTACAACAACCTTCAACACAAGAAGTAATTATTCTTTTCAGGTACATAAAATATCTATTTTACTCCTACTCATCTACTATTTCAATATAAAACATCAAAATTGGAATAATAATAATAATAATAATAAAGACATATCTGCTAACATGTAAAATATGTCCTTTTCAGGATAATGAAAATCTCATATGGGATATGGATGAGCAGAGACAAAGGTTCATAAATCAATGTGGGTTCATCAACTTGTGTTCTTTCCAATAGAGTACTAAATATAAACCCTACTAGCATTGGTAATTCTTAAATCTCATGTTTTCAATGATATAAAATTCAAGGTATTTTGTCCTGACATTTGTTCAATAATCATTTGTTCTATAAGGAGATGCAACTGCAGCAACAGCAGAGAATGAAACCCACTTGAAATTAAAGCTTCTTCCCATTCAAGCCCAATAAATAATTGAAAGTGGGTCATAATGTTTGAAGATGATAATAAAAGGGAAAGAAAAGGAAGGGAGGAAGAACAAGAGGACACAAGCAACCGACCAAATAAAACCAAATCTTGTGTAGACCTATTTGTTGCTTCCAATTGAATCCTCAAGGCTCATCCAAGAGCTTGTAGAGTCGTAGTAGTTTGAGTTACATAAATAATATCTGAGATATAAGTGACTATATATGATCATTGCAAAATGATTTTGTAAAGATGCTGTATGTTTACTTGATTGGACTATAGTAGTTATGCTGTTGTTGATTTTTGTTTGTGGGTTTTATTTATAATACCTTCTCTACTGTTGTTGCACATAGCGTCTATGAAACAAGATACCTAAATCCTCTCATATGAAACAGTTTGTTTGGATTTGATCTCTCAAAGTAAGCTTTCAACATAATTCTTACAGCCTTACAAGAGAACCAAGTACAATAATCATATATTTCCAAGTTCCATGTGTTCTCTAAAGTGTGTTTCCAATCTTAACTCTTTGATATATAACTTTTACGTCAAATAACCAATGAATCGGTAAACCAATAACTCCAGAGATCACGAGAGAATGGCAATAGAAGAGTTTATTCCAAGTAGTAGAAGATGGTGACTACAAGTTTTTCAATTACCTTGCAAAAGCTCGACCAAAAATGGTAAAGAAAAGAATACGCTAGAATGATAAGAAAAGAATCCCAACCCAAGTGGACTAAAAACTGCAATTTCAACCTATTTGTCTAACTTCTGCGACTGCTTTTTAACAACCAATTATCTACTCTAACTAACACCATTTAACAAAGGGTAAACAAACAATTTTTTGGTTGTTAAGAAACAAAATCCGAATATTTATTGGAGGAAAAGTTCCACCTTTTTTATACAAACTAATGATATTATATGATAAAATTGTCTACGAAAATACTAAAAGAAGAGAAAAAGAAACCATCTTGTCCTCCAAAAGGAAGCTAAGTAGACCTAATGGAATAAAGTTGATACTAATGACAAAAATAGAAGACAACCTATCTCTATCTCAGACTTAATCTCTAATACAACTTTAAGGATGAAGAAGAAATCAAAGATAATCTAATAAACAATGTATGATTAGAGACTACTGAATATTTACCATTTTTTTTTGTTTATTCCCTTTCATTTTATTAAGATCCAGTGCAGAAACAAACTCGAGCATAGAGCTAGCTTTGCCTTTCAACATAAGTTAATTTTATCTTGTTTGATCTAGTTGGTGCTTGTAATATTTCTCAATTTTGGAACAGATTTTGTAAGGATTTCTTCCTCCATTAAATGTAGTGAAGATAAGAGATTATTTGATACCTTTCATTTTGATTTTCCCTTGCACCCTTGGCTATTTGGTCTTATTTTCATGTACCAGAGATCATAATCTAGAGTCTAGACACAAGTTTTAGATTAAGATAATCATGGAACGGATGATATATCAATGTCATTGTCATCTATCATCGTCCATTTGTTTGGGAGAGACCAATGTCCTCAAAATTCGCACTATACAAAAAAGAGCATCAACTCTTTCAATGTCATTGAGGGGGGGGGGGGAATAGTTTTTTTCCATACTAAGCCCTTGTGACAATGTCGGATTATATATTGACATGCACGTCTGGTCCGTTAAGAAAACTGCAGCAAATATTGATCGATTAGAATGATATTATGTGTGGATGATACTTGTTTATTAGCCCATAGCTTATCTTCACACAATATTTTTTAAGAATTCCGTGTAGGCTCCACGGACACGCCAATCAGAAATGAAACATTGTAAACACTAGACATCACCGGTGGGGTTTGTCTTTCCGACAGCCTCCATCCAAGTGACACTAGAAAACAACTCAGAGGTCAAAATGCTCTGAAAAGGAGAGGGAGTAAGAGAGAGGATACACATGGTGATGCTGGGATTTTTAGGCCATGGTTGCCTTCATGGCCTGTTCTTCATTCAATTGTTTTGTCTCCTTTGTGTACCAAAGCACTGAAACATGAATGAAGACCAACGAAATTAGATGGTTTCTTGATCACTTGTATCTAGGAATGGGCTTTGAGAAAGATGGACTGAACTCAAGACACTTGATAACCACTCTTTTTCTTTTTGTTTGTTGCTTTAGAATTTATTTTCTATTTCAAATATATAATCTTAACTCCATATATTTTATAAATATTGATGTGAGTTGCCCTATGTACACAAGATTATTTTTTTCATTTTTTAAAAGTAAAAAGAAGGGAAAGTTGGGACGATGGTGTTATGACGACGTGATATTGTTCTACTAATTTTCAGGTTTTAATTTTTATTTTTTAAACAGAGTATGTTCCTCTTTAGATTTTTGTTCAGAAACAGATATCTTCAGGAATTGGGTACAGAAGCAATAGAGCAATGTCGACAATCCACCAAGTAATCCATCATTACACTCCATAGACAGAAATTAGGCCCATCAAATTATATGGTTGTTAGATATTGATGGGACTTAGCCTTCAAATGATGGGCAAGTGATACAAAGACTACAAATGTTGTCCACAAGAACGAACAAGTATATTTGTCCTATTGCATTTAATGTTATTTTTGGAATGTTGCTTCTATTATTCTTGGTCCATTATCGACCAGATTATATTTATTTTTTTGTTTGGTGAAGGTAACTGGATCTTGTCTTCAATTCAGCTCTTTAATTCCCTACAAACCCTTAAATCTGAAAGCTCACAGGGACAACCTCTCGAATTTTAACCTTTCCCCCTATTATGAGCAAATCCAAATTCACAAACAAAAGAAACTTTACACAAGGAAAATCTCCAACTATACTCAAGCCTCTTCCAACGCTCACCATCAATCTCAATTCAGGAAACTGAGAGGGTGACACCATAGCCTGAAAGATCTTATACCCACAAGAAAACCAAATCTGATGCAGAAGAGAAACAAACACTGACAATAAAAGGACTATTATGGTAGATTACGTGTACACAAGGAGCGTAAAGATTTCAAAGACACTTCGATGCTTTACTTAAAACACCTGACTAACTACAATCAAGAACCGAAAATAAGGATAAGGGAATGAAAAGGGGGTAATGTTACATATATAAAATCAAGATCTTAAAGAACGGGATCTTAAACTTCACTCATGTAAGAAAAAAGAAAAGGAACTCACCCAGGAAAGGATCCACGTGCAAACAAGAAACCACATCAAGCCTCCGTCAAGATCCCCAAATTCATTATCTACGTCATACTTACCTTAGCCTCACAAGCAAGAAATAAAATTAATCCTAAGATCCCCAAATTCCTCCACCCTATTTAGTCTAAGCCCCATTAAACATTTTTCTTCTTCTTCATCATCGCGCAAAGGGAAGAAATTCCAAAGTCATAGATAGAAGAAAGGTCGTAAGATGATCAAGTTATAGCACCACATAAAGTTATTTTTGTACTTTATTACAAAACGATAGAGATTGTTTTCATTCACAAATTAGATTCTTCGCCATATACAAACTTATCAACCAAGTCCATCTACCACAAACTTAGGCTTTGCTTGGTATCCCGTTTATAGCTCCACGAATCAAGGATTATTGTTTATTTTCTTGATCAATTAGTTAGCAACGGTTGGATCAAAAAAAATAAACGAAATTCCTTGATATGTGGAGGTATAAACGGAATACCAAGCAGAGCATTAAGGATATTTTATTCAACAAACTCTATTTTGGAATACAGCTCTTCTACTACTGAATCTACGGTAGTACCCTACTGCTGCAAGGATCTGTGTTGCACTTTTATGCATTATGAGGGAAAATGTAGATCTTGAAATAAGATAGCTCTCATAATTTACGTATTCTAATGTTTATTGAGCTAAACTGGGAGAAATACAAAAAATTAGGACCCACGATCTAAATGTTAACTTGATTAATCTATTAGAAATGTTGACTAAATTACTAGCATTATAAGGACTGAAAGTAAGAGTATGTCACCGGCAATTTGCAAATTTCTCTAGATTTTGATAAGTTTACATGAGGTTACAGGTTTATACATACAATTTATAGAACATAAACATCAAGTAGTTTGATGTTCTTAAAGCTCTACCTTTATTAAAAATATCATTTCGAAGATAAGATCAAGCAAACATGCATAGATAAATAAATAACATAAGAATTATGTTTTAGAAGTAATATACAATACCTTATATCCTAACCCATTGCTCTACAAGGTGGAAATTAACCCTCTAACTCGGGATTTGATTGGACAGAGACATCGAGCCTTTATTTAGATCAAGTGATGTTGATAGTGAACGAGACATATGGATGAGTATCAGCCTCGCCTCCAAGACCAACTATAACTTCAGCTTCGGATTTCCAATTGGACAGAAAATAAACTGCGGGAAGTGTGTATCATATAGATAAATTTGAAAAATCTTTTAATAAAATACACAAAAAGAATAATAAAAAAAAAAAGGAAAAAGAAAAGGAGATCGTACCACACAGGTGGTCACTGTTTCATAGCTAGACAGCCAGTCCTTTTTGTGAATACTTAAGAGCAACTGCAAGAAGTGTCATTAAATGTTCTGACGTGGCTTTATTAAATTAGAAAGATCCCGAACAGCTAAGCTGTAATGAGCAGAGACTTAGATCAGCTATGGATGTGCCACGTAAATCCATAACAGAAGATGCATTCAAGGTAACCCCTATGGGTTACAAGTAGAATACTGGAGAAAAGAGGCACTATGCTGAATCCAAATTTAATAGTCTGTGCGAAAATAAAATGCTAACAGTGTCCAATTATTATTTTTTGAGAACACAGTGTCTAATTATTACTTCATATAAGATATTGTAGCGACCAACATGTTTACAGCTAGAGTCAGCGGGGAGTATAGACGTGGTGTTCAATTATTACTTCATATAAGATATTGTAGCGACCAACATGCTTACAGCTAGAGACAGCGGGGAGAATAGACGTGCCTCTTTCTTCCAGCATTCTATTTGTAACTGATAAGGGTAATATTGGAATACACATATTTATTATTATTATACTATGCCTGTGAACAAATTATCATACCTTCTGCTTTGCTTTCGGTTTAGAGCATTAAGCTGACTGCAAAAATTGTTATACTCGGCAACTCGGACCTACCACATATAATGCAGAAAACTTAATTTCACAAAGGAGACTTCAATCGAATAAAACTACAACAGAAAAATCAACAAATAGACAATTCAACGTTACCAAACAATGTGTCAGGTTATGTCAAATTTCATTTTGAAGAGGTAAGAATATTTATTGACTAATGAAGCAAAAAAAATCTGAGAGCCCTGTGCAAAAGAAAGAAAAAAGCTCAACATAAGGGGAAAAAAAATAGTTCCCAGTGATACGACAGAGCAATGACCCTTCATCTCACAACTAAGTCCTCAAAACATTGAAAGTAGATGGCCAATACAAAGAGTGAAGTGCTCAGTCTTCCAAAGCGCCAAGTATTCAATACCTCAAAAAAACCCAGCCAATGGCACACAACGACTCAACGAGAGATCCCAAAGGATTCTCCAAATGTCCCTTGAGGAAACTATTTATTGACCAGGATTTTAAGTAAATTAAATCATTTAACCAAGAGTTTAATTCTTTATAATGCAGTTATTTAGTTTGGCCCTCGCAACTCCTGCGCATTTTGCTCCAAAGGTGCAATTAGTAAAGTAAATCTATCTACCTAATTTGACCCATGTTGTTTCTACTGTAATTTATTCTAAGAGACAGGCTCAGAGAAATGACTTTCAGACTATGGGGATCAATGACTCTTTCACAAAAGTTCAAGGAAATAAAGAGTCTACAGTTAGTTTTACAGCTATGTGTGTAAACTGGAGATAATTTCTCCAATAGCAGCATTACCAGCTATTACCTTATATTCTTGATCGTCTCGTCTCCAATGTTTTGTATGAAATATAAAACTTGTCTTCTTACAATTAAACTACAACTAACTGACTAAATACTGGACCAAAACTGTTTTGGTTTGTATAAAAAGTAAAGAACCCGGAAAATCAGTTTCCCATGTTTGCCTGTTCGGTTGTGAGAAATTTCAGGGAAAAGAAATACAGTTTCTTATTTCCACGCATTTGGTGAAATGGAGGAAAAGTACTTCCTTTTCAAACCCTGGGAAGTCTATTTTCTCTTTTACGAAGATTTTGAGAAAGTTTACTTATAAAATTTATTTGCCAAAAAGTCCAAAACATAATCTACCCAAAATAATTGCTTTTGAGAAAAACCCCTGTCCCATGATATATTACTTCCGTCCGAGAAATGTCTTGTATGGAAAGAGGGAGAGTCTAGAGACAAAGTTGGCCTGTAGAGAAAATTTTGACTAAGAGAATCTAGAGAGGTTTTTTAAAAGTTAGAAAGAGAGCATTAGGGGGGGGGGTAGTATATGGATAGAGAGCATCTGTATATGAACAATCTAGAGAGGGAAACTTTGTATTGAGTGAATCTGGAGAAATATACCTGGAAGATTTGGACAGAAAATCTAGAAACTACAATACATTAGGAAAAAAACAAATTCATAGAAAAAATTTAGACCAAGATAATCTAGACATGGAATTTTGGAATAAGGGAAGCCATGAAAATCTAGATAAGCCCATGATAGGGAATTGGGGGATCATGGCTTTATGATTTGAAAAGCCATTTCAATTATGATATGGATGGGACGAAAAATGGAAAAGAATACAAATAGAAAATAGTAAATTCACGAGAGATCGATGTGCGTAATTGGGTAGAAGCTAGGAGCACAAGAGGTGGGTATTTAAGCGTTCACTTCCCGAGATGCTTGGTCTAGAGGAATGAGATTTTATCAAGAGTAGCAATTCTTTCTGTGATTTGGAGGTGAATAACTAGTGATGAACTAAGGCAATGTATTGATGTCGACCCTTGATACCTATTATAGTATATTATGGTATGACGGGTGAGACCACTAATCGCCTACTTCTACATTTTTGGATGCAATGGAGCTTTAGAACTATTTACTTACTTTTTTTGATGTTTCTTGGATATTTTGAATAGGTCTTATTATATCATTAAAAGTGTGATGGCACAAGCCATTTAAAATGAATATCTTATAAATTTTGCGAGACCTTACCCTGTATATGATTGGATGGGTTTTGTGGAAGGAAGGGAAGAAAAAGATCGTCGAAGCATTCATTATTAACAAAGAATGGTTGTACCTCTCCACCTAGAGAGAGGTCGTGGGGTTCGAAACCTCATGGGATTGGAAACTCAGGGTTACCGATTTCTATATAAAACCGGCTTGCCTTGCAAAAAAAAAAAAAAAAAAACAAATATGCGACAATTTTGTATTGGTCATCAACTCATCATTATCAATGTGGGGTTTGAAGATCTTGTGATGCGCGGAAGGATTTAGTTATAGCAGATCTGATGTGTGGTAGGGTCTTCTCGAATTTGTTTAACTTTTTCGTTCACCTTTGGGTTTTATTCTTTCCACCTCAAAAGTTGCCCAAGAAAATTAATAAAACATTTTTACATTCGCAGACGAGAAATGAAGAACGAATTTTGTTATTCGTAAACGCCTATTGCATGCAAATAAACATAGTCTAAAGAATTTTCCTTCATTTTTTCATATCCAAACCAAACAAATGAAATAGATGATTTCATCTATTAGAGATGTCATTGCATGGAGAAGGGTTTTTATTTCCCTCCATTTAGCCTAATGATACTCAGTAACTTATTTATTTTGATTACATTTTAACTAGTTAGGAACACAATAAACGGATCAAATAACTAAACATTTCAAGCTAACACTGAACAACCATTACCTTGAGATCATCTGATCAATCTTAGTTACTTCATCCCACTAAAATCTTCAATCATATAGTCAACAAATAAACTACATAACATAATGTCACACAAACAGAATTGAAACTTATGATCTTCGCAGTTTGTGATTACAATCAGATCTAATAATTTGAATCATAGATATGAAGTTGATTACCATGTAGAGAGGATTGTCGAAAGAATGCTTAGAGATCGATTCCCGCAAACCACCCAATATATCTTCGTGGACGCCATTGATAAGCTTTAAAACTACTCATAACAATGCCAAAGAAAGAGAATCTCAAGATCAATGCGTTATGCGTACCACGGGTCCGTCGTTTTCTTAGACAGATTTATAAAAGAAGACTGGAAATTTAGAGTTTTTTTTTTTTGGAAATATAATTGGTGAATGATTAGGCGTTTTAACACCGGAAATGCTGAATGTATCCGGTGATTTAGACATTGAGAGAAGGATTCGCATACACTCAAAAACACTACACCCAACCCTCGCAACACACAACTTGATGACGTAAGACATTTTTGAGGGAGGAAAAAAAAAAGTCTAGGTGGACAACATTCAAATTTAAATTTAAACTGGAGATATGACGTGGTAATGAGGTAAGACAATTGTTCTCTCTCTTCCCCTCTTATCTCTCGTAACTCCCAGTCTCTCTTCACGAAATTCAAATTTAAACGAATACGAATACAGGTAAGACTCTCTCCCTCTTCCCGTCTTATCTCCGGTTGAGGTACGACTCTCTCTCATTCTTTTGGGGCTGTTATTATGATTGTGGTGTTTTGATTTTGATTATGATTGTGGGCTCCGAATTTTAGGTTTGTGATTTTGAGTCTGGGTTGATTTGATGTGCTTGTAGAGCAATGGTATGAAGAAGGGTTTTTGAGACAATTGCGCCTCTGTCTTCAAGAATTGCATACCTAAATTCACATTGTTGTTTCAGTATAGTATATTGGGACTACACCTACAAGACAACATCTAGAGTGAACAGGTTAGTGGGGTGCTCTAAATTTTTTATTATTGGATTTTGCAGGAAATGTCGAAATGTTGCGATGGTCGACATTTTTTTAACTATGGAGTAGGGGCAATATGGAAATAGTAACAAGTAATTGTCGAAATATGCACTACACGACAATAGAAGCTATATCGTAATTGTCGAACATTGCATCTTCGACAGGGTAATTGTTGAGCATTTCGTAGTAATTGTCAAAATATACAATGCACGACAATATAAGCTACACCATAATTGTCGAACACTGCATCTGCGACAGACAAATTGTCGAGCGTTTCATATGAGACAATTTGTGGTTGTTGTCGATATGAGGTTCAACGTTGAATGTCCGACAACAACATGCAAAATTTAGAACACTAAAAATATAACTCAGTAAGACCTGTTTATGTTACAGAACTATGGGGTTTATGATATTTGAATAAGTGTATAATTTATTCAATGGGTTTTTGGCATGAAGGAAGACGATGGCTACGATAATGAAGTAATTCCCCTAGTCTTTCCTCCTAATGAAGAGGTTGATGAAGTACCAGTACGCATGTAAGGATTGGAAGCTGCAGAACAAGAAAGGCAAGCAACCATATACTTTGAACTACAGTACGGGAATTTAGAAACTGAATATTGGCATAACATATTTATAGAATTGCTGGAGTCTTTCGAAGAATCTGATGATTGAAGGGAATATGTTTGGGATTGAAGGCCTCTAGACTGTACTTAGTGATTTTGGGGTTAACATGTTAGAGTAGTGTCTGTTTTGAACAATTGAATGACATACATTACATGATGTACAACTGTGACCCAGTATTTCCCTATGTAATCAAAGTATTTTTTTATGGTGTTTTTTTTCTTATGTATTTATGCTTGTCTGGCAATTTTCATTCCATATGTTTCATGATTGTTTGAATGTTTTTGATTAATTGCATCTAATAATTCCTCCTATATGATAGGATACTGAGTTGGACAATTTAGTTGAACCAGATTGGTCAAAGGTAATCGGAGATGAGTCACCACCAAGGGCTGTAAATGAACGTACGTTAGGTGTGTGTTTTAAAACACCTGATTGTGTCATTGATTCTTTGTTTGTGGAAGCCCCATATGATGGGCAAACTTTTGATACAGTAGATGATGCATGTTCGTATTATGAACAATATGGAAGGAAACAAGAGTTTTCCACAAAGAAGCGCAACTTTAAAAAACGACCAAGATCCAACGAGATAGGAAGAGTACAATTTTCTTGTTTGAGCAATGGTTTGTCAAAGAAGAACAAAACAATCAATCGTGATACAAGTGAACAAGATGGGAAGTAGCGTTCCTCTTACCAATGCAGGTGTAAAGTTACATTTAACATTAATTAGAAAGAAAAACTTGGTAAATTTGTTGTTACTAGTTTCTCAGATGTACATAACCACAAGCTTGTCTCACCTCGTACCCACAATCGTATGAAGATTAATTATTTCTTTCTTGAAGCTGCAAAAAAACTAACAAAGACTTTTGAGCTTTACAACATTTTAGTAAGCAAGGTGCCTGCTCTATTCCCAGACAAGAGCTTTAACAAGCGTGATTGTTACAGCCACAAAGCCAAAGTTAACAAGGAACGTCTATCGAGTGGTGATGCCCAGGCTGTATTGGAGTGGTTTAAGAAGAAATAAGTCGAAGATCATATGTTCTACTTTGACATTTAGCTTGATGATGATAACAGAACACTTTTTTTTTTTTGATATATGGATGATCACGAATGGCGTATGAGGCTTTTGGGGATGTGATCACGCTTGACACCACATATCGGGCAAACGTTTATAAAATGCCATTTGCTCCATTCACGGGAAAAATAACCACTACCAAACAATCTAACTTGGATGTACTATGTTGAGGAATGAACAAGAGACTACCTTTACTTGGTTATTCCATACATGGCTAAAGGCGAGCAATAAACACCCCACGACTATTATCACTGACCAAGATGCTGTAATGGGTGCAACCATCCCCAAGGTTAGTCTTAGTTTTATCAGGAGACAAATTATCGACAGAATGTACTTGTCAATAATTCTCAACATACAAATTATCGACTAAATGCATTTGTCAAAAATTATCAAGTTAGTAATTGTCGAGAAGTCAGTATGTCGACATTTTATTTGTCAAATGGATGCAGTTATCAACAAAAATCAAGAGTACAAAATGTCGACTGATTGCGTATTCGACAATATATAGTTAACTAACATCTACATTTTCTCCCAAGTCTTCCTAAGCACCAAACATCGGCTCTTCATATGGTACATCACACACAAGTTCCCTAAAAAATTTGGGCATGTTTGTCGAGATCCATCTACATTCAAAATTGATATTGATTCAATTATCCACAACACATATGATTCCGTAGAGTTCGATAGAAGGTGGAATGAGCTTATGACGAAGCACAAGTTTGATGAGAACAATTGGATGTAAGAGATATTTAACATAAGAGAAAGATGGATACCTTTGTGGAATAAAGATACTTTCTATACTATAATGAGTACTACAGGCCGAAACGAGTCAACAAACAATTTCTTCGATGGTTGGATGCTTACTTTAACTGGTATTTTCATTTTCACGATGAAATATGTAACAACCCTATTGGAGATATTTGAAAAAGAAAATGAAGAAGATTTCCAATCCCAACATAGATATCGACGAGTTGGACCTCATCAGGTGCTACTAAAATACGTAGCAAAGCTTTATACAAGACAAATTTTCCATAAAGTTAAAGATCAATTTAATCAAATTGCTCGTTTTGTAGCAATAGAGAAGAACGTAGACGGGAACGTTCGAGAAATACTTGTGAAGTCACATAGTGGACCACCTGAATCTTTTAAATTGAAGATAAACTTAGCCAGCCTAATAGACCATTGTAAATGCAAGTTGTTCGAGTATGTAGAGCTGCCATATTGTCAGCTCTTTAAGGTTTTCACAAAATAGGATGTTCTTCACATTCCATATGCATTCATTTTACCAAGGTGGAAAATTAGTACAAACAAATATTCACGATCATATGACGAAAGTTTCTTGGATGTAGAGAACTTGAGGAAACCATTACGCCATAACCACCTTTCACTTTGAGCAGTGAACCTAGTTGAGAGGGTATCAAAGAATAAAACAAACTTCGAATATGTAATTTCAAGGATAGCTAGATGAACTTGAGTTACATTTAGATGTGTACGATGCATCTCTAACTCAAATGGAAGGGTCTGATCCTGTAATGTCAACTCCATTAGTTGAGACAGTGATGTTTTTAACTCCTATTTTGGATCCTCTTGTATCACTAACCAAAGGCCGTGCAATTGATTATCACAAGAAAGGTGGCAGATAGAAGGGCAGAATGGAGATAGCTGTTAAAAAGAGAAAGAGAACATGCAAAGCATGTAGAGTCTTTAGCAGCCACAACAAACGCACTTGCCCACAATTAAAATTATTGTTTGCAAAAACATAAGCTAGTGAGTACAATATACACTAAAACTATAAATAAGTAGTTCCCAGAACCTTCTAGTGAGTACATTATTTTTTTTACCTCATTACATATGTAGGGGCTGCCAATGATGCTGGACTCAAAACACAACCACAAGACAATGGTGAATTGAGCTACTAAATAGCTTCATATGATTGCAGATGTAAGACATAATTGGGATGGTTTTGTTGTACCTGAAATTTCATTTTTATTGGCATTTAGTAGATTATGACTTGATGGAGGCATTGTTTATAATAAATACAATGTTAGTTTGTCCAGCTTTATTATTTGTCTATAATATTGAGTGTACATATTATTGTCACTTGATACAGATGGTTTATTATGTTTTGTCGACTGTATCGGCAATTTATTGTCGACCGCCGCACTAATTGAGAATAAAATAGGTTAATTTTTGTCGATTATGGAGTGTTCAACAATTATAAATGTCGACTGTTACATGTTCTCGACAACAAAGACTGAACTAAATGTACCGACAATAAGAACTATATATGTTGACGTACAGTATACCGACAATAACTCAAAATTAATATATTCTATAAATCAAAGAGAGATAGCAACAATCCAAAGGTTTAGTGACAAGTTTACATCATCCAAAAATATACATATATTTACAACATTCAAGAAAACAAGTCGCTAAACTTTGTTGTAAATATAATCCCATGGGTTAACTTTGTTGTCTTTCATCAACTTTATCCAAGCTTCGTTTCACGTGTGGAAATAGCTCTTCACACATGCCTTCTAAAAATTATCTGGAATCTCCAATTGAACATGCGCCCACCATAGTATAGAAATTAGAGGAATATGTGATAGGTACTTGGTCTTTAATTTTACAAAGTATTCATCATATGTCATCCCAACCCACCAATACTTAGTACTATCAATAAGAATGTTTTCAAACCTCTTTTCTTTGGTAATCTTGTTGTTTGCTTTGGACCAAAACAAAGATAAGAAGGTTAAGGCCTCGTTGTTGCTAATGAAGATCACCACCTTCTCGTAACATGTTGCCAACAAATGGCCCATATATAAATATTCTACGAATACACCATTACAATTTAATTCCCGTAGCAAAGTATCATACATTTTTTCTCTCAAATTAGTGTAAGCTATATTTAACGTTTGACTGAACACACTCTTCCAATAAGAAAGTCCCTTGGTCATCAAGGTACACAAGGACTGCTTCATATTCAAGAACTTTAATTGGCTCTGAAATATATATGATGCAGCAACCCTGAACGTTGTGTTAGGTTATGGCTCAAAATAAGGGAAGTCGTTCGAACGACAGAGTTTGTGTTGAAGTCGTTCGAACAAGTCATGAAGTCGTTCGAACGAAAAATATTCTATTTGTTTATTTCTAAGCTCATTTTGAAGGAGATTTAATCCAAAGCAATGGTTTATCTCGTGATGCATATTTCAGAGATGACCTAATGGAAAGTCTATAAATATAGAGTGTAAGTTAAAAGCCTCAGAACAGGGAGAGTTGGTTAAAGAGAGAAAATGGGGAAATCTAGGGTTTTGCTCTAGAGAGATTTCTTGGGTTTTCTTTATAGGGTTTCTTGCTGGGGATTATCTGTAAGGGTAGAGCTAAGGTTGAGTGATCTCTGGAACTTCTTGCAACCCTAAGTAATAATATATTTACTGTGCTTGACGGGGGTGGTTTTGATCCTTTAAAGGGTTTCCACCTAAATTAAACCCTGCGTATGTGATTATTTCCTTTATTTAAATTCTCCGTGGTTAGAGTTAGATCTTAAGTTCTTGCTAAATTGTATTGTGCTTCTGTGTTATAATTTACCCTCTTAGTTTCCCAATAATTGGTATCAGAGCGAGGTTTGGGGCAAGTAGAGTAGCAATATGGGGAAATCAACATATTCTAATGTGATCAAGTTTGATGTGGAGAAGTTCGATGGGAAGATCAATTTTGGATTGTGGCAAATACAAGTCCAAAATATCTTGATTCAAGGTGGGTTATGCAAGGCACTGAAATGGAAGCCTATACCTAAAACTTCGGTTGAAGGTATAGCGGCCCAGAAAGTGGACGACGATGAAGAAGAATACTGGGAAGATCTGGATTCAAGGGTTGCGAGTGAAATACGTCTTTATCTCGCTAAGAATGTTTTGGCAAACGTGGTTAGAGAGAAGACCGCAAAGGGTCTTTGGGAAAAACTTGAAAGTTTATACCAAACGAAGAGTCTTTCGAATCATTTATACCTCAAGGAGCGGCTTCATATTCTTAGGATGGATGAGGCTACGAGCGTTGGTCCTAGGTTCTTTGAACGGGATCGTTTCAAAATTAGAATCGATCGAAGTTAAAGTTGAGAATGAGGATAAGGCGCTTCAATTTATATGGTCTCTTCTGTCTACCTTCAAGCATCTTCAACCTACGTTAATGTATGGGAAGGAAACCTTGAGTTTTGAGGAGGTTACAAGTATGCTTCTTTCTAAGAAGAGAAGGCTTAAGGGTAGCGAATCCTTTGTGGAAAACTCTGCGATAGTGGTTAGTGGGAAAAAAAGCTTTAATTGGTTCAGAAAAGGGACTTGTTGGAGTTGTGGTCAATTGGGTCATTATAGATCGAATTGCAAAGCTGGAAAAGGTACATAAGCAAGTTCGGCAAGGGGCACCGAAAGTGACACTAACAAACTGGCAATAATTACTAGTAATGATAGTGACGAGGCACTCTTCGTGGTGGCCGTTGATGGTTCTTGCCACGATAGAGGATGGGTATTTGATATTAGAGTTATAATCCATGTATGCGCACACAAGACATGGTTCGGTAAATATGCAAGGTGTGAGGTTAACAAGTTTGTGTTGACAAGTGATGGCTCTCGTAGGACGATTTTGGGAGTGGGTGATATTCACGTGAGGATGTTCGATAAACGCATCGTAGTTCTTCATAATGTTCAACATGTGCCGAGTATGACTCGTAATCTAATTTAACTTTCCAAATTAGATAATGAGAGTTACAATTACTCTGGGCGAGGTGGAGTAATAAAAGTTTATTGGAAGTCTTCTTTGATCATGAAGGGAGTTCTAAGCGGGAACTTGTATGCATTAGTTGGTAAATCAGTGGGTGGAGATGTGAAGGTTGCGTGTACCAAGGGAGCTATGGAGATTTCTCGAAGGGAAAATTAAGTTTAAGGTGGAACAATTGCACGGTCTACAAAGATGATCAGAAAGTGGGTTCAGATTGGTGGGTCTAGGAAAAGCCTAGACTCGAGGTAATTTTCTTAATTGAGAAGCGACAAGGATACATGACGAATGCAATAGAAGAAATGGTTTAATCGCTGAGGTGAAGATTGTTAGGTTACGTCTCAAAACAGGAGAAGTTGTTCGAACGACAGAGTTTATGTTGAAGTCGTTCGAACGAGTCATGAAGTCGTTCGAACAAAAAAGGCTATTTTTGTTTATTTCTAAGTTTATTTTAAAGGGGATTTAATCCAAAACGATGGTTTATCTCATGATGCGTACTTCGGAGATGACCTAATGAAAAGTCTATAAATATAAAGTATAAGTTAAAAGCCTCGAAACAGGGAAAAAGAGTTAGAGAAAAAAAATGGAGAAATCTAAAGTTTTGTTCTGGAGAGATTTCTTGGGTTTCCTTTCTAGGGTTTCTTCCTGGGGATTATCTGTAAGGGTAGAGGTGAGGTTGAGTGATCTCTGGAATTTCTTGTGACCCTAAGTGATAATATATTCGTCGTGCTTGTCGGGGGTGGTTTTGATCCTTTAAAGAGTTTTCACCTAAATTAAACCTTGTGTATGTGATTTTTGCCTTTGTTTGAATTCTCCGTGGTTAGAGTTGGATCTTAAGTTCTTGTTAAATCGTATTGTGCTTCCGCGTTGCGATTTGCCCCCTCGGTTTCCCAATACGTTGTGTTCCCATCCCTTTGAGCATCCCGTATATCAACTTTGAACCAATTAAATGGTTGAAACAAGGTTTACCTTAGCTTGATTTTCCAATCTATCTTCTTCAACCTCGAATCGATCATTTCATTATAGTTTCCTTTTGTTAAATTCAAGTCATCTTGATATTCCCCTTTTAGACCCTCTTGGGCAATATTTAAAAGTTTAGTGAATTTGAAACTCAGTTCCTCCCATGTCGGGTCTTCATTATCCTCAAAGTCTCATCCTTTAATAACATTTTTGTGTGTCTGACGCCACACTTCCTGCAACAAAATCCAACCCAGATAGGATAGTTACATATTAAAATGAAGTAATTTAAAACCAAACTATAAGGTTGGATGACATTGCACATCATTCATTATTGCAATTCTCAAGGTTTAATTTTATCTCTTCGGATATGATCAGCTTGGTTTGATGTATAGTACATGGCAAATTTAGAGACACATCATTCATATTTTATGAAAAATAATTTAGAAGTCAAAGTAGAAATAAACTTACAAGCCTGTTGGTTTCGTAAATATATTTGGCATACTATCTGTCATGAGTAGCCTTCACTTGATAATCATAGGTTTATACATAACCACATAAAATCAGCATACACATGACCTACTCAGATATTCAAGTAGAAGTTGTCGAGCATGCGCACAATATATCAGCAATAAATTTTTGGCCATCACCTACTACGACAATAAATTGTCTAAGTTCCTATACTTCGACAATTGACAAATATGGTCGTTGTCGAGAGCACGGAATGTCAACAAAAAAATTGTCGATTTTATGAAGATGTCGGCGATTATGTAGAGTATGACATGGATATTGTCGACTACTACATATAATATTGATTTCAAAATCAATCATGAACTTGTTTACTCCATATATTGTTGACTACCACATAGTTCGATAAAAACGTGCATATACATAAAAAGTAATTGTCGAATACCACAACATGTGACAATATTTCAAAGGCATGACTTTGTTGAATTAACGGCATATACGATAGTATTTAATTGTATGTTACTGAAGATTTGCCGACTACTGCATCAATAGGCAAAATAACGTATATATAACAAAAAACAATTATCGGCTATGGTTTCATAAGACAATTTCTTAAAGTACAAAAAGACACAAGGAACCAGTTAAACATTACTACATGGGTATCTAACCAAAAATATGATGTTTTTTTGGGTATACTATATGGGTATCTACTTCCATCAATGTACATTACTACTTTTCTTGAGCAATAGTCACAAAAACATAAGTCACGTCTAATACAAGTTCACCAATGTCAAGATGAACTTACATTCTCATCTTTCTCACTCAATTTCCTTTTAGCTTCTTCATAATTTGATTTTAACTCATTGTATTTTTGCTTCCACTCTTGGTCTCCTATCACGGTTCCCTCTGACATTGCAACCAGGTTTAGTTGTACATAGAAAGAAATGTACTCATGAAATAACTCATAGGGCATATAGGTTAAAATATATTTATATTATAAATCTCAGTTTTATCCTACGTGGCATCGATTGTCCCGCGTGGCGATGTTTGTCCTACGTGGCAAACACTGACTGAAACCGATTCTTAAATTGAAAGCATATAATACTAGTACTACCCGTAACCAAGTCACGGTGAATATGTCGACACACCTTTGGCACTATATCTTTTTTGCTGTAGCATTTTTTGCATAGTCACTACATATGACTACGCACGACAAGTACATTGATGCGCCTTTGGCGCTATCTATATTACCAGATGCAGTGACACATGATCGCATTTAATTAACTTAAATTGAACTATTCTAAAATGGAATTTCTTTTCATTGAACATACCATTGAATTTCACCCCATTCTCCCATTAATGTTCTAATTATTTTCTAATGTACTGCCACTTTTATGTAAGAAATACAACAAATATGAATAGACCACCAATCATCTTTTACCACCGTCCATGTTAAAAACATTTTTATTAAGTTCATTTTTTTGTACTTCTATCTATAGTTACACTTAGTACATTAACGCACCTTTAGCGCTTTTGGGGCCATAATTAATCAAATAATATTTGGATGTACATTTGACGGTTTAATTTCCATAGTTCCGTACACGAAGCGCCTTCAAGATTGCAATTGATGTGTCCATGGCGCAGTGCTTGTGTAGCTTTTATCCAACGTTTTAAACATCCTATAGTGCATTTACATTGTCCCTTCACCCTTATCAGATGTACGCCTTCTTAGTATATCTCCTCATTGCATCTCAAACTATAGAACCTTGTAAATTAACTCAAAATCAAAGTTGTATTGTGAGCGCGGTTGTAATTTTTCATAGTCTGCATTTATGCTTTTTACAGTTTCCGCTCCAAAAAGCAACAACCTGTTATCAGCAATAATATAATAAACAAAATATAATATCTAACGTGATCGAGGATGAAAAATTCCTCCAAATAACATATTTAATTAGGTGACTATTGAGGACTAATTAAATGAAAGTAAACAATATGGGTTTTCCAAAGCAATAGTGGAAGAAAAGGGATAATATATGTTTTAACATTAGTACATCTCTTTGTTTTAGTTGTTATAAAGAGCCTAACAACTTCATATAGGAGTGTAACACTCAAAAGAAAAAAATGTGCGAGTTTTCTAAATCGACGACAAATGATAATTGGGTATGGGCTTATAGTCTTGAGCTGTACACACATATATTATTTTTTCTTTTAGAAAATTCCATGAAAGATTAAATCTTGTAAAATCCAAGTTTTCATTTGAAAACTTTACAAAAGAAAATATTCTTATTCTAATTTCTAGATCCCATGTCGTCGAATCCCATGCTTTAGCCTTTTCGTTTCACTTCCACCTTAATACCACACACTTAAATCCAGTGTAGTTCCAATCATTTCCTAATGTTGCTAGGTACACCTCTGACTCCATATTCAAACTTCAAAGTACTATTAGCAAAGATAACTCAATATGCTACATTTAAGGTGAAAGTAATAAAACTGCAAACATGCAACAATAACCAAATGAACACAAAAAGTAAAGCAACTTATTGGCCTTTAACTTTTCCAAGGGTTCCAGTTTACTGGCCGTTAAGTTGCAGAATAAATATCTTCTGAATTTTCTGGATTTCACTCACAGTTAAGTATAAAATCTGTAGTTCTCTTTAATGCGCCTACCGGGTAGCAAAAATGATGATTGCTCATCCAATGAAGAATTCAATTTTTTTTTAATATACTGAAATTGATAGCAAAAACCTTGAATCTTTCAGAATATCAACCACCAACATCTTTGTTTAGTTGCCTTAAAATTGAGAGAAAGTTCAAAATTACATTAAGATGAAATATTTACTTTGAGTAGAAGGAAAGAAGAATGTATATAAAATTTGGAAACCTATACCAATCTGAAGTTGTACCAATTTAAAGTCTTGAAGCTATAATAATGCTTAAATCGATGTTCTCCCAAGGCGGAAAAAATATAATCCGTCCAATGCCTGTTACAATCTTAATGAGCAGCCCAACTCATACTAACAATTTTCCAAAATCCAAACGAAAACCTAAAAGCACCAGTAGATTGTAAAGAGATTTGGGGCATCATATAGAGGATTTGAGAGAGAGAGATCATTGGGAAAAATCAAAATTTAAAGGTAGTTAATCCAAAGCATAAATAAAAAAAGAAAAGAAATATGCATCAACTAACCAAAATTAAACATCAAATGGGGACCAAAATATATGTTATGGAGAAAAAATAACCTATTACAATGATAGATATACCAACTGTGAAGAGAGGCATTAGGGAGGAGAAGAGAATGGTGGTAGAGAAGAGGTGGAACGGAGAGAGAGAGAGAGAGAGAGAGAAAATACATGGGGTTTTGTGAAGGAAGATGGGAAGTTAGTGTAGCTATTTTTTGGGCGGATACATGTGGCATAACCGCTTATAGTGGGGCAGATGGAGGAGATTTATTTCGTTGTTCGTACGATTGGTAGTTTTAAACTCTTTATACAGGTAAAAGCAAATCTAAACCCTTGATTCGCTTATTTCTGCCACGAGAGATGTTGAATTTTAAGTTTGTCTTGATTCAAGTACCCTATAATGTAATATAGATACATAATAACATTTAAGTCTTTTGACTGTAACCCACTCTCTTTCGCTTCCCTCAAATAATGGCAAATCGTTCACCTTATGTAACTTCCCTTATCACTTTTAACAACTTTTTTTTCTCTCTCCCACCAACTTCTTTTTAGACATTATAAATCAAAACATTTTTCTCTCGCTCAGGCTCAATTTGCAATTTGGGGTTTGATCGTGTGGTTCCCAATCTGAATATTCATCAAGTGATTAATTTTGTGGGGATTTAGGGTTCTCGAATCTCAACACCAACCCTAAGGTCTAATCCCAATCTCTTTAGATTTGATTTCAATTCGCTCATCATGGGTTTCAATTTCAATTTCAATTTCGATTTGATGTTATGATTTAATTTGAGGATTTATGTATCATTTGATTTTTCTGATTTCATGGTGATTATGGTATTGATTCGTAACTATTTTATAAAGAGTTTCAACTTCAATAGCTTTGATTCAATGATTCTAAGGGTTTTGATTTAGGTATTAGTTTGGGTATCGATTTGGGTTCTTAGGGTTTTGAGTTTGGTATCGATTTCCATTTCATCTGCTTTCATGGAGGTTCAAAGAAAGTATTGTGCTTTCATGGAGGTTGAGAGAAAATTGAAGAAGAGCAAAACCCCACTTTACATTTAACTTGGGTAACCATTTATTTTGGATGTTCAGAGGGTTTGTACAAGTTGGTTTTGTTTCAAATATAGAATCTAAGGTTTTTCAGGTTTCAGGTGCGTATCTGTCTTTGGAGTTTCTTTTGAATCTCACTTATTGTTGCGGAGACAATACAAATTAAAGGCGGGGCATATTTTTCCATTTGGGGTGCTGACCCAATATCTTTATCTATAAAAGATTAAAAACCCAGAAAGATAGTTTTATTTTCTTTTAGAACTTATAAGTTTTATTTCTGATTATTGTTGAGAGAAATGGAAACTTTGTATAATGAACTTACAAAGTCTTCTCAGAGAGAGTCACTTAAGGTCCTTGACGCTGATATAAAACATGCTAATACTCTGTCAGTTCTCTTATTTTTGGTTTATTATTATTATTATTATAGTATTTTTGGTTCTTTAGTTTGTATCTATGTGTTTATGTGATTTTAACATGTTAGGGAATTGGGAAAAAATGATTTTTTTGGGGTTTGTGATTTAACTTTGAAGCATTTAGAAGAGTTTTAATTTCAATAAACAGAAGAAAAGAACAATTTTTTTTATTCTGACATGTACATGTGATTGGAGTTTTGATAACTATTCACACTTGAAGTTAAGGGAAGAAGTAGTTTTGAGGATTTTTTTTGTTTTTTTTGGAATAAAAATACCCAGTTGAGAATTGAGATAATACATGTATCTGTGTTGGGATTATTTACTTTATTAGTGTCTGAGGAGGGGGTATTTAATCTACATATTGCAGGTACTTCAAGAGATATAATTGTGCTCTTTGTAATTGATTCTATTAGTTTATTGAGTTTTTGTAATGTTTTCGACGAAAATAGCTAGAATGCGGTTCTCATGAGATTTTGATTTTGATTTGAATGGCAGGGCATCTGCAATTTTGAAAGGCAAAGGGGGTGAATATCTTCAGATGAAACTGGCTTGCGATAGCTTGGTGCCTTTATATCTGTTTTTGCTGCAATAGGTAGTGTAATAGCTTATTTCGTATCTCAGACTCAAGCTTCATCCTCGACCTCATCAGCATGAAGAAAGCACTATTAAAGGCATACTCAACATTCCTTAGTTCGAGTCATCTCTTTCGACCTCCACATAAACAGTTTGATTTATGCAAATATACAGTCATCAATAGAGCCGTTGTACAACAACAGAGATCAGGACGTTACATAATCTAGTCAAAAAACATCTCACAAATACTTTGCAACGTCCATCATTAAGAATCTTAATGGTCATCAAATGGTCATATTATAAGACCTATAAATAGGACCAGAGAACTGATATTAAGGACGGGCAATTCTACACAGAAGAATCATTACTCTAAAATCTACATACTCAGAGCACTCGGTGTAATAAGTTAGCAATCTCAATAAGATCATCTTCTTTTTCTCAAAATCCTCAAGAGAGGTTATGGCTTGTAACCTATTTAAAGGTTTCCACACTAAATTATCTTGTTGATTATTGTTTATTGTTTTTGAGCGTTCTAAACACATCTGGTGTAAAGGCTAAGTCCGAATCCCGGAATTAGGCTATTACATTTGGCACCATCTGTGGGAACAAAGTTCTTAAATCCATTATCTTAAAAACTGCTGATCGTCTTCTTTTCAGAATGTCGCCCCCAGATCAGAGCACGCCGATCGCTCCAGCTGGAGAAAATACAACATTAACAGATCTACGGGCAACTTTAAATTCTGAAAAAGAGAGATATGATACTCTGGAATAATAGCTAGCGAGTGTACATAATGTGTTAAAGGTTTTACAGGGTCAGCAGGTCGCTACCCAAAAGAACAAAGGCGTGCAGCCAGAAGGCTCGTGAGTTTCCATTCATGACAGAATATGACCTCCACCAAAAAGTAATAACCTAGGAGGTACTCCTCGACCTAACCATCACCAACAGGAAATGGATCCTATCCCGATCCAAGAGGTCCACCAAGAAGTAGACGGCGGCCTTACGGGAGTCAGACAGGTTAAAAATCTACCTCGAAGAGTTCAAGTTCCAGCAAAAGAACGTTTAAGCGAAGGGAGTGGTGACCACAATCCTGGAGAAGGACGCGCCACACGCCCATCCACCACAGTTCGACAATATGTAACTCATAAACATATTGACACGTACATCAAAGGATTACTTGAAGCTCAGACTCCGACTAAAGGAATCCATAATAGATTTTAGAAGAGCCCGATCGCATAGGAGTTGTTAGATGGCGAAGTCCCCACCGGGTTCCATACACCGAAGATCCAAAAGTATAAAGGAACTGATCTAGTGGAATACGTCCAAGAGTTCCAGGATGCCTTAGGTCTACATTCCAGGTCCAGCCATATTCTATGCTAGCTCTTCCCTACCAGCTTATCAAGAGAACCTCTTCGATGGTTCCACACCCTACCTGAAGGATCCATCACAATTTTTGAACAGCTGCAAGAACTGTTCGCTAAAAATTACTCGCACAACAGAGACAAAGAGGAGAATTTGTACTCCCTTTTCAGCCTTAAGCATATGCCAGGTGAGAAGCTCGAGACATTCACCAAGAAGTTCTTAGAGTTAGCTCGAAAAGTAAATTGACTCGGCCAGAAGATTACTATTTCATCTTTCACTAATACTTTACTCGTCGATGGAAGGGCGAAGGAGTACCTCATCCTCAACAAGCCGACAACTCTGGAAGATATGATCGAAAAAGTTAATGAATATATCGACCTTGAAAGAATGGTGTCTAACAGACAGAAATCCTAAAAGTCAACATTAACAGCTCGAGATCAATCTGCAGGTTAAGATTTTAACCGTGCTACTGATCAGGGAGGAGACAGGAAATAAACAAAATCCAATGATGAGCGACCTCAGAAGGGTATCAACTTGCAAAACCCTATCTTCCCAAGATGAACGTAACCATAGCTAGCATTTATCCTATACTTCAGAAAGATAAATTTTTCTGAAATACACAGTATCTCCAACCTATTGAGAACAAACCATATTGCATTCACCATAAAGTCTGATATCATAAGAGAAAGCACTACTTTGCTTTACAATGTCTGTTATAATATATTTTTACAGAAGGACAAATACATGAATATATCGTGGATGCTGAGAGTTACAAGAATGGGAGTTACAAACTTTCTACAGAAGCCGTTCAAGCCGAAGAACCGGTAGGAGAAAAACATTTATATTAAATGTCTCTTTACCACTTTGTTGAGACTCAGATCGTCAACAAATTGAACAGAAGCAAAAGACGACAGGTCAGCCAATGTCACAATCTATCCATGAAAGATAAAGAAGCTCGTTTACTTCCCGTATCCAACTCTCAGTAAACAATAATATCTTTTGACGATTGTGATGTTCGTCATATCAACTATCCTCACCATGATGCTTGGTGATCATGTTAAAAATGGGAAACATGGTGCTTCATGCGATGATAATAGATACTGGAAATACTATTGAATTACTTTTTTAAAGCACCATTGATCAGATGGGACTGACCGACAAGGTACAAACCAGTGACATTGATATTTGTGGATTCAACGAATCTAAAGAAGAACATGTAGGAAAGATTATACTTCCTATTATGGCAGGACCCATAACACTTGACGTTGTCTTTTATGTTATCAATACAAAATCCCATTATTTGAGGATAATGGGACGTTGCTGGTTACATAATATGCGAGCTATTCCATCAACCTATCATTTGGCGCTGCGATTTGAATGGAATGACGACATATATGAAATCAAAGGAAGTTAGAAGCTAGCTCGAGCATGTAAAAATTATGTTGTCATCGTTCCAGAGCCCTCAGAACCATAGCTCGCATAACAAATACTGCAAATAGCAAGAAACATTACAGAAAACTATGTAGTAAACTCTACAAAAAATCATCTGCCAAACGCAAAAATAATAGATCGTACACCGAGATCAATGGAGAAAAGCGATGAACATACATTGGCACTCTTCTGCCAATGATAAAACAAGATGCCTTCATCCAATTCCTTAAAGACAACAGTGATGTCTTCGCTTGGACCTTTCACAAAATGCCAGGCATTAATCTAAATCTGGTCTGCCATAAGCTCAATTTGAAAGATAAAGCCGAAGCTGTCAAACAAAAATAAAGGACGTTAGCACCAAGACTTCAGGATGAAATCAATAAAGAAATCGACAAACTCATCGAAGTTTGTTTTATCCAAAATGCCAATTACCCAGAATGGATCTCGAACATTGTAGCAGCCCCAAAGAAGAACGGCTAAATCAGAGTATGTGTAGATTTCACAGACCTCAACAAACACACTCTAAAGGATAGTTTCCCACTTCATTTTCTTCATATGTCATGGTATGGTCATGTATTGGGTGATGATACTAAGTGGGAATAATGGCTTCTGTACCAGAAGCCAGGAGGAACGGCGTGCATTCAGTTGATACTTGAGGTATTGTTCGATATGCCCATAATACATGTGGTAATTCTTGGACCCAATTACCCTTATTTTCTGTTAAGCGCTTTTTGATTCCATCAACGATAGTACGATTAGTGATTTTGGCCTGACCGTTACCTTGTGGGAAATACAGATTAGAAGGAGAGTGTATGATATTGTGTTGATTGAGGAAATCGATGACTCTGGAGCCAATAAACTGAGGTCCATTATCGATTCTGATGAGATGGGGGCAGCCAAAATAGATGATGATGATTTCCCATATAAACTTGATGACTTCGTCTTTATGTGTGCGACACAGAGGGATTGCTTCTACCTATTTAGTAAAGTAATCTATTGTTACAAAGAGGTGCTTTCGTTTACCTGGTGCAGTGGGGAATTCTTCTACAAGGTCGAGTGTCCATCTTTTGAATGGCCAAACAACGTTCCTAGAATGAAGTTCTAAGGCGAGAGAACGAATTTGGGGGCCATATCTTTGGCAGGCATCACACTTGCTTACGAATGCAATGGCTTGAGCTTTTATTTTAGGCCAAAAGACTCCTTGAGTCAGAGCTCGATTGACTAGAGATCATCCTGCTGCATGGGAACCACAAGTACCTTCGTGAAGTTCATGCAAGAATTTTTTAGCTTCTTTACTGGACAAGCACTCGAGATATGGTCCCGTGACCAAAATTTTGTAAAGGACACCATTCTCCACGATGTATCGCTTAGCATTATCAAGCACGTATCTCCTTTCAGTGGGATATGTAAGGAGTTCACCGTCAAACATGTTTTTAGTTTCAATATACTTGAGGAAAGGTTATCTCCAATCGTCCTCATCCTCTTCAACGCCCCCAGTATTAACAGCATTTGAGTTGATGATGTTAATGCTGGGGTTGGATAATATTTTGATCTTGAGGAAACGAGCTTCGGTACCAAGGATTGATGTTAGATAAGCGAGAGAATCAGAATATCTATTTTCTCTGCACGGTAAATGTTCAATAGTATTCCTCTTGAATCTACACATTTTGTCGGCTATTGTTGCTGCATAATCAATTATCTTTCCGTTTTTCTGGAACTTTTCTGTGTAATGGTTCATAATGAGTAAAGAGTCCGTGTACACAAATAACTCGGTGACTCCAATCTCGATAGCCATATCTAGACCGTGAATCATTGCTTCATATTTGGCTTCATTGTTGGTTGCTTCAAAATTGAGTCTAATTGCTTTCTCAAATTTATTATTGGAAGGTTTTATAAGCACGATTCTGATACCTGATCCTGCAGGTCTGAAAGATCCATCAGTTAGAAGATACCATCCCTTTTGAGTTACCCAGTCTAATTTTTCTTTGAACTGTTCTTCATTGGTATCTGTACTGCCTTTTTCCCAGTTAGGATCCTCTACAGTGGAGTTCGCAAAGAAATCTGCTACTGTTTGATCCCCATACATTTGAGTATTTTCTACTATTTCATACAGTACTCTATCTAATACATTCATCATATATCAATCTTATACCAATGAAATACTTGTATTTGATTACCCTATATTATAGTACTTTTATAATAAATCCAACAAGTACTTCTATATACAGATTACAGATTATTTGTTGCTTCAGCCAAACTTATCATTTATACATTATAGATCGTTTGTTGCTTCAACTAAACTGATCATCTATACATTACAGATCGTTTGTTGCCTCAGCTAAACTGATCATCTATATATTACAGATCGTTTGTTGCTTCAGCTAAATTATTCATCTATATATTACAGATCGTTTGTTGCTTTAGCCAAACTAATCGCCTATACATTACAGATCGCTTGTTATTTTAGCCAAACTGACCGTCTATGTATTACAGATCGTTTGTTGCTTCAGCCAAACTGATCGTCTATACATTACAGATCGTTTGTTGCTTCAGCCAAACTGATTATCTATATATTACAGATCGTTTGTTGCTTTAGCCAAACTGATCGTATATACATTACAGATCATTTATTGCTTCATCCAAACTGATCGTCTATACATTCTAGATCGTTTGTTGCTTCAGCCAAACCAATCGCATATGACATTATAGGTCATTTATGCTTCAGTCAAACCGATCTTCTATGCTCTTCTACATTTATTGCCTTTACAAAAACCTTTGGAATCATTCTATAAAATAGACATCCAACCCATACACTATCATTGGTTCCTCATAAGGTTAGTACATTGGTTCCTCATAAAGTTAGTACAGATCATTCTTTTGCCATTAGTCATCTCTTTGTACATTCTATCTACTATATTTGTTTAGTATACATAAAACCCTTATCACATTCGTTATGCCTCATTCCTCACTAGAGCTATCACTGGAATCATTACCTAAATTAGAAGGTCCACCAACCTCACATGCACAACCCTTATACAGCTGTTGATGCATAAATTCTGGCATTCTCCCCATCACAATTTTCTTTCCCTCTCTAACCATATTCTTCTTAAGAGAGCCAATTTTAGCCAGCATGGGATCTAGATACTCAAATCGTATTGACTCCATGTTATACTGCACACTTTTAGTAACTAAACCTTTATATACCATTTTATTTTCAACTTCCAGTCTATTGAACTCTGATACGAAGAACAAAATCACTACTATCATCTCTCTCTCATGCACATCACCTGCCTCACTTTTTACCTATTTACAAAGAATAAGCTCGCTAAGATTACTTTGGGCTTCCTTCAGCGTAGCTTCCAAATGATCACATTGTTTCTCCACTCATCGCTTTTCATCCCCCACATCAGAACTTTGAGCTTCCAGCACTGTCATGAATGATTCCATATGATAAATTAAAGATATTTACCCCTCCATTTCAGCTTCACGGCCTTCACATTCTACCCTCCTTTCATCTAGAAGTATCTCCATCCACAATAGGTCAACACCTAGCTTTGTATTTGCGTCTCGTAGTTTGTCATTTTATGATCGGTGCTCTAAGATATCTAGATCTTGCGATTGCACAGTCTGCTTTAACATAATTATTTCGATCCAAGCCTTGTTTTTAGCTTCGCTCTGTTGATTACGGGCCTCTTCCATCTTCTTTACCATCACATTAGCAACTCGTCATAATATTTCATACTTATGAGCGCGAACTCGTTTATCAACTATTTCCACCTCGAGCATATTTACTTGAAACTGCCAGTCTTTCGCATTATTTCCTTCTTCCTCTACCATTGCCAACAGTTCTGTCACTTGAGTTCGAGCGGATGTCAATTCAGCCCCTTGTTAGCTAGCTTGTTCCGAGGTAACTACAGCTTCAACACCCTTTTTCCTTATTACTTCTTTTAAACCCTCTATCTTGCTCAATGCAATGGCTAGTTGAGCCTCTTTTTCGCGCAATGTCTCCGTCATTCGGATTACTGTACGTCGCTCTTTTAAAATCTCCACTTTAAAATTTTCTTATAATATAGTAACACTCTGTAATACCCCCTGACAGGAACTTAGCTCAACTTTTAATTGTTCATTTTGGACGTGCAACACGTCACATTGAATTTGAATAGCCGTTAGTTCCACCTGTCATAACAGTTTACATTTATAATAGTTTGCATATATCAATAAATTCCATACCACAGTCAACAAGGTTAAATCAAGAACATGGTGTATGAGTAATTTAGATACATCATTCTATTTATTATTACAAAACACGAATTACATTTATCATCCAAATAGTATACAAATATCTAACACATGCAGGGCTGGTAAAAGAAAATTGGAATACCCTATTTTCGCTTCATCGAGATATGCGAGGACTGCCCTTTATCTCTCGAACTCTTTCTCCTCATTGCTTGAACATCTATAGGAGTTGTAAAGGTCACCGCCTCCTGTCAGCGTTGTTTACGCCGCGATCGAGGTATCAGACTTTCGACCTCCTCCTCATCCTCTTCTGATGAAAGTTCCCTTGACCTAGGAATGGGCTTTTTACCAACAATTTCCCCATCATATTTCATAAACCATATATTTTCAGCCTTGGTATTCTCCACATCAAAATCCTTCCCACATCCTATCACAAACTTCCTAAATTTGTTCTCTACCATGACAGTTCTCCTCCACAAAAATTAATAACACTATCTATATGATGCTCATGTTCTGTATGAGCAGTAACTTTTGCTCGCGACGGCGGCAGATACTCCTTCAATTGTATACACGTCTTGTGCAGTTACTGGCGCGTTTCCTTTTGCATTGTACCTAAAGCCCTCGCATCAGCTTTTACCTTCATTCAAACAACCACTTCTTTTGATAATCGAGTCGCTAGAGACATTTTTTGTTCAACGTGTTATTATATTACATCTTGCAACTCCTTTAACTCACCCTCTAATTGCTGTTGAACCTCTATTTGCTATTTTCTTATCCTAAAAAATATAATTCTCATCGCCCTCCGATCCTACATAAAGCCAAATACATTAGATAAAGGTTCTACATCGCCCCATACATCAGACACACCAGCTCGAGCGAAACACTTTCTCACCTCTGAATTATGACGATTACGTGCTTCTTGAGCTAAAAACATACGAGTTGGGTCCGAAACTACACCTTTCTCCTTCAAAGCTCTATATAAGCTTCCTTTAAACCCCGTTCACTATTTACTTCGACCTCATGTCATTAAAACAAGTCAACTCTTTTAGTTTTTGAACTAATACCTCCCTTTCCTTTTCCTTTCTTAATGCCTTGTCCCTCTCTATTTTTATCTTAGCATATCTACACTAGAGTTCATATAATTCCTTAAATATTTTCCCAAAATTAAGTTTAACATGCCTTCTCTCATATTCAGTTTTATTAAGTACTTGATGAATACGAGCCACGGAATCCCTCGCTCTACTCAACATTCTCTCAAGTTTGGAATTACTTTTTCTTAATCGTTTTATATCATACACAGAGTATAAATATTTTATTATAATACAGACATTTAAGTCGAGCATATTTCAAAGCATCACTCCAACTTAAACAAAGTATGTTACTACAGAGTGCAATCACCTCCATATCACACGAGCTGCATCAAATCAAAAATAGAATACCACAGAATGTTTAACGATTCTTGTTAATATCTACCTCAGATGGAACCTCCAACGCCGTCCCAACAGGACGAACTGGAACAGCAGGCTCCAAAGAAGGATCTAAGGTCTTCCCAGGAAGAGGAACTGGTTTGGTACGTTCTAACAGAGGGTCAAATACTTTTTAAATAGATCGTACTAGCTCGACACTTCTTGGTGGCAGATCTGAAGTTTTTTACGGCGGTAGGGTAACATCAGCCGTCCCTTCGTTAGTAACCTCTAAAGAAAAGATTATTTCACTATATCTACCAGTCCGGCCTAACTCCACGTCTGCTGGACTCAATCTAAAATCATAGTAGGATTGGAAAAAGTTATATCTTTCCACTTTCAGCGCTTTGGCTGATTTCATCATCACGTCATCATGCCTCACCAACTCTCAATGCTTTTCTGCGAACTCTGCTGCCATTTTATCATCTTCAGCTCTCTTCTCCTTCTCCAGTTTGAGCTCAGCTTCGAGTTCCTTCATACGATCCGTTTGAGCCTCAAACTTCACAGTAAGGGCCCCGAACTCATGGCTCCTCTTTTCTAGATACTTTTTTGCCATCTTTAACAGCACGGAGAGCTGCCAGTACAAAAATGCGCAAAGACACATTTAGTACAATAGTTTTTAGTTTGAATACAAAGACATTTCACAATTTTCAAACACATACCGCGAATGTATGTTCGTAATACTCATCTACGAGCTGTTCCAGGTCCATCCTAGCCATCGGATAATATTTTAGCACCAGCTCCTTCATCTTAGCTGCAGCATGAGTATTAGTTCGAGAACTACCCTCTTCCTTATGTTTTTTCTTTTCATCGAGCTCTTCTCGACCTCAGCAGGAGCAACTACACTCACCTCTAACCTTTCCCCCACATCCACAGAAACAGTCTTTGCAACCTCCTATTCCATGGTAGCCACCCCAGTGACAGAAGTACTCTGCCGAGCTGATTTACCCGACCTCTGAGTATTCCGTTTGGTGGTCTAAAGTGTAGGAGGTAGAAGATTAAGAACATCATCCACAGTCAGGCAAATTTTTCCTTCCTCCATAGCTCGTTTCTCTTGAGCTCGTTAAACTTTGGGTACTACAGAGTCTACCCTTTTATCCCTACAAATACTGAGCTCCCCAAGTACTTGCATTTGCTTATCTTGATCTTAAGCAAAGCAGTTGAACAAGCTATTTGTGCCAGGTACCGATGTAGGATTGGATTCTGCCACAACAGAGAATAACACATTATTTAACAGTTCGAAGATATGATTGGTTATTTGAAGATTGGTTAACATTACTTACTCGGGTTATAATATTTATGGTTCAGTTCAAGCGCTGGTTCATCTGGAATCTGCATACAGTTACCCACTACCCATACGAGGTGGCCGTTCTATGGTCTACCCGCAGATTCAAAGTCAATTTTTTTAGCCTAGATGAATTACTATACAGGTACCCACTACTTTGACCTTTGACATATTTCCATTTGTAATATTTCAACACATCTTCTGCTACAAACTGCTTGACAGACCCTTCCTTCCTCCATTTTTCATTCGTGCCTCACAAACCCTCATCATCTCATATACATTCCCATTTAGTTGGGCATGGCAACATTGTAATACATTCATGACTCCTTTCCGAAAGAAAGTCAGAGGAATCTTCAGGCCATATATGACCTGATTTAAAAAACATAAAAACCCATCACTTAGGCCTGATAGCCCGAGGCCATTATGGTATGAGAGATTCACCTCCTCACTAATCCCTTTCTTCTTCTTCTACTTCTCCAAACATGAGACTTGGTAGTATACCACATCCTTCCCTTTCCCTGGGACATAGGCCCTGAACCAGAGGCCTTGATCCATCAGATTACTTACCCATTCTCCTTGTAATTTCTTTTTATACTTTAAAAATTCTTTTCCTACATCTACCCTCTCGGAGTATATAACAAATACTTTATCTTTCTCGTTTCTCTCCTCCATATCTTTATCTATCTTACTAGTTTCCACAACCTCTCTAGTCCCCTCTATGTTATTAGCAGTATCTTCTCGCTCATCCTCCCTTCCCGAGAAGGATGTATCTTCCGAACTTGTATACACTACAAATTTACTCAGGGGAATACTAGGCTTAGAACGCATACTGGACCTACAAATACAAAAAAATATTTTGTCATTATCTCTACTTTCATATTAAACCCCGCATACAGCAAAAATGGCCCGACCAATATTTTTTACCCAGTCTGCACATTTACTTTACAATTTTACATAAAACACAACACAATTATTTTAAGTTTTCCCTCTTCTTCGCCAAACAAACATTTCCTCTCTCTACAGTCTATTCATGTATGTCAAAACTTTTGTATCACAAAGTTCTTTCATCACCTATCCAAAGATTATTACAAACACAACATCCTACATTATCAAACTTCTGAATCCCTAATCCAAAGAGGATACACAGATACTACCATACAGATTACTAGTAAAAAGCAAATATAAAAAAAGAAAAGAAAAAGATAATGGACCTTTCTGTTCCCATTGCTTTTCTACAGTTTTTCTCTCACTCAATGAACCTTTCTCTCTCAAATCAAACTCAAAACTCAAACGCTTCCTCTCTTTGGAAATAAGATTTACACCATTTTTTTCTCTCTTTATAACTGTTAGTAATTTATGAGGGAGAGAGATACAAGTTTTTATACTTTCTTTTGGTTTTCAAAATGACTACTCCTTCTGATATGCGTCAGCCATCCCTACTGTCTCTATAGGTATGTCTTATCAGATAATAACGTTATCATAACTTCTATGATAACGTTTACTGTCATCATGTCTGTCTCTATTATCTGCCATTAAAAATTTTGCACTTCTTCCTTAACATAGTATAAATGACCAATCACCTCATTTTTATACTCTACCAATATCGTACAACATTCCTAAATTAGATTAATATTCAAAATTCGAAGATATCTATACAGTTGTTAAAATCCTACAGTTATCCTCTACAATATCCATACACAAACAGTAAAACAGAATACTTTATTCTTATTCAAACAGATCGAGGCCTCAACTATGCCCCATCATACTTTTATTTGAGTTCCAACACAGAATACTAAAAACAGATTACTTATTATGTGCTCTTATACTTTGAGCTTACCGAGTTATCTAGTTACATCTAAAACAGCCTTGATAGTTTGCCTCCCCACACATAATTATCTCTCTTCTCGCTGTTATCGCATCCTCTTTAATAATCTTATCACACGCGAGCTGTCAAATAGTCAGTTTCCGCACCGTAACACACAGCACCGACCTACGAAACACATCGCATCAGAAGAAGCGATCATACTCTGTATGCTTACCTTCATCATCTATTCCAATCAGATTCAATGACCACTTCGCTAACATAACATCATACAGCATACGACGAAAATACCACTCACAAAGTTCAGCAACCTTGATCTAGAAATGATTATCTACTGCCTGATGGACACGCTGAGCACGAGTTCTCACCATGGTTAATCCCACCTACCTCCACATCAAAATAATCCCTGCAGAAGATACAAATCATAACAGCCAAGAATCACTACTTTATAGCCATAAGGAAGATCTCCACAAATCTAGATTACCCCACAGACTTTACTGAAGGAGATATTTTCTAAGTAAATTTTTAGGATAGCAGAATATCAACATCAAATGTAGAATATTGTGACAGATCATTCTTTCCATATTTTAAAAGATCTCAGATTTTATACGAGTAAATATGTAGATAGCAACATAAAAGATCAAGCAAGTCCAGCAGTAATACTCACATATCAATATCAATCCTTTTTCACAGTTTGAGACATTTTGTCATCCAGTTCGAATACACAGGTCGCAGAAAACCATCTATATTTACATCTACCAAATCATCACACACAAAGTCTTTACTTTCTCTCACCACATTTTTGAACTCCTCTAAACCTCACTTATCACTACCATCAGCTACAATACACCCTGAAATCCTTACAGCTCGGTTCTCCCCATCATAGCCCATGCTAAACTAACACCCATTTACAACCTTCTGGTTTACAACATAAAACTACATAAACAAATTCGACACAAAGAGTCAAAATACCAGAATGAAGACATTCTATTAGTTTAAAGAGTTCTCTTACAGAATACTTTACAAAAAATAAAATGTTAAAAATAGTTCCAATAGATCACTTTACAAAGTTACAATTCGTATTGCTTTTCAGCATCCCCCATGGAAGAAGATGAAAAATTGAAGCAACTTCCAAACTTTGATCCCATGCTGCAAGGTCCAGGACACAGTTAGAACTGAAAATCACAGATGAAAGATCTTCTTCATGGCCAATATTTATGGTTTATGGAAAAAAATGATTCCTCCTATCATCGTCACCTCTTTTACTATAACCCCCACCCCGCATGCTAAAGGCAGATGGTAGGTCCTACTTTTTAGACATGACCCACTCACTAGTAGGATATCAGCGATACTCCCTCGGACGAATGCCTGCCGCTTCATCTTCAGTTGTCGCAACCTCCTCCGCCAGCAAACGAAGCCCATTTCAACGCTCTGCCTTAAATGTCACTTCTCAACCAATGCCACTCGCCCACAAGGTTTCTCATACTGTTGGCTGAGAAGGGGTAATTTTAGTAGCTTATTCCACATCTCAGACTCATGCTTCGTCTTCGAACTACATATGATCTTTCGACCTCATCAATAGAGCACGTGGGATAGTAAGAAGTTAGACAATAGCATCAGGAAGCACATACAACACGAGTTTCTCAACCAACACCACTCATCCACGATGATACTCGTGCTCTTGGTTGAGAGTCGTCTTATAAAAGCTTATTTTGTATCTCAGACTCAAGCTTCATCATCGACCTCATCAGCATACAGGAAGCACTATTAAAGGCATACTCAACATTCCTTAGTTTGAGTCATCTCTTTCGAGCTCCACATCAACAGTTTGATTTATACAAATGTACAGTCATCAATAGAGCCGTTGTACAGTAATAGAGATCAGGACGTTACATAATCTAGTCAAAAAGCATCTCATATATACTTTGTAACGTCCATCATTAAGAATCTTAATGGTCATCAAACGGTCATATTATAAGACATATAAATAAGACCAGAGAACTACAGATTAAGGATGGGCAATTCTGCACAGAAGAATCATTATTCTAAAATCTACATACTCAGAGCACTTAGTGTAATAAGTTAGTAATCTCAATAAGATCATCTTCTCTTTCTCAAAATCCTCAAGAGAGGTCGTAGTTTTTAACCTATTTAAAAGTTTTCTACGCTAAATTATCATGTTGATTATTATTTACTATTTTTGAGCATTCTAAACACATCTGGTGTAAAGGTTAAGTCCGAATCTTGGAATTAGGCTATTACAGGTAGATAGTAGCTGTACATGTTTACTACCCCAATATTCAAGTCTTTTTCACATACTTATCTATAAGGTGAGCTGCTCTTTGTTACATCATTTTATTGTTCTAGACTAATTGAAAGGAACTATGTTTGTGAGATATTGTAAATCGAGTTCAGGTCTTTTCAATGTTTTACTTCTAAATCCTCAAAGACGAATACTGTGTTTATTACTCTTTTCAATTTTCTACAAGTTTATTTCTCAACGTTCGCTAGAAGGATGGATTTTTGGGATATAATAAAATTTTATAGACTTTTGGCTGTCCTTTTTGGTGTGTTACGGTATATGGATAGGATTGCAAGTGATGTCTGTCAGGAGAAAAATATATTACTGGGGATGGATGGTGGATAAATTATAACTCTGGCTCGATGTTAGGGCCTTATGTTTTGGAACTTGAGGGTTCTATATCCCATATATTGGAGAACCCAAGTAACCTGGGGTCTGGAAAAAGGAGGAGACTGACCATCTCAAAAGGGAAGAGGGGGGAGGGAAGGAGTTATATTGGTAGGATTTTAAGCGAGGTCTGTCTGGAGAAAACATGTCAGGCAGGATGGATGGTGCAGGGTGCACAAATTCCAACTTTGGCCCGATGTCAAGGAAACTTTAGGGTAATATATCCAGTATATTGGAGATACCATTTAAGAATTCAAGGGACCAAAAAATTGGGAAGTTTTTATTTAATCTCCAAAGTTTTCATTTTTGTAGGTTGGGACCAAGTAGATTTTTTCTTTCTTTTTGCAAGGTAAGTAGAAAGGTTAGGAGGAGTTTAGTTTCTATATTCTTTTAATTCTTCTTTATAGCGACACTTTGGGTCCAAGGTCTCATCTGTGGATGTATCCTGTATTTTGACCAAAGATGAGACCTCTAACTTATGATGTTGTTGTTGTTACAAAGTTTAAGCTCCTTTTACCCTAAAAAGACCCTTTTGCCAAAAGATGCAAAACCCCAAAACTGCAATTTGGTGGTGTTATTGATGACAAGAAGTTCTGGTAGTGTTATTGATAACAAGAAGTTGGTTACAACTTCTATTCCTAGAAGCCAAGGTAAAGTTATAATCTGTTTGCTCTTTAATGGTTTTATTATAGTTGGGTTCTGCGAGGTACAAATGTTTATAACTTATAGTATGCAATATTGGGTATGGATTAAATTTGTGAAAACACTCAAGGTCATTAATTTCCTTAAAGGTTACGCTGAATAGGGGTGACTCCTGTTAGAGTTAATTATGACTTGATAACGAAGTTGAATTACAACTTATTTATGGAAGAAGTACTATCATAAACTTCTAATGCAGACAGATAATTAATAACAATAAGAGTCTGAATTTACAAATGGTTAACATGAAATTACATAAGCTATCTATAAATAATATAAAAATGAAAGTAAAAATGATTCTCCTATACATACTAAACCTGATAAAACCAATCATGTTCTTTTTTAAATATTTTCTTTCAATGTGAGTTCTTTACTGTTTCACCAGTAAGTTCAACTTATATTTATTTAATGTGATGCATTTTTCTTTTGGGCATCAAAAAATGGTATTAATCTTAAAGTAGTTTATAATCAACACTCTAACACCAGACATTCAAACACACGTATGTGCACCTACATATAATGATAATTAGATAGATTTAAGTTTAAATATTGACATATGGGCGCACCCACATAAAATGATAAATAGACAATTTTAAGTATAAATACTAACCTATGGAGTAAGGACGTGAAATTTTTTTCCTCTCATCTAACTTTGATGAATCATTTTTTTTTTGTCAAAAGCCTGCCCAAGTTATTTTAGCCTTCAATATTTGCTCTTTAATGGAAAGAAAATAAAGTAAAGAATGAAACGATTTTTTTATTATTTATTTTTTGTAGAGTGATGAGTTCCCCATAATTGTGTTCTTCCCAGTAGGAAACAAGAGCTTTGATCCAGTTAGTAGTATTTATGGATTTATCTTTTCGTTAGTATGGCGTAGAAGCTTTTTATTATTATTGCTTTAGCTGCCATTGATACCTATAACTAATTTTTCCTTGATATGAGTAGATAACCTTTGACTGTGATCGAATCGCAGTAGGATTATACAAGTTCCTCAAGAAAAATGCAGTAATTCCTTTCAAGCTTCAGAAACCAGGCTCTTCTAAATCTGAAGATGCAGGTGTTGATGCAATGAAGAGTGAAGATATTGATAGTAACAACGTAAAGGATGAATTATGTGGTTCTTTTCGTGGATATGATAATGTATCTATCTTTTAATTGTTAATTAGATAGGATGAGAAGAGTTGTCGCTTACAGAGATTAAAATAAGAGTGACTACGAGAAGGGAATACTTCCTCAAATCTTTGTATTTATAATTTTTGACTAATTGCGGTTCTCCCTAAGTTAAAGATGAGCTATTAATAAACTTTTCTTGAAATCATTCTTAGCCTTAGAACCTTAGTAATGTTTTTGATATAAACTATAGTAGACTTCAAATTGTGCTCATCATAAGTTGTGTAGCACGGGCTCTTATCCGTGTGTAGCATGGGTGGTATTAGGAAATGATTACTAGACATGTATAAATAAAATTGCAAGCAAAAATGGTAATGTTGAATTTTATATTTTATTTTTTGATGCCAATGTTGAAATACCCAAATGTCTTACATAAGAACATTGCATACCCAAATGTCTTTAGTGATATATCTTTTTCTTTACCTGCCTCAATTTAGTGGATTGATGTTTCAGCTAAGTACCCAACATAATTGAGTTGAAAAATTAGGTATGTTGGTGTTGAGCTAATCATGATAGCATAAATAAACAAGATATTGCAATTAATAATTGTGAACTTAAACATTCGTGCGTAGCACGGGCTTATAACCTAGTTAGGAATATTTAAGAGTTCATACTCACATGTATGGTTGTGGTTCTTGTTTTTCAAGTTGATCCATCAACTTGTCATTGATAGCATACAAGTTCTCACACTCCACAACCTATTATCAATTAATCATAAATTAGTACAACCCATCAAGTGAATAATTGTTAATGAACTTGTTTTTGCTTGGCATTCATAGTACTTACTTTTTGTTTTAATTGTAGCTACAAAGCTTGAAGTAAATTATTCAATTCAATTTTTTTTAATACATCTTCTACCAACTTTACATTTGCTTCCTTCAATGAACTGCACTCCAATGTCTACGAACATCTATGACATCTATGAACAACACAGAAAGAAGGGAATGCTAAAACATTTGGAACTAAACGTAGAACAAAACTAGGGATACCTTATCATTCAGCTTCTTTACAGTTTCGCTGTAATCTTCCTCGCAGATGGAGTCGATCACTTGCTTCACTAGAAGGTTTGTTTCCAATTTATTATTTGTCTTTCTCATAGTATCGCATTCAACTGTATAGAATAGTAACAAAGTAATTTATTGAAGTCATGAAATTATCGATTGAACTGCATATACGACAATGCTTAGAGTATGCTATTCTAAAAGGATCGAATACCGCAATGTTTGAAAAAATAGTGTATATATTAATTCTCGACGACCATTATAGGCGGCAATATGTCAACATCATAAATTGTCGATAAATAGCATAATCGATAATATTTTGTAAAAAAATCTATTAGTTAACAAGAGAGAAAGGGAGGGAGGGATACACCTTCAATTCCAAAACTTGAACCAATTATGATTTGGCCAGGTCTTCCACCTCCTTTGCTTCTCTCAATGAACTGCACTCTAGTGTATGATAGCGTACATATATGGTTGAATTCAGTAATCACATCTATGGCATCTATTATCGAATGCTACATAGTTCGACAAAAAATGCATATACACACGAATTAATTGTCGCTGAGAACTGCATATACAACAATATTTTGTAACTAAGTTGCCTTAATTGCAGAATGTTGTATCAGTCGACAGAAAGGAGTCTCCTAACAGGCAGTAATTGTCGACTAACGAAGCATACGACAATAGAGCTAAGTCTTTGTGTATATGAAGAACCAACCTCTAGTACAACAAAATATGTGGGTTAGCAAGAGAAAAGGAGAGGGGGTGCACACCTTCAACACCAATGCACAAACCAATTCTGATCTGGCTTGGTCTTCCATCTCCTTTACTAACTTTAGGGAATTGACTTCAGACTTCCAATTGGAGATCTCCTCTTCCAAATGACGGATATCTTTATTACAACGAAAAGGAACTTGGTCCTCAACTCGTAAAAAAGTATAAGCCATTATTAGAACAAAAAAAAAAGATGCTACCCCAAACACTACAATAACAATCACATACTTACGTTTTCACTATACGCAATACCACCCGCATCCCCCTTCTTGGATACCTCATCATTTGCGTCAAGATCAACAACATATGAACATAGCTTGGTGAATGAAACTGAATTAAACCATTCAAAGTATCCTCGACCACATATAGGAATTTCATCTTATATTTTCTTCCCTCTCATCGGGATTATACATTCCTTCCATTTCCCTTCAGAGAATAGATCCTCCCATTCATACTTTGGCTTGTATACGCATGGTTTAGTAGCAAAACGTAAACCGCTCTTCTCAAGACATATTGGAACTCTAGGCACAATTTACCTGCTGTTGAACTGTCATTGTACTCTATTAGGATAATACGGCTCTTTGTGTTCAAGACTACCAAGCAACCCCATGAAATCATCAAAAAATTTAAATGAATGTGTAGGTTTCCTCTTTTCTAAGTACGGGTCCCACACAACCTAGATAATGAATGACATATGACATCTATATTAGTAAATAAAATTAATCAAATTCCCATATTTATGACTATAAAAGAAAAAAGATTGAATCAAAGTTAAACTTACATCCTTAAGCTTATAATTGTCAAGAGCTTTCCTAAACATCTTTAAAGCTTTTTCACCAGTTCTTTCAGTTGTCATCCTAGACCAAGACCACATTATACAATACTCAGGAGCAACAAAATGCTTGGGTTTGGGAATGCCAGGAAACTTTGGGAAGAGCTTGAATATCGAGGACTATAAAAAAGCAACCTTGATTAAAAATGTACAAATATCAACAGTTCAACGACAAAATGAAATAATAGACGCATAGACCTCACCTCTAACAATGTTGTACAGTATGCAAATGCTTTACCATGAACTCTCGAAGCAACGCCTAAACTGTAATATAGGTATGCCAAGACGACAGTTCCCCATGGCCATGCTATATTTGAGTTCTTGTTCTCAAAGAAGTTTAGATACTTGGCTGACACATCTGGCCCTTTCTTGGTAGGGAAAAGAAAAGATCTAAGAACATGAAGCATGTATGCTATTGTAACTACACGAGAAGATAAACTCACGGGTTCTACTGAAGAAGATGATTGACCAACCGTTGTTTCTTCGTTCTCCTTAGAATTTTTGCCTTTAAGCTTGTATGCAAAAAGATCCACAATCTTCACAAGTGAAAGAGATATTCTCTGCTCTTCAGCCTTCATATCATGGCAAACTTGATCACTTTGAAACAAACAGTCTCTAAACACGTACGTCACATTCTTTGCTCCCCATTTACCCCAAAAAATTGCTACATCACCTTCAACTCTTAACCCAATTAACCTCCAAACATCCTCTAACGTTAGAGTAATCTCACCCCTTTTGAAATGGAAAGTAGTATTCTCAGGTTTCCAACGTTCGGAGAAAGCTGTAATCAAAGTTGCATTGTAGAATTTATAATATATGGTCTCAACTCTCCCTAGCCCTTGTAGATTAACTAGATTTTGAACTTCTCAATCTCCATATCAATATCCCAACAAGGACTATGATGAACACCCTTAAACAACCCGGTTTTTGTAAATACAATATAATTTTTCATTCTCTAAATAAAAGAAAAAGGTGGTAAAATTAGAATTAAAACTACATTAATTAGTTTCGATACCTCCCCAAGAATTATAGCTTTTACTCTATGTGTCTCGAAGCTCGTCAACAAAGACTTATCCCTAAAACCATATTCATCAACTTCTATTTCTGAACTATCTGATTCATTGTTGTTATTCTCACCACGACCTTCTTCATATGATTCAATAGTATCTTGTTCTTCGACCAGATTGTTCATAAAAGGTTTAAATTGGGCATTATTACTAGCATGAACTTCTTTAGTACCTCATTCATCATCTGTACTAGAGTCTTCTCTAGACTCTCCTTGGGAATCATTAAAATCTTCTACATTTCCCTTATTTGTCTATGGGGTTTCCAAATCCTCACTTCTTCAAGAGTCTCACTTATAATACACTCAAAAACCAATTGGGGGTCACTACCACCTGCAGCTATATCCCTATCACCCTGTACTACACAATCATCATTTCAAGTATTGAGGCCCTCATTGACAACAAACATTTGTTTTCCACTACCTGAGGTTGGTTTCATTCTTTTCGCAGGAACACTAAGTAGTAATATCACACTGCAAATTGACGATGCATTATGTATCGACAATAGTCATCATGTATTGTTAAAATAAAGTGTAGGCATTGTTGAAACCCAAAAACATTGACAAATAGTCATCATCTATTGCTAAAACAAATTGTATACATTGTCGAAATGTAAAACATCGACAAATATACTATTCAAGACCATACACCAATTGTCGATACATCACCAAATCGGCAATTACACCTTGGTATATACCTCATATTATGTGGACTATTTGTTGATGTTTTGGGTATATCCCAATTTCAGAGATATTTTTTAAGAACTATAGATTCAAAAAAAAAAAAAAAGGCGTAACGGCTTTACGTGGGAAAGTGAACATAATTACCCAATTTTTCAAAAAAATAGAGAATCATAAAAACTAATTTCAAATGATTAAAAATCTCTTAGAATTGGGAAGTACCTGGACATAACAACTGATAAATTGCAATTCCCACCCAAAACCCTTTTAGAACAAATATAATTGGGATAATTACAGCTCTCAAACTGGAGAAATGATCATCTATTTTGTCTACTTCTCAATCCCTGAACATCGGCTTCTACCCCTCTACTATTTGGAAAAATTATCTACTCCTCTACTTTATTTATCATTATTCCCATAATTTTGATGGAAGAACGAGAAAGAGAGAAGGTGAGTGTTTGGTTAGTGTATGAGAACCTTTCTAGCACCTCAGAATATGATGTTGATCTCTGAAAATTAGGATGATGGTGATGGAAGAACGAGAGAGAGTGAGAGTGAGTAAGAGTGAGTGAGAGATAGATTTGAGAGAGTGGGAGTAAAGTGAGATGAGAGGAGAAGAGAGGACCAGGGAAGAGAGAACTAGGTTTTGAATGTTGTGCACCTAAACATTTTTTTGCCAGCTAGACATTTTTTCCTCTAAAAAATATCTTACGTCATCAAGTTGTGTAGTGAGGGTTGAGTGTAGTGTTTTTGAGTGTATGTGAATCCTCTCCCTTAGACATTTGCGTTAAAACTCTCATGTGTGACAGTGTAAGAGGAAATATTAGTTAGTTAATCCATGGTCAACAATGTTTAAATCACCAAAAATGTTTCTTATCATGACATTCTGATGTACCAACTTTAGGGGTGGTAATGCAGAACCAATTACCCGAACCCGAACCGAGATCATTTGGGTCGGGTTTGGATCCTATTTTAACTACCCATTTAAATTTGGGTCTTTTTCGACCCGACCCAACTTGATAGGACCCGAACCCGATGATATAAAACCCGATGGGTATTTCGGCTTACGGGTCTACCCGATTAAAACCCAAGTTTAACTTTAAACTTCTCTCTAGTCCCCGTCTCTCCAATCTCCATACAATACCTACCTTCAATTTCTTCTCAAAAAAAACTGGGAAATCCCTTGATTTGCTCCCTTTCTTATAAAAACTCAAAGATATTTACCTATAATATAAAGAAAATATATACTTCATCAATTTAGATTTTAATATTATCCTAACCTTCTACCATAGTACCATAATCCATATGGTATATGCATATAATTTGTTTATTGATCACAATAAATAAGAATGCTTCGGCTTAAAATTAATTCAAAATGTCTTGAGTTATTTTTTTAATGAAATATGTTGATATTGATTGTATAAGAAGTTTTTAATTTCATATTGGAAGTATGAAGGGTTTTCAAATATCTTCATGCATTGAAAACCCGACACTTGGGACCCGAAACCGACTAAAAACCTAAAATTTAAATGGATCTGGTTATGGGTCGGACTTCTACGGATCCGAACCCGATATACCTTACTTAAACGGTTCTGGGTCCTGAAGTAGGAAGAACTGACCCGAACCCGACCCGTTGTCATCCTTAACCTAAGTAGAGTCTTAGCAAAATTTGCCAAATGATTACTTAATGTTTTCTCTCATATAACATGAGTAAAAGTATTTCAAAGTTATTTGACATTTTTTTGATGATACTGCCAAATTATTTTGGTGGTTCTAAAGTTGGCACTTGAGGATTTTCTGATGATACAAAAAATTGTCAAATGATTGGCTATTTTTTATAAGAACAAATTTCACAAATCATTCGGTTATCCCATTTTGAGACTGAAGTTATTGATCATTAGCACACATGCATATTGAGAAAAAATAAACTCACATTTAATGCTGAAGGTAGGGCTGACAATTTGACCCAAACATGCATGTTAACCCGACACAAATTTTGCAGGCTTGAGTTAAGCATTTGTGGGTTTCAGGTCAACCCAACTAACCCGTTTAGATAATGGGTCGGGGTCGGGTTTCACAGTCTCAGTTTCGGGTTGACCCGCGAACCCGTTTAGCTCAAATACAATTTAATGTTATATTCTAACAAACTCTTCACTGAAAAGCACCGCGTGGTCAAATATAGTAACAATTCCTTATTTTTCCTCTATTTGATTATACTTTTTCCAATAAATGTTTTTCACCAACGAGCTCCTAATTATTCAAAATAAGAATTCCTATGTTTTCCCTCTTATGTTTCTTCAAAAGTGTTTGATTGCTGATTTTTTTTCCTATTCTCTTTCTTTCTGTTTTGGATTGAAGAGCTATTCAATCCCAATAACTCCGATACTCTTTAGCATTCTCATGGGTTAAAATTTTGTTCTACCATAATTTCTTTTACTCGTTTTCTTAGGAATGTTCTCTCTTCAAATCTCTTTTTCTAATTTTTCTATTTTTTGTAGATTATTATCGTCTACTAGAGGAAAGTTACGTTTGATTTTTAAAGGCTGCCAAGTTACCTTATACAATTGCATTTTGTAATTTTTTTTAAATTATACGGGTTAATGGGTCGGGTAAACCTGATTAGTCGCAGGTCGGGTTTACGAATCTGACCCGTTTAAAATGGGTCAGGGTTGGGTGTTTCTCAACCCGTCTTCATTAGAGACCTAATAATAATTGAAATTCTCCACAGAAGAAGTGGAAAAAAAAGTTCTTCACTGGAAAGTCAAGAAAAAGTTATTAATGCCTACCGTGGGGCTCAAACCCACGACCACAAGGTTAAGAGCCTTGCGCTCTACCAACTGAGCTAAACGGGTTTGTTGATATTTTTCACTAGAAACAAATATTCAAAATTTAAATATTCAAACAGATTACACGTCCATTAAGGGGCAAATTACAAAAAAAACTAAACTTACAATATTATTTCCTTATCACCGCAATTCCATATTGATTCCATATTGATTCGACCTGTCAGAAGTAATTACATATAAAACAGCCAAGATGCCCTGTAGCACCACATCTGATCACTTCACCACCAACAATCATCTCATTCTCATCAGCTATCTCGCCCAAAGCAATCTCTCTCACTGCAATCTATCGAGCTTCAGGGTCGACAATCATGTTACGTAGCACATTATACCAAAAATGTCAGCCCAGCTCAATACCTTTCTCCCTTATATTCAAACCTTAGACCTTCAAAACATAAACAGGTTGCTCGGTATCATAATCGAGCCGGCCGAACAACTGTTCACGAACTTCTGCTGCCTTTATCGCCAGACGTCCCTCAACTGCGTGACGAGCCTTCTGAGAACGAGTCCTCACCATGATGGTTGATTCTATATTTTTAATCTAACACCTCTTTATTTACTCTTTATTTATACATACAGAGTACGATAACACCAAATCCTAATTTTCACACCATGAATATACTCAACGATAACTCTTAACAACTGTCACAGTTATCCACAATAATAACATAATAAATTTACAGCTGTCAAGCTCGAGCTCGAAGTAAAAAAAAACCATAATTGTTTTCGCACCATATGTCCACGAGCTCACTGTTTTCCACAGTTAGATACAATATCTATCACAGATTATAAGTTGCAGATTACGAAATATAGTTCGATGAGTATGACACTTTCAGTTCAAGAAAATTTCTTTTTATTAGCTCATAGAAAAAGAAAAAGAAAATACATAATACAAAATACAAAATACAAAATAGAAAATACAAAATACAAAAAAAAAATACAAAATACAAATAAGTTTCTACAAAAACTAGTCACAAACAGGACAGCCATGAGACTGCCCTCCTCCAAGATCGCCTGCTCCACAATACGACGAAGACCGTCCCTTTGCCGCTGCACTGCGTAATGATATACAAAACCGTATCATCTGGAAGTAGTCTTTATCAGCCTCTTCTATCTCTTCATAGCTCATGTAATGGTAAGTAGGACGAACAAGAATGGGTGTAGCATCCTCGAGAGACCGAGTCCCAGAGTAACGGAGCTGAAGCTCCTGCATCTTTGCTAATATTTCTGCCTCTCGGGTTTGACCTCTAGTGTTCACCATTGTAGTTTATAGATGAATATACAAAGACAGGAGAGTACTTATAGAAGAATAATGGTCATCAACACCGTACAAATACTTATACCCAAAACTACATTTAATGCTGGAAATCAATTTCAATTCAATCACCATTAAGAGAAACAATTTCTAGGAATTGCAACAGTTAACTTTAATACCATCAGTTCAGTCTCCAACTATCCACAACAATTCCAACATAGAAAAATCCCACGTCAGCAAATTCATCATTCTACTCGTTAGAACATGCTGGTTCAATTTCCAAGAACAAGATTTGAACTTCTCAACTTAAGATACCCGTGCCTTCAATTGAGAAGGGGTGATTGTAGGGACTTGTCCCTCGAACTAGAGTAACAACGAGCTAGTACAGTGCCAGATTCATGCAAAATATACATAACATACATCTTGTCAACAATGACACCTGGACCACGAACTAACCAGAAAAGTGGCTCGAGCACTCCAAATGGAACATAATAAGTCAAAAACACCTGCCCCCCATGAGCTGGTAGTTATAGGAAAAACCTCTACTATTTCCCTCAATCAAGGAGAACGTGCTGACACACCTATGAACTGAGGATGGGAGATATAAATGGGATAACAGAGAAAGAGAAAAAGACCAAAGATTTTTAACAAAAAAGATCTTAATTGTTTCTAACATTCATTATTCTTAAGCAATAAAATCATTCTTACTAAATCCTCGAACAGAGGTAATGGTTTTCACTTATTCAGAGGTTTCTACACTAAAACCTTTATTATCTTATATTATATGTTATTATATTTCTGTCACAAGTACATTCAGTGTAATAAACCATTCGAGCTACAAATTTAGGTCTTTACAATGACACTACTATGAGAGGAAATATTAGTTAGTTAAAAGTTAGGGGTGACAATATAGAACCAATTACCCGAACTGAGATTATTTAGGCCAGGTTTGGATCCTGTTATTTACTACCCATTTAAATTTAGGCCTTTTTTACCTAACTCCATGAGATTTCAAAGGCTCTCACAATCACCTTCTACAGTTGCATTTTGTAATTTTTTTAAATATACCGGTTAATGGGTCGGGTCAACCCGATTAGTTGCAGGTCGGGTTTGGTTTTACCAATTTGATTCGTTTAATAAATGGGTTGGGGTTGGGTGTTTATCAACGCTAACCCAGGACGGGTTGACCCGGCCCGACCCAATTACTACCCCTGAAGGTGAGGACAATATACCTTCCATGATGAGTTGACCTGGCCCCACCCTTGAAGGACAATATAGTATTGTCTAGAAAAAAGAGTTCTTCACTATACCTTCCAGAGGTGCCTTATATAGCCATCCTCCACAATATTTTATAATAATAACTTATATAGTAGGGTTTCGCTGGATCCTTCCTAGCTGCACACATTCACATAATAATCTAGATACATAAAGATAGTCTAGTGCGGTCATATAGGTATAAACCCACTGCATTAGTTGATTGTTTGTCTTCACATGGGCATAAATCTACTGTGGTATCGACAAACTTTCTTCACATGTCTTTACGTGGGTGTGGACCCACTTACTTATAACTCTTCACCGGGGTAGGATCCTTCAGATAATTGGACAACATCTTTCCTGGGGAAATAAGGACACTTATGGTCCTGCTTTGCCTATCTTCTAGCTTCCTTGCATAATGCCTTTTTGGGTGTTATCTAAGACATCCAAAGTACCTTTGTTGAATGCCTGCTCAAAAATTATTATTTTTATCTTATCTTCACTGCTGATTGGCGAAGGGAATCTACTTGTTAGGATGATTTTTGGGGTTTGGTAATTTACTTTTACCCCACTTTCCCAGTTAATTTTTCAGATCTCAAAAAGAATCTGGCTGAGCATCATTGCTCTTTCTTTATGGAGGTGTTCCATCTATCATTTTCTTGGATTTAGGGCCAAAAGCCTCGGTTCTTCTCGTTCGTTTGATGTTAAACCCATAACGATAAAGTGGTATAGGGCTTTATCCCCTTCTTCTTCGTTACCCCGGTCAGTTATTAAACTGTGGAATTGGAGAAAAATGGGTCTATCCTCTGCCTTAATTTTCTTTCGAAAGTTTTTTATTGCTCTCTTAAAGTTATCTGAGAAGAATTTTAATTCTAAAAAATTATTTGACGGATAACAGCAATCAATTAATTCGCACATTAATAATTGGTAGACCATTTTTGGGTCAGCAGCACTGTAAACGTTGAATTTACTTCATGTTACTGGTCTGTTAATGAAATAGATTCCCAACAAGTCTAAGTCTTGACCTTCGTCTTGTCTTGCCTTGTTGGACCAATAGTACCATATTGTTGAGGTTATTGTTCCTATTTCGTAATTGACTTTGTTAGATTGTGTGATTTTTGAGCTTAATACTTATGGAATTGGGCCTTTTGGTAAGCTGAACCGATTAGATTTTCATGGTTTTCAGGGGCTATGATTGCCAATTTTCCTGGGGTATTGGTTTAAGTAACGACGTTAGCCCATTTGACAATATCAGCCCATTTCTTACTAGCAAATTGTCAACTAAGTCTACTGGCCTCATGGGTTCTTCCTAGTATTGTGGGTGTTAGATGGATTGGAGGACTCTCATTTTTTTTTCCAGTGTAGATTTTGAAAACCCGGTCTACCTCTTGCCATGTTTTGATTGCTTGGTGTATAACACATTTTATTCTAATTACTTGCGTGCTGTTTCATCCCAGGATGTGTAGATCCTTGCATTGCTAGTATTAAAAATAATATAGTATTTTGGGCCTTTAATGCCCCCTAAAGCCTGTGAAGACTATTTTGAGGTATGCGAATCCTCAGATCGCATTGAGTTGGATGATTTCTCATTACATCTTATTGAGGAGTGCAAATCCTCTTTTAAGTTGTGACACTCTTGAAGAGAGTTTGTGTCACGCCCCAAAACTTATAATCTTAGACTTATCAGAATATGCATCTCAAGGTCGTGAACAGGTCGGGCATCCCCAAACGAATAACCCCAACGGTGTAGTAATTAAATGAATTAACATAACTACACTCACACAAAATGTACGCAGCAAAAATATCAATCTAAATAAACATCAAACCAACATGTTCTAAAAGTCCTCCATGAACATGGCTACAACCAAAGCAATTAAATAGAATCTCACATCAACGAAACACAAATTAAAAGAATGTCGTAGCGCGCTCCCAACTGCTACCCCTAGTTGACCTGAACACCCTGCTAATGACCTGGTCCTAAAAAGAATCGTGCAAGGCGTTAGCAAGCCACAGCTAAGCAAGTACGCAATCCTTAAAATCTACCATAACATATAAGGTATATCGGCGAAGACAATAAAACTATATATAGAAATTATTATCTAATGTCAATCAAGTGTAGTATGATGTATAACTAATCTAGTCCTAGTGACTAGAGTGACTTATAACTACATCGTTCATCGATGTTTAGGACAATAACTAAATGCATAAAAATCCTTATCAGTAGACTGTATACAGGGGTTTGCCCATATAGCTGAACCGTACTTTAGAAATCTTCCATCCTCTGTACGGAAAGTAATCCCAAATTCATCTGGATTAACATCTCTTTTAGGGCCTAAAGCCCTTGGAAATGCCCAAGGTTCCATAGAATCCAAGGACCCGACCAAACTCTTTTAGGGATATGACCCAAGGAGACGCCTACGGTTTAAATCAATGACCTGACCAATATTCTTTTAGGGATTGAAGCCCATGGAAATGTCACGGACTCTATTATTCCTATGACCTGACCAAACTCTTTTAGGGATTGAAACCCATGGAAATGTCAAGATTTACCGTAGACCTGACCAAAAAACCCAATGTACACGTTACTCTAGAGGTATTTTACTTATCTCTCCTACATACTCATCTATCTAAATAAAATCTTGGTAGCATCATGCATATGTATTTAATGTGGCTCTATTTGTACAACGACAAATCAAGTATCTCTACACGATTATGGAAAGTCCTAACCACACGTAGCAAAGAGGTTCACCGAGGAGGATTTTCTCAAAACAGTATACAGTAACTCTTTCCAAGAAAGTATGTGAATATGTTATTGAATACAATACTATAATTAATACTCTAGTGTAGCTACACACAACCTACACTACAAACAGTAACATGGTTAACACATTAATACATTAATATTTTAATGTATCATATAAAAAGTAAACCCTTAAATAGGTATGTGGGCCCTTTCTTTTTTAAATGTCTACTGTACTTAACTTCCCATACTAGCAACTGGTCCTAGTAACCCCATTAAATATTATACATACACTAGAATTAATATGGGACTATATCACTCATTTTGTACTACTCAGTGTTAGATATGAAGGGTAAAGAAGCTACGGTTTCTTTTTATATCATATGATTTAACTAAATCCAATTCTCTGTTAAATAACTCTTGTTTAAACAATCATAAGATACTTGTATAACCCGACTAATAATCATCGTTATAAACTTTAATCTAATCATGGTTGTAAAGTAAGGATAGTGCACTTGCCTCATAAAGTAAAGGCAGAGCACACTACAAATTTTACCGGCAAAACTCCTTGACTCGCCGAAGATTCGCTCTCGTTTCCTTCTCGCCAATCGTCGTATCGTTGATTTCTCTCTTATGTAATTCGTCGGGTGGTAGAGAATAGCCAATAAAGTTTATATCTTCTTCTCTCTACTTCCCTCTCTCCTTCTTGGGGATGTGTTAGTAACTCTCTTGCTATGGATGAAATTTCCTCTTTTGAAAAGGTAGCCTTTAATCTAAAACCCTAGTCATCCTCCTCCAACTCACGTGGCCTTTACTTCTTGAAAAGAAAGACATTAGGAATTATCTTGTGCACTTGGTAGTAGTTTTACTATAATAACCCAACCCCAACCCCAACCCATATATATAATTAAGTCTATAAGTTTAAATAAGGTTATATATACTTGAAACAAATTAAATGCCGGGGCATTACAGTTTGATTCTCCTAAAGAACTATGACGTTCTGGACTGCTTGAAATGTTGAACATTTCTTGGTAATATGATCCTCTCGGGTCGTCGTCTTCTTCTTCTTCAGTAATTGAAGATGTAAGCTTTCGCTTTAGCTTTAGCTGAAGGATTTTCATATTTTTTTGCATCATTTGTAGTTATAATTCTTGGATCTCATTATCCAAGTCTTGTTCAATTTTTGTATTTCTTTTCTTAAGTGCTCTTTAAAACATGAATATTGAAAGATGAGTTAATTCTCTGGTAAGAGCATCTGCCAAACAATTCTTTGTCCCTATAATATACTCTGCATCAAATAAATAATAATTAAACCATTGTTGTTATCGCAACAACCTTCCTTGTTTGTAGTCTTCTGCAATATTGGTTCTAAAAAAACCAAAATTCTTATTATCACTTCTGACTATAAATCTTTGTGATAAAACATATATTACAAATTTTTTAATAGCCTTTTTAACTGCTAAATATTCTTTTTCATTAGAGTGATAATTTAATTTAGCAGTTTGAAAAGAACCAGAAGTATACCTACATAAGTATTCTTCTGTATTTTCTATTAATAGTGATAACCTGGGTTTTGAGCACAGCACCCCAATATTCATTGGATGCATCTATTTCAATCACCATTTTATCACTGGGCGAGGGATGATAAAGGCATGGTAAGTTATTTATTTGTTTTTTGACTTTTTCTATATAGATAATGCATGCTGGTGTCCAATTCCATGGAACATCCTTTTTGAGTTTGGCTTGGAGAGGTTTTTTCATTTCTGCTAGCTTGTCGAAATATGCTTCGGCATATGTTAAGCAACCTAAAAATCTTTGTAATTAGTTTTTATCGTTGATTTTACTTGGAAAATGTTGGATATTATTTGGAATATGAGGTTGGAGACAGTGTTTCTCATCATCGATTTCTAAGCCAAAAAACCTAGTTTTTGTTTGGCAAATTATTACTTTTTTCTCTAACATTACTAGTCCTTCTTTCTTACATCTATTGATAATAGTATTTAGGTGTTCATAATGTTCACCTAATGTATTACTGAAGATAAGGATATCGTCAATATAAATACATCAAAAACTAAAGTATTCTGCAAAGATATTATCTATGCCTTTGGAAAATCCCTGGTGCTTGCTTTAATCCAAAAGGGACTACTTTCCATTGGTAGTGGCTTTGGGGGCAGCTAAATGCTGACAGTTTTTGTGATTCCTCATGTATTGTAATTTGGTAAAAACCTGATTTACAATCTAATGTGAAGTAATATTTTTTACCTCTAATAAGGCTTATTAATTCCTCTTTTTTAGGGATATAATAACCATAATCAACAGTTTTTTGGTTGAGGGCTCTGTAATTTACTACCATTCGTTTCTTTCATCTTTTTTGCTATGCCGCTTTATTTACCATAAATACAGGTGAATTGTGTGGGGATATGCTTTTGCAAATCACATGTAAATCAAGTAGTTCTTGAATGTGTTTGGCAAATTTTACTCCATCATCTGGCGAGTAAATCATAGGTTTAACCCTGATTACTTTATTTTTATCTTTTAGTCTAATCTCAGCTGTGAATTTTGATATTCGTATTTTTGGATCTAAAGAATCTTCAGAGCAAATTTCCTTTAATTTTCCTCGGATTTCTTCAAGCTCTCTTATGGATTTTAAGTAAGGATTTTCTCCTGGAATTTCTATGCTTAAATCTTTGCAGCTGTATTATTCTTTATTATGAAGAATACTGATATTAGTAACCTGTGGTTTTGTTTGTTTGATTTATACACCTCGTTTGTGTTTCTTATGTTGATCAATGAATTCTTGGATTTCAACGGTCATTGCACTTCGCACTTTACAATCTTGTGAGATACTAAGAGCATCTCCAACAGCATGGTATACTGTTACACTTTTCACATACTTTTGCAAAAACTCTTTCCAACATGAGTATGGTGTTCAACATACTCACCCTCATACCCCTCCAAAGTATGCGAATCCGGAACTTGGAGAGTGATATGTGCATACTACTTTTGTGGGTCCCCCACAACTATTTATTCTCTTACTTTCTTTTCTCTCTTTAATAAAAGAATATTGTGGGTCCCAATTTTTAATAAAAATCTCTTCTCTCTCATAAACTAACATTGTGGGTCCTAATTTTAATATAAAAAAACTGAATTTAGAGAGAAATCTGTTGGAGCAAAGTGTATGCTATTCCATCTCTGTTGGAGATGCTCTAATAGTATCCAACCAGACCCCACCCCTGAAGAACAATATAACATTAGCTGGAAAAAAAGAATTGTTCATTGGAAAGTGAAGAAAAAGGGACAATATAGCATTAGCTGGAAAAATGAGTTGTTCACTACAAAAAAAAAAAGTCATTATTAACGCCCACCGTGGGGCTCGAACCCACGACCACAAGGTTAAGAGCCTTGCGCTCTACCAACTGAGCTAGACGGGCTTGTTGATGTTTTTCATTCTATAGTAATATTTTTCCGCTATCAAATCTAAATCTGATCTTTTGTGCAATGGTTCTAAATTGAGATTCGATCATCGGTTATCGAAGAGACAATTACTAATCTATCTCTCAGTCCTCCAAATCTATTTCTCAAACACACCCACACACACACCCAGTACCAGAGAGAGAGAGAGAGAGATCAACCAAACCATGGCTGAGCTTCAACCCCCAGAAGGCACCACCACCATCAATGGTGGTGGACCAATCATCACTGTATCTGACAATCTCGCTCCTTCTCTTGCTTCTAAGCGACAACGTCGTCCCAGTGTTCGATTAGGTGATATCGGTGATCAACCTGCAACTCTCTCTTACGATCATCACTATCATCTCCCCAAGCGAACCAAACAATGGCATGATTTGCCCAAATATCGAAACCCCACTCACAGAGATACTGGTAAGTCTTCAAAGACTCGACCTTTAATGACTTTGGGTAACAACGATAATAACCATGAATTGCTCGAGATTGATGATAAGAAGTCGAAGAGAGGAGGCGGAGCGACCAAGAGGGTGAGAACAAATTGGGTTTCTTCCAAGGTTGATGAAGGAATTGAGGAGAAATTTAGTGGGGATGAAGAAGGGTATAGGGATTTTGATCCATTGGTTTCAGAAAGCCCTTTGAGAGAAGGGGAACATAGCCCGATTCACTCCCTTGATAACCCTGGGGTTAATGATTCTGATAGGAAGAGAAGAACGATGAGGTCAAGGGTTTCGGAGAGTCGAGATCATGAAGGAGTAGAATTGGACGGTCTTGATGAGCCGTTGTCTGATACGGATGCAAGGGATTGGAGATGTAGATCTCTTGAAGATGGTATTCAAATGTGGCTTAATGGACTTGGGTTAAGTCGATATGCGCCAGTGTTTGAGATACATGAGGTGGATGAAGACGTATTGCCGCTGCTGACATTGGATGATCTCAAAGATATGGGGATAAATGCAGTTGGTTCCAGGCGGAAACTCTACTCTGCAATCCAGAAGCTTGCAAAGGGATTTTCGTGAGTTTTTAAGTTTTAAGTTTTTTTACTTAATGTAATAGCTATAGACTCTCGGCTATTGAGAAAATTAAAATAGATGGCTGAGATGTTTCAAGTTCTTCCTTTTTCCTGCTTTTAATATCTAGTTTTTGAATGAAATAGTTTATTTTATCATCTTCGTATTGCTCTTGCCTATATATATTTTGTCAGATGTTATACTTTGTTGTTTATGATGATCAAGCAATAATTAGAACATATAAGCGATAGGAATTGGATGACTTCAAGGATGAACTTAATGAAAAAAGTTGATACTTATATATCTATCCGCCGTTTTATTTAGCTTTGTTATCCTGGTACGAATTATTGCCATCTACTGTACCATAGTGCGCGTGTCTGAAATTGTCACCTCTTTGTCATTGTAATCACTTAATGATGCGGGTTATATGAATACTGTTTTGAATATACTTAATTTGTTGTTCGAATGTGATATTTTCCCATTTCTTTTTCATCCTTATTATTTTTACCTATCATTTCCATTAAATATTTAAGCTTTAGAAAGGCGCACATTGTAAACATTTGGTTATTGTCATGTTTTGTAAATTGGATTAAGGTTTATTACCTACACTAAGGTTTTCAGTAATGATCAATAATAGTTATTGATCATTCTTTGTAACTCTTGATATCTTTTTGTAACAGCTTCAAGATAATACTAGTAATTCAGCGGAATTGAGTTACTAGTACTCTGTTGAAGCTGTTACATTATCATTGTTAGTCTATTAGGAGTAGAGTACACACATATATGTGTTTAGGCTTTCTTCTTAGTTTACACAATTGTGCTCGTTATAGTTTGCACTTGGGAACATAATACTGCAAGTGGATGTAAATCGAAGAGTTGTGTGGTGAAAATGTGGGGGCATTGAAGAGTGGAACTTAGGGGTTTGATTCTGTTTCATGGCACATGTAACTTTTATATTATAGATGGCTAATCAATTCAAGGAGTAAGGAGTAGTTCAGGCATCAGTGTAGGTCTAGGGTTTAGATCACCATCCAGGTGATTAGTACCGCATGGATGGGCCACTGTATTATACGGATGTTAGGGATCAGGGGCGGAACTACTAGCGGACTTACCTGGGCTATATCCCGGGGTAAAATTTTGATTTCTTTTTTTTTAGTCTTGGTTCTCAACTCTCAAGTTCTCTTCCTTTAACTGCAAACATGGCAATGTCCTCTCTATTTCTCTCTCTAAAGCTACTAATCTAGTCCCTATCTTGTGATTCTCCCCTCTCTCCCCCATTATATTCCTATGTTGTTTGCACTCCTCTGATCTTGAACCCATATTTTTTTCTTTTTAGATTTTGTTTCAAACTTCATCTTGTTTGGATTTGATCTCTTAAAATCAAGGGTTTCTGCAACTACATATTGTGTCTTATTCCTTCTTAAAATTAAATGATTAGATTTCCAAACTTTAGAATTATTTGGTTCCTGAAAACTGAAAGAGCAAAGTAGAATTAAGTTTTCTATTTTGGGTATGTGTATAATGTTTTTTTTTTTTTCCTTTTCTTTCCTCTTTGTAGGGATAAATTTCATTTTATCAAGAAAACCACTCTGTAATTTTTTTCAAGTCTCTCAGAGTGATAAGTTTCAGTAAAAGCCAATCTTCAACTTAGCTCTAATATACCCTAAATTTTTTTCAGGGGCTTCGCCCCCCCAATCCCCCCCAAAATTTAGCCCCACCTAAACCGAAAACCTAGTTCCGCCCCTGCTAGGGATCAGAGATGTAGGTTTCTTGAAGAGTTTCAAATATGGCACAATGTATTAGGATAAGTCCACACAAAGAAATTGATTTAGAGTTTCAGTTCAAAATTCCTAATTTGAATACTGAATTTAATTAAAACTGTTTGTTGTCAATCATGACTAAAATTGTTCTAACCTCCTCTTAAATTGGACTCTCAAACCCTACTCCATTAACTAAATAGGTGAAAATAGTACAATAATAAAAGACTTAATAAAGACCACCTCAAAAGGAAAACCCGAGGGTACAATTCAGCAAGGAGAAACATGTCGAGTATCGTCTTGCCTGAGATATCCAGTAGCTTTTGAGATACACGAGGTTGATGAAGTAGTGTTGACACTGTTAAACACTGGATGATATAAAATGAAATGGGTAAATTGTCTTGGTTGGAGGTGAAAAATTCACAGTATAATCCAAAAGATCTTAAAGTTATATTCACGAGTTTATCTTTTATGGTTTTAGTGAATGAGCTAGCTGTAAATCCTTTGCATGACTGTGCCTTTTGTTTGTCAGTGTACTTTCTAGTTTCAGAATGAAATGTAGTTTTATAAAATTTAAAATTTAAAAATTAGTATTATTTTCTGATTGCTCCTATATATATGTAGTTTTATTATTATGTAATGCTGTGCAATGTTAGATAATTATTGTAGTTCTGCAGAATTTTATTAGGGAAATGTGTTATAATCAGTCACGAGTTATTAAAATGCATATTGATCTGAAATTGGATTCTACTTTCATAATCATTCTTTTCTTGGATCTTCTTTATTAAGCATTTTCTACCACTTCTATGTACATTGTTTCTTCGAGGACCAGCCATTGGGAACTTCTGTTAATTATTGTACTTGCATTGGTGATAATTAGCTATATTTGGTATGTATCTAACTTTGGAATTCTGTTATGGCAGACAGTAGCTTCTACATTGCTAGATCATATGTTTCTCTAGACCCTCCAGACTGATAAAGTTGAAGATATAAATTCATTTTGGCCTCAGTTAGTACCGAAAACATTGATAGTTCATCCTATGTGTTTTAGCCTACCATTGAAGTTAGTGAAGTTTTTATTGCTATGAAGATGCTAACACTTACCTCATTAATGACAAAACTCTCAACACTTCCTCTCACTATATATTCCCAACAAATAAGAAGTGTATGCTGAAGTAATTTATTAGTGGAGTCTTAGCTCTCATTTATTCTCATGTTCTTAAGTAGTATTCTGAACTGGAGATAATTAGGATTATGTTTTCCTCTAGACTGGAACCGTTTGTTCTAATTTCCTCAGAGCTTAGTCGACGTTGAGGGTGTACATGGAAGATTCATACTGCTGAGAAAACGGTGGTACTTTTGGTGAGTAGAGGTCAGGCGTTAGATTCTGTTTGGGTCCACTTATGTAATTTCTTCCGTTTCTCTTAGCATGGAAGTCTAATCAATTTCAAGGATAGGGCTTCTTCAAAAACTGCTGAAAAAACCCTCTCTTCAGGAGAACTAAAGCAACTATTTGTGTTGAATAAGAAGCTTAGATCAATGGTAGAGCTCGAGTCATCCTTCTTGTCAGAGTGTTAAGCAGGTTAATCAGGGGTGTTCTCCTCAAGAGTCAAAACCTCAATTTTATTAATTTGACCTTTAATAAGTTTTCTTCTTGGATCTGTTCGAAACAAAATTAATTTACAAGAAGAAAGTAAATTTAATTGGGGGGTTTTTATTATTCCGGTTTTGTTGGACAGAACTCTATACCCTCTAGATCTAGTTATTGATCAATGTCTTCTACGTGTAAGTTAAGGGGGTGATTCCAACAGAGTACAAAGTAATTGTGTTAAGATCCACAGTTTGAATGTACTCCTTTTGAAATCAAATGGTTTAATAGTCAACTCTCCGCTTATGCTGAGATGATAGGTTCTTGGGAACATCATTGTTGTTATGGGAAGATAACTAAGTTTCACTCGAATGCTCCTATATACTCACTCCTCTACTCATTCTTATCTTGGTGTAAACCTGACTATTTAAAGTAATCCACAATCGAATTAGAGACTACCTTAAACGAAGAACACAATATTTTGGTGGGTAAATCTCCCAAGAAGAACTTCTATTGCTCTATTGATTGATTACAATGAATTACTCTTCCAAAACTTTAAATTCTAGATTACAACTTGGATCTATAGATCTCCCTTGATCTCCCTTTCACATTGCCTAGCCTAGCCTTTTAGTAGGTTACAAGTTTCCTAGTTACAATATAGGACTAAATTACCCTTAAACGACCTAAAAATAGAAGTAGTCGGGTCTCTGTTCGAATAGAGTTTGACTTTTTTTGAATAAAAGACTCAGAATAGTCTTTGTTCCAATAGAGCTTGACTCTATTCGAATAGAAGACTCAGACTGGGCTCTGTTCGATTAAACCTCAAGTCGTTCGAACGACTCCAAATCTCGTTTGAATGACTATGACAAATTTGCCTAAAATCTGGACCAGTTTGTTTGGCTTGACCTCTTGGATCATGGCTCCCCCCTTTAGGAGCATTGAGCTCCTGCTCAGGCTAAAACTTGAGATGAGGGAAAGCGGCCGTGCCCATTTCCTTGTTGTACCACTTCGACTTGCTGGGTAGTTGACCTATCTTCCAAACTCTGAACGACTCGATACTTCCCCGTCTTGTAGCAGTAACCTTCCTCTCTAGAATACTATCTTTCATCTAGGAGAGACGATTCAAAGAGTTTCAAATGCTTGACATTAATCACCGAATACACCTTCATAAATGGTGGCAAATCCAATTGGAATGCGTTGCCACTAATCTTTTTGAGTATAGTAAACGGACCATAACGGATAGGTTTGAGCTTTTTACCTTCTCCCTTTAGTCGTTCCTTACCCAAGTACAACCAAACTAGAGCGCCCTCTTGAAAAGTACATTCAACTTGATGCTTGTCGTGTCGAGCCTTATACTTCACTTGAGTTTTCTTCAATTGTTCTTCAACCGCCTCATGAACCTTGCTTATCTTCTCAATGAAACGCTGAGCTTTAGCTTGTTCCTCTTCTTCTTTCTCTGGCATTGTCTTATCACCAAGACTAAAGGCCATATCAAAGGGGATTTAAGGCAAGTACCTAAGACAAACTTCAAACAAAGACTTCAAAGTAGAACCATAAATTACCCGGTTAAAAGAAAACTAAAGATATAGTAAACTCTCATCCCAAATCTTAAGATACTTATAATGGAATCCCCGCAATAAATGAACCAAAGTGCGATTGACTACCTCTGTTTGCCCGTCATAAATAATACAAGAAGAGAGCCCAAAATACCTCCAAATGTCTTTGAAAAATAATCGTGCTGCTTCTTCCTTAGTAATCGTCTCCTATCATAGAATAAGAACTATCATCTTGCTGAATCAATGTACCACCACAAACATATAATCATTCTTGTACTTGGTCATGGGTAAACCGCCCATAAAATCCATCGATATGCTCTCCCAAGGTTGGCTAGGTACTGGTAATGGTAAGTACAGTCCCAACTTACAATTGGAAGACTTCAATATGTTGCATAGAACGCAACCACGAACCACACGAGCAACATCCACCTACATCTTTGACCAATAGACATAACGCCGTAAATTCAAAAGAGTTTTCTCAACCCCGAAATGACTTGCAACCCGAGAACAATGAACATCTCTAATCCAATGCAAACGATCTCTACCCTCAGGAATACATAGTAGAGTTCCCCTATAAATCAAAACATCCTTCAATTCATACTCACATGTCTTGCCTTGTAGCAACTTCAAGTGAATCACATTGAGTTCTTTGTCGTTGTCATACCCTACAACATACTCAGACGGATCATTAGGCTATATCTGCATAGTTACCAGCAAAGCAGAAATAGTTGGTAATGAGGGTCGAGATAACATGTCAGCCATTTTGTTGTCCACTCCCTTCTTATATTTGATAATCAAGCTGAATTGTTGTAGATACGACATCCACTTCATTTGGCGAGCTTTCTGTAGCTTGGATTGTGTAGATAAAAACTGTAATGGTTTGTGATCGGAATGTACCACAATTTTCTCTTGCAACTTCCCCATTTCAGTTTGTTGCTTAGGAGACATTGTTATTGTAGACAACACTTGTGCCGATGACCCTCTTGAACCGGTCACACCAATTACACAAACTTGCCGCTTGTATTAACCAACCTCTTCACCTAAGTCGCCGTTACTAAATTCTCCGTTGTGACATGCTCCTTACAAGCATTGATATGGAACTCTTTTCCCTCTTTCACAAGACGATATTTGTGAGCTCTACGGTAGTGAATCACATCTCGGTCCCAAAGATAAGGGTTACCCAAAATGACTTGACACATACATAAATGAACTACCTCACACGTCACATCGTCAATAAACCTTTCAGTGATCGCAAACTTGAACGTACACTTCTTCGTGATCTTCAACTCTACGTCTTTCTAAATCTACCCCAAACCGTACAACTTAGAATGAGCTGTAGTATTCAAACTCATCTTCACCATGCCTCAGAAATCAAGTTCATTTGACTACCCGGATCAATGATGGCTTCTACTAAGCTTTGCTTCAACTGAATACTGACATGAAAAAGTTTTTCCCGACTCGCCTCCTCGGTAGCTATAGTCTGCTGAAGCATAAGAGTAAGCTTAGGATTCAGATTATCTAAATCCAGGAGGTCAACAAAACCACTGCAACTAGTGTACGTTTCTCTTTCTTACTCTTCTCCTTCTTCTGCCTAAGCTCCGGGTGAAGTTTCTAACATTTATCCGAAATATGCCCACTTGCCTTAAAATGACTGTAATAATTCTTTTTGGACGACGACCCCTCTCCTTTGGACTCTCACTTGTTTTCATTCTTCCAACCATATTTGTACCCCGACTTGTTCTTGTTGTCTTTATTGTTACTTAAGTATTTTCCCTCAATGACAATCGCCTTCACGGTAACGCCTTCGATATTCGTCACATTAAAGAGTTTCTAACTCCCTTTTAATGGACTTCGACAAACCACCCTGTACTTCATAAATATCTCATACTTGTCCACATCGTCCAAAACCAAAGCTTGGTTATGAAACTCTGTAGTGTACTCTCGTACTGATTGTCCATTCTTTTGGCTCAAATGATGCAATTTAAACCATCTCTCCCGCTCATACCCAAATGGATAAAACTGGTTCCTCCTAAATAACACTTTAAATTCTTTCCAACTCAATCTTTCCAACTCAAACTTTCTACGATGTGGCATTTTATATAAGATTTTCACCACGTGAGTGCATGATTTGCAAATTTCAATGTCGAAAAATAATTTTTTTGAGCATTTGAGTATTCATACACTGAATAATAGGTCTCTAACTTATCTATCCAGTTATCCAATTTCTTAGCATCGATTGACCCGTCGAACACTGTAATTTCAATTTTAAAATCAATATGAAGATAACGCATAAGATTCATAAATTTACCAATAACCAATTTTTCTTCTACGGATTCGGCATCACTAGAATCTCCATCTTCCTCCTCGTTACCCTCGTCCTTTTCCTCATCCTCCTCCGTAACTCATTTCTTTTCCTTGCATTCTTGTCGCTTCGTCGAAGTGGATGCTTTAGAGAGGTTCGCGAGAGCTAACTATTCTACTAACTCCCCTAGAGTAGTAGTTAGGTCAGAAATTTTAGTTTCAAGCTTCGTGAGTCGATCTTTTGAATCACCCATCTCTATATTTACCTTATTCTTAGAATAAGGTTTTTTGCGAATCTTCAACGGACTCACAAGTATCTTCGTTTGCTTGAGTCGGTCACGTGTAAAGACCATAAACCAACAACCCCCTGAGAATCATAACTCAAAAATTTGATACCACTTAATCCACAATCGAATGAGAGACTACCTTAAACGAAGAATACAATATTTGGTAGGTTAAATCTCTCAAGAAGAACTTTTATTGCTCAATTGATTGATTACAGTGAATTTATCTTTCAAAACCCTAAGTTCTAGATTACAACTTTGATCTATAGATCTTCTTTGATCTCCTTTTCACATTGCATAGCCTTGCCCTTTAATAGGTTATAAATTTTTTAGTTACAATATAAGACTAAATTGCCCTTAAAACGACCTAAAAATTGAAGTAGTCGGGTCTCTGTTTGTTCGAATAGAGTTTAACTATGTTCGAATAGAAGACTCAGACTGGGCTCTATTGGAACAAAAAAATTCTCTGTTTGAACAGACCTCAAGTTGTTCGAATGGCTCCAAGTCTCGTTCGAACGACTTGGCGTCTTTTGGAGGGGTTTAGTGTTTAGATCCTCCTGGATCACAAAGAAAGCCCCCCAACTTCTATCATCCTTTATAAAGTAAGCTTCTCATTGTTGCGTGAGTGTAGATAGATGAATTACTATGTTTGGGAACTTAAAATCCTCCACCCATAACTCAATTACAAGAATCCCACGTTTGACATGTACTTTTTCTTTTGTTAAAGAATGCAGTATCCTTAATGCATCAAATTTTATTAATACATACTTCTTCAAGTGGCTCAATGTTTGGATTTCAGTAAGATGGTGCAGAGGTAATGTTATTTTTTGTCGGTTCAAGTTAATAGACATTATTAACATTATTATTTTATCTTTTAAGATTCTTCCAGGTAAGTTTTAGCGGTTTCTGTTGCGTTCTAGAATCTGGTCTATCTCCTACATCTGGGTAAATGTGTCTTGCTGTAGGAGTTCAACAGACATCTTTCTATGTAAGTTTCTAGATCTTTCATTCATAATCCTGTATTATCTGGCTTAATATTATTTTTTAGGCATCTGGAAACTAAATATGGGGCTTATTAAATATTTATTGACCCTGGCGGTGGCTTATACCATCTCAGCAGTTAATGGATGTGGAGGGAGACTTGCATCCACATCTGTCCCAGATTATTACCTTTTGCCTGTATATGTACTTTGTGCTCCAGCATTTCAGACTTTGCAAAAGGATAAAGGCCGCACTCGGGTGAATGTTGCTTGAATACCCAGCATAAATTACGACATAAAAGAACGTACCATATATCCATGACAGTCCTGCACATCATTTTCCTTAGTGTGGAGATTTAAATCCCAGCCTGAGCTGGTTATTAATACCTCCAAGCAGTTGGGATCTGAAAATATCTCCACATACAGAGTGTTGGAGGCATTCTTTCACCTCCCTCAATGGTATCTCTTCCACATTTGCTGAACCGTTTCTCATGGTCTTAGTATCATCTTACCTCAAGTTACAAATCCTTTTATTTTTAACTGAATATTGTTATTCGCTCTTTGTTGTCACTGCAGCCTCATCATGGCCCTTTGGGTACACCACTTCAAAATTTAGCAACCCCAATACAATGTTTGGAATTTACTGTTTCTGCAGCAGCTTGAATGGTGGCCCTATACTCTTTTTCATTGTTCATATTATCATGTGTAATGTAGCTCTGATGTTATAGTGTCCTCTTCTTCTTCTTCTTTTCCGTTAGCTGCAGGTCCTTGCTTAACCTCGGTATGCTAATTACGAGAGCCACTGAAGAAGAAACATAAAAGCTACTACACTCGGTATGCTATACTTCAAAATATTTCTTCATCTAAAAACTTAGGCTGCCTTGAAGAAGCGGGTTCCAGTTTTCACAGGGTGAAATTAGAGCTATGACAGTTTGTCCTAATAAAGAGTGAATTAAGAAAGAAGATGGAATGTTAATTTATATCTGAAAAGAATTCAACAAAAAGGCTGCAAATACATTCAAAGTTAAAACCAACTATAATTCCCCGGTCTGTACCCGTAAACGAAAAAATAAATAAATAAAAGACTAACGACCTCCATCCGAAGAAAAATGAGATGGGAGTGAAAAGGAAAACAAATCAATAAAAAAAAAACACAGACACTGGTGTATTTCCTTATACATCATCGGAAGAGGATAATAAATTATAGCAGAGTCATCCAATTTTACTCAGTTCTACCGTAGTGAAGAATCATTACATGATCTGCTGCAGTCGACGAATAGTCTGGAGGCAAAGTCACTGCATCTCTCGAGGCGCTCCATATGTTATCTCGAACATGTTGTAATGTCAACAAAGGTAGAAGTTGTTGCCCTCTACATGTTACTTCGACCTGCTTTAGTCATACAAACACGTAAACTCTTAGTTCAAATAACTAAAAATATACGGGAAAAATATTAACTTGAGGACGAGGTGATTTTGGGCTTTAAGTTTAAGGGCCCAAAGCCTAAGACTCCCTATGATGTCATGCTTTGTCACAACATATTTGTAACGTATCAAGTGTCCCATGTAGATTTGAAATATTTCATTTATCTTCCTTACCAGCAAATACGTCTTTTTCGAAAACTAAAAAAAAAAAAAAAAATTCTTCTTCAAAGAACGACGTAACTTCGGTCAGCGGTCAGCAAGTGATACCTACAGTTAACGAAGCACTAATGCTGCCCGTCCCACCATCTAAAAACTGCCCGAGTTTAATCATCATTAACGTGACCAACACCACCACAAGAGAGAGAGAGAGAGAGAGAGAGAGAGAGAGAGAGAGACTTTACTCGTAAGTGAGAATCATGAAGCCTTTAGACTTGGACGTATTTTATTTTATTTTCAAGTCCTTGTTGACGTATATTTTACTCCCAAAAAGCACGCCGAGGAATCGGCGATGTTTAACCTAACTTCTAATTTCCATGCACGTTGCTTTCTCTCCTGTAAAAACCCTAAAAACAAAAATATTTTTTATTTTTTATTATTAGAAACCCTAATATATGTTTGTATTATGTAATTATTTTTCTTCATGTGATGTAAATATTCACATAGAGTAATAGGTCGATGATGCGAGGTAAAAAACGCATGCAGATGAGTAATAGGTCGATGATCTACGTGTGATTCTTGTGTGCCCTAGGACATGATTAATGATGTGTTAGTATCATCTTTTGGTATATAGTAATGAGTGTCAACTTGGCAAGAATAATGATTTGAAGAATATGTTGTAAAGATTAAAGTCAATGCACCCCATGTATAGCCTAAAAAAGAACAACCCACTTTGAAGACACCTCTTAAGGGTTTTCTTCCTACTTATAATTGTCTTCAGTTTTAATCAATCTCCTTAATTCAGATTTTTGTAATCATCGTGAGATATACCAAATTATATTTTTAACAAAGACTTGTACTTATCGAAAATAATGTGGATCATGCAAAAGATAATGAATCTCAACAACCATTTTATTATTTATCTAATTAAGCACCAAAATATCTTCAAAGGATAGGATAAAGAAAGAAGAGGGATTCTTTATAATTTGCATAATTATCAGAGACTAATAAAAGGTTTAATCATTGAGTACTTAATTGCATCATGTATACCATGTCCAAAAGACGATAAGTTAAGCAATTTGAATCCTACATGTCTAAACATACATATGCAAGGTTGGCACAATGGTTGACCTCTAAAACAAAACATATGAACTATCAACTATGTGATTATTTAAGAAGAGGGGGAATGTTGAGGGTGTCACAGAAGCCTATAAGAAAGGGTATATATGTTGATTAGGCATATATAACTTATATATGTTCTAAATGGAACAAATATTTATTTAATAATCGTTGTTGCTTCTAGTTATTTCAAGTTGAGAGAATTGATCTAAGAAGCAAGGTGATGCCTGCAACTTTACTCATTAAATTCATAACTTTGAGTTCAAGTAGACAAGGAGAAGTACATCTAACATACGGAATTGATGGATAGTATGATCATAGCATGTAGGAGGTTTTGCAAACAGTTTTGTTTCTTCGTGGTTATGTATAGAGATAATTCTATTAGGAGTATATCCAATTTTTATCACGCTTCAAATTTTTTTAGCTTTGCATGGAAAGCAAATAAAACTGTTGAAATGTACATTTCAACAGCAAAAAAGAAAAAAGAAGAAGCCTAAAACCTATTTCTAGTACAAGACTAGAAGTACGTTAGAGAATCTCATGTAGATGCATAATTATTTGCTACAAGAATATTATTGACTTCGCTTCACTTAACTCTATGCATAAATTGCTAAACTAAATTGCAATGTAAGAACTGGGTTTAGTTTATTTTTTCTTCCTTTTTTCAGATTATTGCTGCAGTACATTACCTCACTAAAAGAGCCAGTACCTTGACTGGAATTCGGGGGTATTTTGCGCAGTATGTCGCAGGAGAACGGGTAACAATTTCTACCAAAAATTATAGGAAGCATGCTATTCTCAAACTTTTTGTTCATTATAAACTGTATATAATTAAGATTTCTCCACTAACTCTCTCTCGCACTCTCAACAGGCTTGGAGATCATTTAGTTAAGTGCAAATAACTAACTAAACCAATGATTTTTTTTTCTAATATCAATCTAAGAAACCCCATTTTCAGACAGGATAAACACTTACTTCCTAAGCTAGCTTACCACAATATATTGGAAAGAGTTAATATTTGCAGAAGGAATCCCATTTTAATTATGCAGTTTCTTTCATGTTTGTGGTTGAAGAAATGAAATTTGTGCTTGTTTTAAGGTTACTCCTGTAGTCTAGAACTGTCTTACACTCGTATTAGATCAATAAAGCACAACACGACGACAACCAACTACTAATATTAGGACTTAATTATCGTAAAGAAACTTGTATTAGGGCATATACCTCCGATTCGCAACTTAAACTCAGTTTGTTAACCAGATACTTCATCAACAATCGAACTGTCATCCTCCCATCTCTGTATAAAGAATAAAAAAATCACTTAAAACATACAACTAAGAAGATTTTCCTTAGTTTATAATTCATGAACTTAATGAGAAATAGAATGAAAATTACTTGATTCTCATGTAGCTCTTTGGTATTTGAGGCAAAAAGGGCTCTTTCGATCTGCACAAATATATAAGATACAACTAAAGTGAGATTAAATAAAATATTATGATTAATAAGTTGGTTTTAGAAACCCATTTTACTCACTGAGTTTGTGATGCTTGAAGAACAAACCAAATGCCTGAGCGCGGTCTCCTTGGAGGATTGATAATTCTCATGTCAAAACTAGGGCGTGGAGTGCGAATATTTTGGTGAGGAAATGGTCTCTGATAATACAATGATCCCATTGGATTTACACTAGAAGAAGAAGAAGCCATTGTAGGATTCCATAAGTTAGGCCTATAACCCCATGTAACCTCATGAGGTTGAGAATAACTCAAGTTTGCTGCTCTTTGATGTTGTAAGAATAAATTTGTACTAATATTAAAATCATTAGTACTATTAGTAGACGATGACACTGCTCTAGGTGGAGCACGCAATTCAGGAATTTGGAATGGGAGAAGGGGAACTAATGGCTTTAGATCTTGAGCGCTACCACCGGGTAAGAGACTAAGCTCGACTAACTCACCTCTTCTTGTCGGAGTGTCAACTTTAACCTCCACCGCGTCCGTTGACGTGTAACTACCAATACCCAATTGAAGCCACCTCTCATCCCTATCTTCTTGTACACCCTTTGAGCTTGAATCCACCTCGTTTACACTACTAGTCCTCGAATGCATCGACTCGTCTTCTGCCATAGAACCAACAACTAGATGATCAGATCCTATAAAAGCACCCTCCCTACAATAGTGATCATACCCTCCACCGCCTATAAGGCTCATAAACTCAACTTTCCCGCTATAACTCTCTCCCCAACCACCATAACTGTCGTGGCCAAAGAGGTTTTGTGCAGGAAACATGATCATATTGCAAAAACAGCTAAGCAAATACACCGGCTTTGATTCTTTATTTCATTAGCTTCGATCTTATTGTGACCCATCGATGGAATCTTCTGAAGAAAGGTTTTCTTAAATGAGGAAGATAGATCTGTTGTTGAAGCCATGAAAATTGAGAGAACTAAGAACCCTTAGTTGTTTCATCTTTGGTGTAACTTTAGACAACAACAAGAGGGGGAACCTTTCAATTCACACTTTTCCTTAATTCTCTTTGTTTGGAAGCTTGTAGGGGATGAAATGGTTGAGAGAGATAGATTTATGTTATTAGTTATTGAAGAAAGTAATCAGTTTAACACATTGTTGGTTGGTTGGTTGAGTCCCAGGACAAAATTACAGTAAAGGCTCTCTCCCTTTTATATAAAGGAAGGGAAAGGTAATAACAGCAAAAGTTGTTTTTAGTTTTTACAAAATAAGTTTATGGGATTTAAGCTTATTTGGTTCAAGGTTTACAACTTCCACCCAACTAGGGCTCAATTTTTTATTTGAAGTACTATATGCATATCTTAATGGTATTGCTAACTGTAGAACATGTCTTTATCCAGGCTTGTTACTCTTCACTAATTCTGTACCAAATAATAAATTTGTTTAGCTTTGCAAAAAAATAAAATTATATAGTGTCTTGAAAAAAACTATAGAATCACATTAGTTAGGCGTGAAAGGATTGTTTGGAATTTGGACTTCCTAGTCCTTTTCAGACTTCAGCTAGTGGGGAACCGGAGACAATTGGTTATGTGCATGTCAAGGTAAACTGGCCGGATTAAGGGAAGGAACTCTGATGGGAAATTTTGTTAAGAAACTGTATATCAGACTCCGCGCTGTAGGAAAGAAATGTGACTTTCTAAGAAACCCGGGAAACTAGTAAGGTATTGAATATTCGAGGGAAGCCTGATCTGGCCAGATTCTGCAAAATCAATCCTTTTAATTCTAGCAAAAATAATCTTGTTTACAGTCTCAATAAGATGCAGACATTGGTATATTTCATTGACCAGCATTTGAAGCTTGTAATATACAGTAATCCAACAATGCGAGAAAAAGTTAAACAATACCTAGTGATTGTATATATGTTTCGAGGCATGCATGAGTAATGATGATGTTTGTTCTAAAACCAAGGAATTATAACAGAACCAAAGTGGTCGAGCTCTGCGTCGAAGAGCGAGGGAAAACGTTGACACCATGTGCCTCCCTCTACCATCTCTCCCTGCCTGCATAACTGTACCATCTCCAACCTGAGAGAGAGAAAAGTAATCTTTGTATACTGAGAGCTAGTGTTGAATGAAATATATAGTGGGGATTGATTTCTGCCTCTCCCCCTGAAAAAGCTGATATGTTTTGGTCCAACCTCCATCAACATGCCCTCTTCTATCTCTCACTCATTTGGTTTATCTTGTATCTATAGTTTAACATGATGGATAAAAAAATTGTATAGTGTTTAATAACAAGTTTGTCTTTGTTGGTGAGAGAAAAGAGAAAACTGTTATTAGGTTAAAAGAAAGGTGAATCATGGGCTTTGATATATAGCTTTTGCATGGGCACTCACGGTGGCAGTGTCTTTTAGTCTTGGAATGCAAAGGCATGAGAACCAGATTGACTTTGATGGAGGACATTATGAATATGATGCATCTTTCTCTCTACCAAAAAGTTAGGGATCTCTAAGTTTTCTAGGGCAAATCTTACCAAGGAAAAGTTTTGAGAAAATTAGGTTTTAAAGAGAGTATATATACGAACACCATCTCATCAGCTTCTACCGATACTTCTAATGGTATGATTATTATGATAGCACTTGAAATTACACTGATTTCAATTTCCCTTTTAATTACTGATTCTAAATGTAATGGTAACGGGCTAACGGCAGATACACACACATATTACTTATGCACTTTACAAAGAAAAGGGGCACATTTATATCTTTGTGCCTTTTTATGGTATTAGAAGAGCACATTGAATTTTATCGTGGCATCAGAAAACAACAGTATCTATGACCGAATGCTAGTATCCGCTGTTGACCCCAAATGCTAGGATTATAGCATTAGAACTCAAGGTGTTATAGGAGCATATACAATATCATAACACTCAAAGCCTTACTCATTACCCATTTAGTTTCAAACCAAATTTCTAAAAGAGAAGCTTGGATATTGATGATTAAACAGACCGAAGAAGCTAAAACTTTCATCTCCTCTTTTTTCACCAAGCACTAAATAGAGCAAATAGCATCACCCTACCAAATCAACAAGCAAATCAATTCTTCAGTCTCCACTAAGGAAGGAAGGCTGATGCATGAACCCACCCAATACGTAATGCATGGGCATGTCCCCCATGCATTAAGCACCGTACACATTTGCTTAGATTCTAATTTAGTGCGCACAAATGTAGAGTAGAAAGCTAGTGCCCCTCTGCATGCCTCCTTTCCCCACCATGTACACTATATATTTCGAAGCTTGCTTACACCTAGTCGTCATCTTGCCATCACCCATGCATCATCATACATCTCCTAAATCTGTAACTCAATCTGACTCCGATTGGGCTAAACTTTGACTGGCCTAGTACCTTAAATAGAAATGCTGAATTAATGTTCGAGTAAATTTGACTTTGCCCCGTCCAGAAGGGAAATCAGCTTGAGGCTTGAGTTATCAAATATTTTGATTTGGAGAAAAAATTATGTCCTAAGCTTAGGACCGAGAACCATCCTAAGAGCATCTCTATCCAACACGTGTCTTAGTTAACCATTCTTGTTAACCTTAGTTAACTAGCTCTCAATGAGATCTTTAATCCCCTAATTAAATTCTTAGTTTCCTTTTTTGGTAAAATTTTATTTTGAACCAACGATCTTTGTGGTGTGTGTGCACAAAACTTGAGTGAGTAATCAACGAGTTAACAGAGGATAAAAAAGGTACTTCATACATAATATTTGAAAATGCAAAAAAAAAAATTAACGCAAAGCTGAAACATAAATTAAACAAACCGCCCATAGGGGCGAGTAAGAACAGAGTTTACAAAAGTCCGAGCCTCAGAGGCCTTGGTACAAACAAAAGGGGGCAAATTTGCACCCCTTGCAGCTAAGAAATGTGCTTCAAAATTACATGAACGGTGAACGAACTCAAAAAAAAAGTCTGAAATCTCGCCACTAAAGCGTACATGTCAGTTGCCCAAGTGAGCACACCCCAGGAAAGGTCCTCTGAATGATCTCGAAAAGCTCGAACTAGGCGTTGGCAGTCTGTCAAAAGAATAATCCTATCAATCCCCAGACTAAGCGTTGTCTCCATCCCCCTGATCACCGAGATGGCCTCTGCCTCTGCCTCTTCGGGGTCCGCTGCTATCGTAGAAGAATGCCCTGCACATACAATGGAATCCAAATGAGATTTAATAATAAAGCATGTACCCCCAATGATTTCAAAGTTTTTCCAAGATGCGTCCACATTGATTGTGTGCCAACCCTTTCTTGCTTTGGTCGTAGCAATCGGTTGTAGCTCCCGAATGGGCAGGGTGGGAGGCACTGTCCTAGGAATTGGGGTGGTGTAAAGAGTCGTTTTCTTAAGAACCTCATCCGGATTGGTGCGCTTGTTCTCAAATATAAGCTCGTTCCTGCTGTTCCATATTACGAACATGATAGAGCTCAGGGTGCTACAGAACTGAGGTAGGCCGTTTGTGCCTCCCTTAATAGTGTAGCAGTGCTGGATGATCTAACTCAGAGAGTCTGTGTAAACCCAGTTTCAAAGTCGAGGGCAAGGTGCGATTTCCTCCAAATCTCTTGGGCGGCTTGGCAGAAAAAAAGTGTGTGCAATGTAGTTTCGGTCTCAGCACCGCATTGAGGGCAGTTGGTATCCCAGTCGCCATATCCATGCCACAGGTTCAGCTTTGTCAGGATGCCGTCTTGAATGGCTTTCCAAAGGAAAAGTTGGATTCTAAACGCCACCTTCATCTTCCAGATGGTCTCCCAAACGAAATCGTCAATGTTTGTAGTATTCCAACCTAGATGCTCGCTGTTTTGCTCTCTAAGAGAGTAATTATGGACGGACTTAACTGTAAGAATGCCATTATGTTCCTGCTTCCATCTGAGGACATCCCTCCCCGGATAGCGACTGAAGGGGATAGATGTGATGAGGTCCGCAATGTCTTTTTGGAACATGGTATGAATTAAAGCCGTGTTCCAAGTTCTGCTATTTTGATTAATAAGGTCAGCAACTCTGGTAATGGGCCTAACGAGAGGAGCAGGCCCCGCAAGTCTCCTAAACCTGATGCCCGGGATCCAAGGTTCGAGCCATAGGTCCACACTTTCCCCGTTGCCAATATGCCAGCACAAGTCGGGCCAGATACGGTTCCGGGCTTTTAAAATTCCTTTCCAAATCCATGAGTCCGAGTTTTGCGCCTGGGCCAGTATAGGCGGTGCTTTCGGGGTATACTTTGCGATCATGTTTTGCGCCCAAGGTTTCTTTGGTTCTTTAATGATTCTCCAGAAAAGTTTAGCCAGCATGGCTTGGTTATGATGGGTGGCTTTGCGGATTCCAAGTCCTCCGAATTTAGGCTATTGGCAAATGCTATTCCATTTGATAAGTTGGTTTTTTGTCCTGCCATTGCTGTTTGAGCCCCATAGGAATGTGTCATTCAGGGAATCGAGCTTTTTGCAGATCTTCTGGGGGAAGGGAAAACGGTCATCTGAAAAGAAGGAATTTCCGAGTTAACAGCTTTGATGAGAGTGAGTCGTCCAGCTTGGGAGAGATTTTTGGCTTTCCATCCTTCAATCTTGCTAGAGACTCTAGAAATGATGTCTTAGAAGTTGAGACTTTTGGAGCGGTCAAAGGTAAGGGGGGCGCCAAGGTACCTTTCTCCCGAAGTATCCTTCTTGATGTGCAAGATATTTTGGATCAGCCTATGGTGTCGGTGATGGCAGTTCTTGCTGAAGAGAATGCACGATTTTGCAAAGTTAACCTCCTGACCGGAAACTTGAGTATACTGAGAGCGTCTTTGAGGGTGCCTACCTCATCGAGAGTGGCCTTACAAAATATGAAGCTGTCGTCCACGAACAGGAGGTGGGAGATAGGGGTACTACCTCTGGCAGTCTTGATTCCATGTAGCTTGCCTTGTTGTTCCTTCTGAAGGATGATGCGCGAGAGAACCTCCGAGCAAATGAGGAAAAGGGAGGGTGAAAGGGGGTCTCATTGTCTGAGCCCCTCCCCGGCTTGAGCATTCCGTAAGGGGTGTCATTTAAGTTAAAACTGAGCGTCGTGGTGGATATGCACTGCTGAATCCAGCCACACCACTTGTCATTGAAACCCAGCGCTTTAAGGGTGTCATTTGAAAATGCAATAGCATAGAACAAAGTTGGATTAATACAATATTGATATAAATTTGTAGAGTTATATTTTGGTACACTAATGATACAAGATCCTTAATTAATTATCATTGGTATTGTATTATCAAAAGGAATTTTTTTTTTTTCTGAATTCAATCGAATACATAACTTATCATTGGTATTGTATTATCAAAAAAAAATTATTTGTGAATTTAATCTAATACGTAACTTATCATTGGTATTGTATTATTAAGTGATAATTAATTTTTTCCTTGTGAAGTTGATCTAATACACGAGCAATTGTGCACGCACTATTGCGCGTGCGAACGCATTACATTTGGGGATATGTTTGAGTTTTGATTTTATTTTGAAGTATTTTGAAGAGGGGAAAATTGAAGAGATAGAAAGATAGAAACCAACGTATGGAGAGGAGTAGAAGAGGTGAAGTGAGAAAATGGGAAAATAAGGTTTTGATTAGGTTTTATAAGGTGGTGTCTCGAGAAGCATATTTGGTCATATCTATTCTTTCGTGTGTTTTTTTTTGTTAACATCATCTTATGCCTTAATCCACTCCTCGAAAATGACAACTCGTTGATGTACAACTGTGCCTTAAATCAAATATTGAGGTTTTTCTTTATTAATAGAGATAAATGTATCCAGTGGCGTATCTAGGTAGAGCTCAGGGTAGGCAGCCGCCGACCCTGAAAATTTTAGAGCTTTGATTTCTACAGGTAAAAAAAAAAAAGATTTCCACTTGCCCTTTGTAAAATGTTGCTCTTTCCCTCCCTGACTTTTGTAAAATTTACATTTTGCCCTCCCTGACTTTCTTAATTTACTACACATACACTTATTTGCCCACCCATATTATGATATTTTTTGGGCTTTTTGGTAATACATAGTCAACCATAAAATGTACTCAAATCAATTTTTTTTTTTTTGTAAAATCCTTCAATGTTTGCTCCCTCTCTATCTTTATGGTTAAAAATACCCTTAATTACTTTGATTTTTTTTTTCAGGGGCTACTGCCCCCGAACCCCCTTGCCCACCCTAGTTCAGATTCCTGGATCCGCCACTGAGTGTATCCGATGAGTTGGATATTCAGCATGCCCCTCAGTTATAAGTGAAGAATTAGATGGAACACATCTCGTGCGCAAAGATCTCTGGTCAAAATAATATTTCATAAAAAAGAAAAGTAGAGAATTTGATTGATATTCCCCCTCAATTGAAGGAGCATTTATATCAATTAGAATGCAAATTAACTAAGGTTAACAATGATGTTTAACTAGCACACATGTTGGATAGAGAGGCGCTTAGGACTCGTTAGTACCAAACTCTTTTTCTCTTTGATTTGCCCCCAAATTGCACCTGGACTCGAGTTGATCACCTTTGACAAGATCAGATCAGAATTGTATGATCATGTGGGATTAGGTCAACTCTCAAACACTAAGGTTCACTTTAAAATGACAAAAGGTATTTCAAAGTATATTGATTTCCTAGGGTTAGAAATGAAAATCCTTTAGGGACATGTTTCTGAAGATGATCTTGTGAAAGAGATAGGCATTGGGTCCCTCCTTTGGCCCTAGCATTGTTTGAAAGAAAAGATTATCATAGTGCGCTGTGGGTTGGGATGATGATGATGATAATTTCCAAAGTGAGAGAAAAGGGCATCAACTTTCCACAGCCTCTTCTCTCTCGTTTTGGGGTTGCTTTGCATGTAAGATAGAGAAAGCCCTACTTCTCACGTCTCCTAAAACATTTGTTTTGAATGTGTTTTGACATAGGATCCTCCTACACATCAAGGGGTCTAGTTCAAAACCCAAGTCCGTCAGCTATTTGACATAAGAATAATAATCCCAGTCTGGACTGAAATCCATATTGTGTCCAATAATTTTGATATTGGCATGATCAATATTAACTTAAACACATGTACTATTGTGTCACTTCATTGTAAATTATCATTATTGGAATTATTTTTTATTTTGAGAATAACTGAGAAGAGTACACAGCAGGGCACGCCCCAATTGCATGTCACCACCTCCCAAATATTCTTTGAACTATGTATAATTGTATATATATTCTTCACTTTTTGGGGCAGTGCTTTCCCACTCACTCACTCACTCAAGATCAACAACCTCATCATTTCCAGTTTCATGTTTTCATCTTCTACCTTACTCTATTTTATTTTATTTCAACTTTCATAACATGCATATATATATATATATATTCTAGTTTTTAACATAATAAGTTTAATTACACTCAAATTGACTTGCAACCAAAACACCTTGAGGTTCCCTTTTTCTTTTCCTACACTAAATTCATTGTCAACTTAAAAATACAATTATTATGTGATATTGGTGCCCAATTTGCTTGATTTACACCTTTGAAATATCCGCGGATCATAGCTGTTATCCCTTTTATTAAGAGTTTAGACGTATTATTATGTATTTTTGATGTAATAGTGAGTGCCACTTTGGAGGTAAATATTTATGTCACTCAGCCGACAGCCTTGGCCATATAATTCCACGCCTGTGCATGGACGAGCATACTAACAAAGTGGGGCCCAATTCCTGACTCCGCGTGCCAAACAGGACTTCATGGGCGCCTACTTGTTTTGTAGGCCCATACCCAAGTTTCCAGCCCACCAACACAGTTTAGTTTACTACTAGCCAACCTCTCACTTCTACTTAATTATACCCTTCTCTTATTCTAATGTCATCCATGCAAACCAATTGATCTGATAAAAGTTTCTGATAGAATGCAAAAGAAAAATAAATGGCTATAGTAAGGCGCTTGCGTTCAGATATAATCTTATCCAGATTCACCACTCACGGCATTGATATTTCCTCTAGCTCTGCATCCTAAGTATCACTCCAAGAAAACCTGAAAAAAAAAAAAAAAAAAAAAAACATTAAACCGTAGAATTATAAGATACTACATTGGCATAATTTGTTTTAGGTATGCATGCACAATAAGAAATTGCCATCTTTCCAACGGGAAGTCCCCATCATGCAACTTTTATTTTTAGGTGGCATCGACGGCGGGGTGGGCTCTTTATGGTTACATTAGTTGTATCTTCATTCATCAAATTCATGTCTATATATAGCAGAGAAGATTCGGCTAAAATAAGTCCCAAACGACTTCCCCTCCATTTTCCCATAAAACAACTACAAAGAAACAAAATTAATAACTTGAGCTGCAAGCTTACATGCATATCGAGCATGAATTCATCCGTTTGACGCAGATAAACCCCCAATTTTTCACTGCTCGGTTGCGTTGTGAATTCAACAACAATATTTGGGTTGCAAACATTCTCTTACAGGCTATAGATACCCTTTTAGGTCGTAGTTGGAGTCAATTTCCATTCTCGTACCCAATTCTTGAGTAGATTGTACATGTGCAAACCTAAAGCAACATAAAAGTATTTATTTTAGAGGAGAACTTAACTAAAGACAATGAATATAAATTATTTATGGACTGTGATAGAAAAATCTAAAAAATCTAATGCTTGGATGGTTTAGCACTTAACGCGTAATTTATTAAAGTAATGCAGAGGACTAAGATGGGGTGGGTGGTATGAAATTCCCCTAGTGCTTGTCATGATTAATTTTGTATTGCATTTGCATCAGATGTCCCACCAGAGTATTTAGAAGGAAGCAAAAGCTATATTCATACATAATATTTGCATTATATCCTGGATCAAGATCCATGTTGCCCACCGGAGTGGGACATCCATGTTATGGTAATTGAGAAGTCAAACAACATGATTTTCTGGCTACGAAGTAAATCACCTAGGTGTTCCTTAATCATGGTAATGCAAAGATCAAATGGAGCAGAAATAAGAAACCCATAATAACTTGACTCTGAATAGAGAACTTGCCTGCATAAGTTGGGAGAGTAATTACACGGTTTGCAGCTCATGTGAAGAAGCTTTCACAGCTATTGCCTGCCAATCAAATGGAAATTAAACAAAGTCCTGCATATTGCATAACATGAAACTAAAATACTATAAATTTTAATAGTAATAGGAAAATATAATAAAGTCAGCTATAGTGATGTGAACTTATTAAGCTTTATCCAGGCCTGATGATGTGAGGGTTGTGGTAATTAAGTGATTATCTATACTACTTATACCTCAAATACTTTTAATGTCAATATATAGCTTTTCACTGAAAGTTCTTTAATTCAAAAACACATACATGCATTTATACACGGTCTCACTTAAATCATCAGGAGAAAGTTCAATAACAGTATTGACTGTCAAAATGTCCTCCATATGAGAATTAGAAAGTTATGGACATGACACGCGCAAAAGTACCCATCAGTTTATGACTACATCATGGTAGACGTAGATTAGAATAGTCATAGTAAAAATTCTGATCTGTTGACAGGCTATTCGAGAAAAACTGAACCTAAAACTCAAAAGAAATTTGGGCTTTCGTTCTGAAGTAGGTAAGAAAGATCAAACTAAAAATCTTATTCAAGCTTATAAATAAAATTGCTTTGCAATCAAGCCATTGTTCGGCATTGTTGGTAAAGCTGCGGTTGAGCGTGAAGCTCAGAGAACTAATTGTGAAAAGGACCAAACATCTACCTGGTTGTATATATACGTTAAGGATCAAAGAGGAGTAAAAAGGAAGTTCGTAATTGTTTCCTTACTTTCATTCCAGGGCATGTTTGTAACAGCAAACACAATATCTATATTGTGCGAGACGAATTGTTGCTTTCTAATGCTTAAATTAATTGTAGCTTTTTACAAAACGTGTCTCCGTTTATTAACTAATAGCTTGATACTAATCAAACAATTTTTTATATAGTGTAAAATGTTATAAACCAGATAGAATCACCCATACTGATACGGGAAATGGGGGTATGAATCACGATTTCATCATTTTTCACTAATTTCATGCATGTTTCTATTCGTGTGAATACGTTTCTCATGTTTTTTTTTTCTTCTAAAACCAAATGCAAGAAAGCTATTTAGTAGGGACTTTTGATATATAATTTTATCTAGGATTGAAATCTTAGAATCTAAAGAAATAAGCAACGCAATTAAGAGATGAGGAAGTTGTATTCAGAAATACCTATGAAGTACTTGCTCAGTTGGTTGGAGTAGTGGCTTGGAGAGTGAAAACCAAGAGGTCCTGGGATCAATTCACACAAACAGCTTCCAACTCCAAAAAATAAAAAAGTATCAGTGTCAGCGTTGTATAGCTTTGGACACGGATGTGAGGAGCATTTTAAAGTATCTTGGTATCATAGGTAAAAATCCATACTAATACAATAATGACATTTTGCTACTTTCTAATAATTGGACTAATTTCTTTACATAGGTAAGTAACGACATCAAATCATGCAATCTAATGTGTTCCACTTACCCTTATGAAGCGAAATTTATGAGTATTCAGGATGTTGGCATGATCCTTGTTTTTGATCTCAGCAACTGCACATCTGATTCTTCAGCAGAGCACAGAACAAGAAAACCATCAATATGTTTATAACAATGAATGAATTTGTTCTTAAAAGTTAATGATGTGTGATAGGTCGTGGGTCGTCACAATCACGACCTAGGTACACGGTTTTGTGACCGGTCTCTATTTTTGTTTCCTATATTAGTTTGTTTTAGGATATTATATTTTGTTCTAGAGAATCCTCTAAAAATGAATTACTCTAGTAGTTTCCTGTTTTAGGAGTGTAGAGAAAGAGGTGGAGATTTCCTTTATATATAGAAGATCCTAGGGTACGAGGTATGTTATGTTGAGTATTGAGAGAAAGGGAAGAACTCTAGGAAATCTAGAGAGAATAGAGAGAGTTTGTAGTAGTATTTTGATTAAATAACAGAGATCGTTATTCATTAATAGCTTCCGCAATCTTAGTTTTTAACAAATTGGTATCAGAGCCAGATCGAACTTGGCGGATTTCTTTTACGAAGATGGGTAAGAAAACACCGAAGAAATCTATCAAACAAACACAAGGAGAGCGTTTAAAATCGGTAGAAGATGCTATCGCAGATTTAACAACATCCAACAAGGTTGTCACGACACAAATTGAAGCACTATTATTAGCGGTGATGTCAAATTCGGCAAGAATAACCTCAAGGGGCGGAACTATCGTTTTATAGTAGGGGGGGCTGCCCGGAAAAAAAAAAATTGGGTGTTTAAGGGTATTTAAGTAATTTTACGAGGATGTCGGTGTATTTTGATAGTAGAAGAATGAAAACACGATCATAAAATGGTAGCAATATCGTTAAAGTGACAACTGTGAACAAAATATAAGAGCCAGCTGGGATTTGGAAGGTTGAGGTTACATGGTCTAATACTTTCACCTTCACGGTCATCTTGTTTTACCAACTGGTCAGCGCCAAAGGTTATATAGAACATGCTTTAATACACCCAGCTCCTATTGACATAAGTCCAAAAGCAGTTAATAAAATAGCAAGCTGGGTGGGGGTTGCGATTGACATGTTAGAACCTGAACTACAAATTTAGGCAAAGAAGATGCTTGGAGTTGGAGTTGGACTGTTGGAGAGATACTTGTTGAGTTTCCCACTTCCCACACTTTCTATTTCTGGGTCGGGCTCTTAGATAAGTATGGTTTGGTTCCCACATTTTCTGGGTTGGGCTGTGGGGTTGCCAGGGCTGGGCTTTAGGTGGTGGATATGTATAGTTTTTTTTTTTTTTTCAAATGCTATATATAAGCCCATTTTTGACAAAAATCAAGGGGGGGCAGTTGCCCCCTCTTCCAAGCCTATAAATCCGCCCCTGATAACCTCCTCGGAAGTTGTAAGGGACGGAATCGATGGTAGCGAGAGAGGGTCAAGTAAGGGGAGAGGCAAAAGTCTTCTAATGGGATCCTTTATGCGCGACAGGCGACTAGTGGGCATCAATTATATGAATCCATCACCGTTGCAAGTAATAGGGCGTAGAAAGGAAGCGATATTCTCCCAAGAACACGTTGGGAGGTTCGAGCCGGAAGGGGAGGGGACCTATAATTACAATTCGTTTGCAGGTCTGACCGTGGATATTGAAAGCATTGACAAATTTGTGGATTTTCGTGAAGATGAGGGGTACGACGAGTTTGGAGGTTGTCGACATGCTTCGTCGAATCCGGAAAACGAAACGGCATTTGGAGATGGGTCTAATATACCTCCGGTGATCGACGATGCACATAGAGAGGCTACCGTAGTCACTGGAAATCGCATCGGGGAAGAAAGGAATCGCGGAGTGAACGAGATTGACGAAGAAATTCGCGAGTCGTTCGAATGAGGAGTTCCCCGTTCGAACGAGTCACGAAACAACCATGCCAATAATTATGTCATCGAAAATAGGCAAATTTTGAGGGGTCGTTCGAAAGATTTTTTGGGTCATTCGAATGAGATAAACCATGCAGTTGGTGTAGACGCAAGCATGCCAGCACGGGGGGGGGGCACGGTGTGAGCACGACTATGCCTAAGTACGGGCAGAATACAAATAGCACAGAACAAGGCACACATACTACGGGCAGGGCACCGAGGGCACATGACAAGGCATGCCACAGTACGACAGGGCATGCCACGACAAGGTAGCTTGCCGCATCACACAACACGCAGGGAACACGTGGGGACTTTTACTGCTGGGGCGAGTTTAGGCCACCTCCATCTTCCCCAACCAAGGACAACTGTGGTCATGGAGAGAAACGAGGAGATAAAAACTACGATGATCCAACATACTTTGCCCACAACGGCGACATCGATAAACCCCACGACTTTGATCACGCCAACGGAACCGTTAGCCCTCAAGGCAACAACAACGACGGGCCATCGGTGACGATGGCCACGGTCGCTTACTGACATCGCTTCCAGCCGCTATCACCACCCAGATAGCGCCACTACTCCTATTGGCCTTGAGAGGGATGCCAACAACACCGTCAGCTACTCTTTCCGTACACGCAGCACCCACGGGACAACACCTTCATTATCTCTCTCGACAGGACCAACGTCGCCTAATATTAGGGTTGAGCAAGTGAGTGCCACAGTTTAGGGGCATGCATAACAGCGCGGGTTTGTTCCGCAAGTTCAGCAAAGGGATTCGGGGGTTGGGTTTGGTAGCACTGATAGAGGTAATAACGGGTATGTGGGGAATGTTAGCAAGGATTAGCGAGATAATGAGCAACAGTCAAGAAGACAGCTGAATAGAGGGGCACCACCGTATATACCTCCTCGACAACAGAAGTCCCTTACACCTCCTCAAGGACCATAATATGCAGGGTCAGGTAATCAGCAGAGACAAGGGGCGTTGGGAAACGGGTTTTCAACTGAGAATCGGTATTGGGATGACTATGACCACAGAGGACACGGAGACAGGTACGGTTTCCATGAGATAAGAGGACGAGGTCGCGGTAACGTGCCAAATAACTTCGGAACCCGTTCTCGCATGGATAATTATAAACCAAATGGGGGTATTGAAGCTACTAGGTACGGACATCAACCACAGTATGGTACTCAGAGATATGACTACCACGGCAATCCAAAGAGTCAGGTCGCGAACGTTATTATTTATGCGTTCCAGAACCTGAATTTGGACGTGAAGATTAGCGTATCAAATTTTGATGAAAAATTCAATGCGGATGGTTTTATTGATTGGTTAAATAGGGTCGATAAGATGTTTGTCTTCAAGAAGTGCACTGGATAGAGGGCAATGACACTAGTCGAGACAAAGTTGACAGGGTACGCACTAAATTGGTGGGAAAACATTTAGCAGTTACAGGTATTTAGCGATCATGATTACATCACAGATTGGGAGGTCATGAGGGGCGAGATGATGGCTCGTTTTATCCCAAGCACTTACGAGGAAAAGAGTTTTGATAAACTTCAGGCCTTACGTCAGGGGCGGAGTCAGTTTGTGGATAATTATGCTAGTGACTTTTACATGATATGTTGCTTTATCCGAGTCCGAGGCACAACGGGTTAGCCATTTTCGTTTAGGTCTTACGAAGCGCATTCCGGACGAGATGATCTTATTCTTTCCACAGTCCTTATCAGAGACAGTAGAGATGGCTCATAGAGTTGAGAATAAGATAAAGCCATCGGGATATCCATCTTTTTCAGCACCAACTACAATGACCCCAACACCAACTTCTACAGCACCCGCAGTTGGGGGCAAACCAGCAGAGATTGTCAGGACAACCATTTGTTACAAATACGGGAAGACAGGTAATATGAGATGTGAGTGTCCTAGCCCACGGAAAGCGATGACGCTTATTTCCCAGCAGTTACATGATCACGTCGATGAGGCCCTGGAGCAGTTATTTAGTCAGGAGTATGAGGACGCCGAGGTGACAGCAATTGATCTTCCGTCCCCTTGAATTCGTGGGCGAATCCTTCAAAGAGGGGGGGGGGGAGAGTGATAGGTCGTGTAGGTACACGGTTTTGTGACCGGTCTCTATTTTTGTTTCCTATATTAGTTTGTTTTAGGATATTATATTTTGTTCTAGAGAATCCTCTAAAAAGGAATTACTCTAGTAGTTTCCTGTTTTAAGAGTGTAAAGAAAGAGGTAGAGATTTCCTATATATAGGAGATCCTAGGGTATGAGGTATGTTATGTTGAGTATTGAGAGAAAGAGAATAACCCTAGGAGATCTAGAGAGAATAAAGAGAGTTTGTAGTAGAATTTTGATAAAATAACAGAAATCGTTATTCGTTAATAGCTTCCGCAATTTTAGTTTTTAACAATATGAATCGTCCTCTCATGGTTGTTTCTCACTATCTATGATTTATTTACGTTTATGTTAATTTAATTTAAGCCTCTATGCTAGAGAAGCTAAGTAGGTGTTAGGGAGTTCCTAATTAACCAACACAAGGTTAATAATAAGGTACTTTTCTCAGTTTCTAGATTATTTCTAATTAGGGTTTCCACCCCCTTATGTTCTATTTCTTAATTAAGGTTTCCACCCCATTAAGTTCTATAAAAGGGAGGCTAGGTTCTCTATTTTATTTAGTTGATGATTTGAAGAGAGTTAAATTTTGTTTTTCAGTTTAAGTTTTTGTTTAGTTTCAATTTGAGGTTTAGTTTTGTGTTTTAGTGTTAGTAAAAAACTCAATTTTAATTAGGTTAACGTTTATCAATCCGATTTCCTGCTTCTGCGACTCAGATTTACGTTAAATTGGCATCAGAGCCAGTAAATTTTCCTTGGAGTTCAGATTGTCGATCCATGATGCCGGGTTGTTTGTCTCAACAAATCAAAAACTCAACGTACGGATTGACGAGAGGTTTGAGTGACTCGATCGTCAATTCGGTCGATTTATCGATGCGTTCACCACTGGTACTCTTTACGTACCACCTCCCCAACCAGCCCCGTTAGGGCAACTGGCGATATTGCCGACATTTGTCGAATCCGAGAAAAGCCTCAAAGAAGAAAACTCCTCTTCCGATCAAAAGTTGCAAGCCTTACAAACGGAGTGGTCGTAGGAACCATGAGAAGCATACCGATTAAAATTGAGGTCGGGAATGTGGCTGAATTGACGGGGATGATCGGCAAAATTGGCAGTTTTACAGGCTCGAGGATGGGGAGAGAAACAACAAATAGACTTATGATTCAAGATAAGGGAGGTACAAGATCTATCAAAGGAGTCCCATACTCACCCCTGATGCGAGCTTTCGCCAAAATAGAAGTTGGGGTTGCAAACTTAAAAGGCTCTGTCACCGGCAGCTTACAGGAGACTTGGGAGGGAGAAGAAGAAAAAGCACGTGGTTTACACATGCAAGGTTTCCTAAACCAAACCCAACAGCTAGATCAGCTCCAATAGTTTCAAATCCAGCCTAAGCCAAAACCTAAACCCCCAGACCCGAGTATAACAAAACTTGACTAACACCAGGTCCAACCCATGGTCCTTTACCCACCAGACCACACCTCTTCTCCTCTTATCACCCACTTAGAGCATCTGCAACAACTAGGTGAAGGATGATGTAGCAAGGTGGATTGCATCCTTCATCTTGCTCCACCTTCAATCCACCCACAATAGCTAGGTGGATTTTGGGTGGATTAATGCCCCGCAGTTCTGAACTGCGCGTAGACAATAAATCAATTACAGGATGACACTTGTCAAGATTTAAGAGACTTTCATGCCCCGTAGTTCTGAGCCGCGGGGTACCAAAAACCAATTATTAAATCAAACACGTGTCATTGTTTGATTCGTTTGGATGTCCCTCACTTCTGAAGTGCGGGGTATCAAAAACGTTGCGATCTTGACATGTGGCTAGATCTTAGGCGTTGTTTTTGCCCCGCAATTCTGAACTGTGGTGAGTAATATTCACCTTGTTTTAGTCCAGAACTGTTGTGGGGTGGATTGAAGTTTGGGGTGAATTTGGCAAATTCACCCACCTAGCTGTTGTGGATGCTCTTATCTTCTTTAAACCTAACTATGACCCAACCTACTATCCACCAACCAACTATCCAACATTTTAACTCTCATGGGACCCACATGTTTTCTTCTTTAAATCCCACAAAGATGTCCCAACCACTTTCAAATTTAAAAAATGGCGGGAATTTTGTGACAAAATCAACAACAACCCACCTTCACCACCCATGCCCATCTTCCCACACACGTGTTAAGCACGTGAAGACCTCCATACCGATCGCGGTCTCAATTTCTAAATCGAGTTGTTATCAGTTCACGCAGCTCACTACGCGTGCATTGCACACGAGTTCCAATACGAACGCGAATCACATGTCATACAAGGCTCTAAAGAATCGTACTTTCACACAGGATTGTGAAATTTTCAAACTCGTTGATTGTGAAACCCCCCCCCCCCTAATATTTGACGAGTATCGAGATGATGTCATTGAAAAAGAGTTCGCTGATCCGTTTTGGGATGACTTAGCTAATTTCGCGAACAGATACCATTGTTTACTTTATTTTTGGACGTTCTTCAATATAGGGATATTGGTGACAACATCGTACTCTCACACTTGGATATGACTTTGGGTTACGGAAAATTTTGAGGCAGAATTCGAGGTTTGAAGACGAGTATGCCACAACAAAGAGTTCCGAGTTCCATGGTGTTCAAAAACTTGCCGATTTCGTGGTCGAAATCTTTCGAAGACGGAGGGATTTGATGTGAATCATCCTCTCATGGTCATTTCTTACTATCTATGGTTTATTTACGTTTATGTTATTTTGATTTAAGCCTCTCTACTAGAGAAGCTAAGTAGGTTTTAGGGAGTTCCTAATTATCCAACACAAGGTTAAGAGGGTACCTTTCCCAGTTTCAAGATTATTCCTAATTAGGGTTTCACCTGTTTATGTTTTATAAAAGGGAGGCTAAGTTCTTTATTTTATTTAGTTGATGATTTGAAGAGAGTTAAGTTTTGTTTTCAGTTTAAGTTTTTGTTTAGATTTAATTTGAGGTTTAGTTTTGTGTTTTAGTGTTAGTAAAAACCCTAATTTTAATTAGGTTAACGTTTATTAATCTGAGTTCCTGCTTCCGCAACTTAGATTTACGTTAATTAATTTATCACCAAGGTCAAATAACTAGAACCCTTGTTTATTGAGTTAAATTCTGATGTGGCCCATCCCTCATAGGGTCATCTACCTCTGTGTGACCTATGGTTATTTGATGCTTTATGTTTTATGCTTTAGCTTAAACTTTGTTGGAGAGGTCCAATGAGGGTTATTAGCAGTTTCCCAATTTAAGTAGAATTCTATTTCAATTAGAATTAGGGTTCCTAATTCTAACCCCACCTTGTGTTCTATAAAAGGGGAGGTCTAGGTTATTTGTTTCTCAATTTATTTTGATCAAAGAAAGTTAATTTGTTTAGTTGAAACCCTAGTTTTCTCTAACTCTCAAATACAACGTGATCTTCATACGAATCTTGTTTCCGCATTCGTAGTAATCACGTCAAATTCATTTGTTTAGAGGTGAATCAGAGAGATATATATGTCAGCAATAAAATTTTAATATCACTACTGAACAGGCCAAACATATCGCATGTAGTAAACGTTGATGCCTTAATGACCAATTGACATAAGGTGTGGTCACCTTGTGTCATTTGTTTAGAGGTGAATCAGAGGGATATATATGTCAGCAATAAAATTTTAATATCACTACTGAACAGGCCAAACATATCGCATGTAGTAAACGCTGATGCCTTGATGATCAATTGACATAAGGTGTGGTCACCTTGTGTCATTAACAATTTACTCAACCCCATTAGGAGCAGGCACCTAATTTGAGTCTACTTCGCCTTTGGTCCAAGGCATGTGTTTACTAAATTTAATGTACTGTCCAGCCACAAAAAAGTCACTATTTTGAAGATCACCTACCATCTGCAAGATCATAGTAGTTACTGTTTCCTTTCCAGAATATGCATGCAAGCTTATTCCCTAACTATTTCATTTCCTATAGGATTAATTAGATTGTTTTCTCACACCTACCTTGAAGAGCTCACTATGTACTTTTTACAAAAATTAACTCCCATCAGAGTAAGTGTTTAATTAATTTGGCCTTTAAAAGTAGGCTTATAGATTACTAATATGACATGGCAAAGACATAGTCAGAGGGTGTATTGATGAAGAGGCTGAAGGGAAAATTGGTCGAGAGTAAGGTACCAGGTGTGCCGAGACTCTCCACATGAGATATGTCCCTCTTGGCCTCATTAGCCTTTCTGCCTGCGTGATATATCACCAACTCACAGTTTGATTAGCAATAGCAAAAGTTCATGGAGTATTAAAGGAAATGGCAAGAAAATAGATTTATCTCAATATTGATCTTTAGTCAGGCATACCTTACCTTCCAACACGTCACCATTCACGGGTGTAGCTTAACCACTGACGAAAAGCATGATCGGGTAGTAAATGGCTGCAACCACAGATAATGCTCCAAGACCAGAAGGAAGCGAACAAGGTACCAAGAACTTGCATGAAGTGTGGCTGTAATTTCGGTCAAATAACGAGATTGATACTTGTTTTAGTTCATAATTTTTACCAAAAATTACCGCAAGAACAAACCCCATTCTCAAAATGATGAAACCGATTCATATCTCTCACGATAATTTCACGCTGGACAATCTTCGACACTATCTTTATTGCAGCATGGCAATCCAAACATATACGAAGATTCTTCATGATACGAACTGGTCTTCCGGGTTGCGTGCTAAGCAGCCCAAATGCTAGAGCTAGTCTCTCACTATGTACCCATAAGAACCGATCTTTTTCATCCTCTTCAACATCTAGCAAAACAACACTACGATCAGCTACATACCCTGCCTTTGTAATATTTATTTTCAGCCACTCCACCATTCCATTAATCAAACGCATTTCAGGGTGTGAAGTATCTCCTACAGTGAAATAGTGAACTTTGCTCTGGTTCTCAATCCAACTGAGACCCGGTTCCTTCTTCACCCCTTTCCTTTTCATATTATTCCTGATAGAAGCTACATTATCCCATCTTTTTGCTACTGCATATATATTGGATAACAGCACGTAAGCCGTCTCATCTTGGGGATCCATCTCGAGAACACGTTCTGCAGAAGCTCTCCCAAGCTCAATATTTTTGTGAAGCACGCATGCACCAAGCAAGGCTCGCCAAACCATAATACTAGGTTTACATGACATTTCCTCAATCAACTTTGAGGCCTCGTTTAAATGACCTGAACGTCCTAAGAGCCATACCATACAAGTATAATGCTCTATACATGGTTCAACGCCGTAGTCCCGACACATTGAAGTAAAATAAGATCGGCCCTTATCCAGTAATCCCGTGTTGCTACATGCTGATAGGACGCCAACAAAAGTTATCTTGTTGGGTTTTACATCTGTCTTTCTCATCTTCTCAAAAATATTTAAAGCCTCTCCACCCAAACCATGCATGGAATATGCCGAGATCATAGAGTTCCATGAAACTTCGTCACATACACTCATGGTGTCAAAAACCAACCATGCATTTTTGATGCTCCCACATTTAGCATACATATCTATCAAAGAATTATTGACTACTAAATCTTTGTCAAAAATGGTTTTAAGAATCAAAGCATGGATCTGAACCCCTAGCCCCAAGGCGGCTAAGCTTGCACAAGCACGAAGGATACTAGAGTAGGTAACTTGGGTTGCTTGTACTTGGGCACCAAGCATTTCAGAGAATAGTGTCAACGCCTCTTCCCCATTCCCCAACTGCACATACCCGACAATCATTGTATTCCATGTTACGTCGTTTCTATGTGGTGATTCCAGAAACAGCGTTTCCGAATCTTCAATTCTTTCACATTTTGCATAGACATCCATAAGGGCGTTCCTAACAAAAATATCGGAATCAAGTCCAATCTTTATAACATGGCAATGAATCTGTTCACCCAATTCTATACCTTTCAGGGTCGCGGAAGCTTGTAAAATACTAGAAAATGTAAACTGATTCGGGACTATAAAAACTCGTCTCATTCGAAAGAAAAGATTCACCGCTTCCTGACACCTATCCATCTGAGCATACCGTGCAATCATGAAACTCCAAAGAATCACACCTTTTTCAGACATCTCCTCGAAAACCATCAAAGCATCATCAATATTTCCACACTTTGTGTACAAATCAAGAAGAGAACCACCAACATAAGGATCCATCTCATAACGAGTTTTTAAGCCACACCCATGAAAACTCTTTCCCAAGCCCAAATTTGCTATGCCAACACAGGCCTTGATTGAACTTGCGAAGGTAAAACTGTTTGGTTTGATGTCAACTTTCCTCATTTGAGAGAAACATTCCAAGGCCCCCTCAAAATAACCATTCTCTGTATAACAAGCTAACATTCCAGTCCAAGAAACCATGTCTTTAACAAGAACCCCTTCAAACACTCGTCTCGCAGCATCAACATTCCCGGAAACAGAATAAGCATCAATAAAAGCAGTCGCAACAAAAGCATTAGAATCATGACCAAGCTTATAAATACACGCGTGGACATTCCAACAAAGAAGCGCAAACTCCATGCTAATAAACAACTTAATCACCGTTGTAAACACAAACGCATTAAGCTCATGTCCTTCTCTATGAAGCCTAAAAAACAACCCCATTGCTTCATCAAAATGCAAACCCTGAATGTAGCCATGAATCAAGGCAACAAACGAAATGGTATTCCTCTCAGTCATTTCATCAAACAAGTTACGTGATTCTAATAAGAGTTGGGATTTTACATACATATTGAGAAGACTGTTCCAAGCAAACAAGTCCAAGCAACCACCCCTCTTTATTAAATCACAGTGCACCATCTTCCCTTTTGTGGGATTGGATTCCTGAGTGCAAACTTGTAATGTTCGAGCATAAACATGCGAATCAAACTCGGTGTTTAACAATTTGCCTGACTGAGTTAAGAACCCACATTGGGGCAAGTAGATAGATGAGATTACACATGTGGTTACTCTGTAATGCAAGAATCTAATCATGCGTTCTTAATTTCACAAAAACAGGTAATCTTTGAATTTTGCCGGGAACTTTTTGGAATAAAACTAATTATAGCTAGGCTAGGGTTGAGAAAAAAAAAACCCGGCCCATTGTAAATAAAAGAAGCAGCCCATAGTGTATGGGCCCTAGGGTTTGGTATATTGGAATAGGGCTAGGGTTTGCTCTCTTTCTCTCTCCCTCTCTCTATATAATTAGGGCAGTGAAGCCGTATTGTGCAGCGCAGCTCAGAGTGCATTTTTTTTCTTTTCTAGATCAAATCATCTCCTCTTCCAATAGTCTCTTTGTATTTTGAGTTTGTGTCTTTGGTTGAGCAGATGATGAAACTATCAACATATATTGCTGAGTATCTCAATGATGCTACAATATCGAGCTTTTTAAAACTGATGCTCTACCGTACGACATTGATTCCTTGATTTTATTTTCTTGTTTTTGTTTTAATCTCGAAGTAGTATATATTGTCTCTAAGGATGATTTCAAAATACTTTCGTTCTTCCGAGTTTTATCAATGCGGAAAGAAATTGGAGACCTGAACTGAAGAGACATATATTGTTTTTTTTTATATATTTTAATTTGTGAATATTACATTCTCAATATGAATTGATGATATCGTCTATTTATTGAGGGTTTTGCATAATGCGATTTAATATTGAATTGGTACAAGTTATTGGACCATCATCTCCTTCACGGTGATTCAACTAAAGCCCACTTAGCGTTTCAGCCTTGTCTGAAGATATCTGCCGTTGAAAACTACAATTAGTATGGATTGGTGGGATAGAAATGTATATGGTGTTGGACCTGTTTCCAAAATGCAAAAAACAATTGAAAGAGTAGAGCAAGGGATGGTGCTCTACAATTGGAAATCTCACCTTAGTTGCTAAATTGCATCCATTTGATGATTTAGCTACTATGATGACATTATCACCACTAATTAATCTTCCTCTATTTGTTCGCCTTACCTTTTTGTAATGGCCGGGTTTGTTGAAAGTCTTTTGGACTAAGTACAATATTCATATTGTGAGGGCCATTTACTTATTTGGTGAAGGTTTTCTTGAGACCATCTGGTTCCTCCATTTTTTCCTACCATCGGTTTGTGAGACAAAATTGTTGCAAAGAGATACTGAATGGGAATATAAAGAGAACAACCTCAATTTCAATGAGAAGTGCTATTATTCCATCCTGAGAAAACTGTAAACATGACTTCTTAGCCATCAATTAAGGATTCCTTACTTCATTTAAGGGAAGTATTAAACACTGGCCATTGATAAATTGTTGCAATACAATTGGAGGGTGCAATGAGCTTTGGGATGAAGAAAATGCTAAACTCAAACAGGATTCTGCAAAATAAAAATGTATCAACTGTAGGAGATCCCTGGTTATAGCCTATAGGTGAGAATTTGACTTGATGTACTTCATCAAAGTCTAGTTGAAAATTGTCATGCCAAAGTTGTGTTGAATAATTATAACAATACAAAGAGGTCTTTTTCTATTGTAATAATTGAATAATAATAAAGATAGTTTTTACATGGTGTCGGAGCGGGTTAATTGAATTTGGTTCTTTCGAATTTTTGTCACGAAGTTTAATTCTGTTGCGAAGTTCGAAGTACTGTAGCAGTAACAGTTTGAGGTCACTGTTCGAAGTACTGTAGCAGTTCGGCCAATGGGTTCCAATGATGTTGTTAAAAGTCTTACTTCAGTGAATGTTGCTTAGTCATGTATGAAAACTAAAGAAATTGTTTTAGTTGTAAAAATTTTAAATAGTACTTGGTTAATTAATACTAGTACATCAGATCACATGGTAAACGACTCTAGCATATTATTATCATCCATTACACCTTCAACCCAAACCTCTATATTGACAGCAAATAGTAGTTCCTCTCCTGTAATTAGAGAAGGTTCCACTGACATATCAAAATCCCTGACATTAAACTTTGTCTTTATTGTTCTTACTCTAGAGTACAATATTTTGTCTGTTAATAGGATCATTGTTGCACTTACATGTACTGTGGCGTTTTGGCCTCAATTATGTATTTTTCAAGACATAGTGACTCGGCAGGTTCTTGGTTGTGGTGTTAGAAAAGACAATCTCTACTATTTGGACCTGACTAATAGTGGAGAGCAGATAATTCATCAAGTGAATAAAGTTGGAGGAATTGAAGAAGCAAAAGTTAATGTATGGTTATGGCATCGGCGACTGGGTCATCTCTCTTTCGGGTATCTTCAGAAATTAAATTTGTCGTTATTTTCGAATTGTAGTATTTCAGAGTTTAAGTGTGATATTTGTGAACTCGCTAAGAGTCATCGTATTACATACTCTCCAAGTTTTACTAAAAGTTTATAACCTTTTAGTATTATTCACTCTGATGTATAAAATCTTACACGTATTTCATCATTGTCTGGAGCTCGTTATTTGTGACTTTTATTGATGAGTGTACTCGTATGATGTGGGTATCCCTAATTACCCATAAAAGTGAAGTCTTTGAATTATTTAAACAAATTTATCAGATGGTTTTGATCCAATTTCAAATGAGAATACAAGTGTACCAATCTGATAATGGAGGAGAATTTACTAGTAATGACATGTCGGAGTTCTTGACAAATAACGACATTCGACATCAAACCTCTAATGTTTATACCCCACAGCAAAATGGGTTAGCTGAACGAATGAATAGACAACTGTTAGAAGTTGTTTGTGCATCCTTTTTTGGAATGAATATGCCATTGAATTATTGGGGAGATGCGTTAAAATCTGCTGCTTATTTGATAAACTGCACACCATTTAGGGTCATTGAATTTCAGACCCCCTTCCAAAAATTTCATGATCTTATCACTATCCCTGCAATGCCAAACCTATAACCACGTGTTTTTGGATGTGTTGTCTTTGTTCATATACCTAAACATCAGCGAGGAAAATTGGATCATTGTGCTCGAAAGTGTGTTTCTTGGATATACTGATTTTAAAATGAGTTATCGTTGTTATGATCATGTGAAGGAGAAGGTGTATATCTCTTTGGATGTTTCGTTTCGAGAATTGGAAGCGTATTTTGTGGGATCTTCCCTTCAGGGGGAGAAACATAATGATGGTGAAGAAAAGTTTCCTATTATTGAGGATATGTTTCAGGAACTAGAGGATTTGACGAGTAATTTGAACAGGCGTAGTAACCTAACTGATGATGTAAAGGAAAGTGAAGCAGAGCAGATGATAGGGGGAGATCAGGGTATTGAAGATAAACTTCATATGAATGGAGATGATCAGACGACAGGGGGAGATCAAGCTGAAGTAGTAGAAGTTGTCCGTAACAACAACCTTTCGAATACTAAGGTACTTGAAGAAATCTCCGGGAAAAAGTCTTGTATTCCGGAAAGGTGGTGATATGGAAGTAATGGGATACACCGATGCAGATTGGGCATGAGATATGACGAAGATGAGGTCAACCTTAGGCTATTTTACGTTTGTATGTGGGAATTTGTTGACATTTAGAGCAAAGAAGCAAAAGGTTGTTGCTAGATCAAGTGCAGAATCTGAATTTCGGGGTATTGCTCATAGAGTATGTGAACTACTATGGATACGGAATATATTGAAGGATCTTGGATTTAAACTCATGAAAGCAATGGATCTACACTGTGACAATAAAGCAACGATTATGATTGCACATAATCCAATTCAACATGACCGTATGAAACATTGAAGTGGATCGGTTTTTTATCAGAGAAAATATTGACAAAGGGTGTATATCTTTTCTATCCGTGAAGTCGGAAGATCAACTTGCAGATATTTTTACGAAAGGAGTTTGTGGACAAATATTTAACGACATGATTGACAAGCTGAGCATGATTGACATCTATGCTCTATCTTGAGGAGGAGTGTTGAATATAGAATTTATGTTAAATATAGAATATACCTAATATAGGATATATACTAAATATAAAATTCTCTAAATATAAGATATTCTTACTTAGCACCTAAGTAATTGTAAGAGCATCTCCTAAAGTGCCTCACTACCTTGGATTTCAAGCTGCCACCTAGGATTTTCGTCATCCAACAGTGCCTCACTACCTTGGTTTTGAGTCTTAAAATCCAAGACTCAGCCTTGGAATTCAAGACTCGGTCTTGGATTTTTAAGACGCGATTGGGCGCCTGTTCTGTTTTTAAACATGCGCCTAAGACTTAGGCGCCCAATTTAAAAAAAAAAAAAAAAAAAAATTCAAATTGGGTGCCCAAATGTTATGCACCTGTTTGAATCAAGTTAAAATCCAAGTTAGGTACTGTTGGAAGAAATTGAGTCTCACTACCTTGGATCAAATCCAAGGTAGTGAGGCAACTTTAGGAGATGCTCTAACTATATAAGGAGAAGGTCTTCTTCCATTGTAATAATCGGATAATAATAAAGTTAGTCTTTCTCGAATCTCTTATTCTTTGTATTAGTTTCTACAAGTTGTTAACTAAAAATGATTTGACTTACAGTATTGGAAGTTAAGTATGACTTTGTAAATGCTTCCCACACAATAACTCTCATGCTAAAGTTGTTAACTAGAAATGATTTGGCTTATAGTATAGCACGTTAAGTATGACTTTGTTTTTGGAGGTATGCATGAATATGCAGACTCGCTTTCAGAGTTTTAATCATGTAACAAAACAAACTCCCATCATTAGTTTCATTTCAAAGACTTCACTTCAAAAAAAAAAACCTATTATAGGGAATGAACTTGTAGGAAAAGAAACTTGTAGTGATACTCGCCTTTTCACTATTATAGATCCAATATATTCATATCAAGTTTCTAATGATTACCAACTATTCTTATGAATATATGACATTGACAACCACATTGCCATCAACGTACAGAAAAGAAAAAGATTTGACATTAACACCATAAAAGAGTTTCGTCATATCAGCATGTTTCATTACTACATGTATTAAGGAAGACTTACTAATCCACTACAACGAGATTTTGGTATTCAGGACCGGCGATAGCCTGTTTCATGGCAGTCTCTGGATTCGAAATCTCCTCTCCGTCTAGAAACAAAGTAATCAAGTTTTTTGAAAAGCCGCTCACTAACGCTACCCCAGCTTGTGCACTTGGAACAGGAGTTGCCTTGGATGCTCTGAGATTCCAGAACACTATCTCAGGAACAGAAAGGTACCCATTCTCCCTAAACTTTCGCTGGATTGCTTGGTAATCCGTCTCCCAACTATTCAATGACGCCTGGTCGAACTCCATATCACTGAATACAAACACCCTCTTAATCATTTTATCTTCTTGAAGGTTCCCCTTCTTAGCGACTTTTAAGATCAAATCGAAAACTTTCTGAAAATCGGTATTCATCCCCCAATCCATTCTTCTTACAAAACTAGTTTTTGAGTGAAGATCAATCCCTGCAATCTTGTGGAGCTGAGGGTTCTGGCTAAACGTGATTACCTTTCCCTTCCACGGGTCCTCGTTCAGCTCGGAGATTAGTAGTCCAAGAGCTACGCAAACTTCCATCGGTGTCCCACTCATACTTCCCGATACATCACAAACAGCTAGACAATTTTCTAATTTCCCCTTCTTTAAGAGATCTTCCACCATTCTCCTCCATTGTAACTCTGCAACTTCTTTTCCATCTATGTCATTTAACGATTGTATAATTTCGTGTGGGAGCAATGCTCCAGCAGCGATTGTTGTCTCCCCACGCTTCACACTCTCAAGATATTCCGCAAATCGCGATTCGTCATGTTTCTTAAAGAGATTCTTGTAGTTTTTCATTGCAACTGAAGCCACTCTATTGTAAGGCAGTGACTCCCACTTGTTCAAACTCATGTAAACTTCCGGAAGTTCAAGGGCTTGATGGAGAGGAACAAGTACTTCCTTCCTAAGACGATCACGAATTCTATAAGCGTAATGTGCTTCCTCTATTCCCTCATACTCGAGGTAAGACTGACGTGGAAAAACCCTCCTTGCAATACTCTCGCAGAGTAGTGTATATTTATCAAACGACGAATCTAACGAAGGGCACCATTTCGAAGCAAAGCTAATCTTACAAAGTTCCCCGGACTTTAAAAACTTAAGATCAGATACTAAAGCCTCAGCAAAAACATCAGAAATCCTACTATGTAAGAATCGAAAGTTGGGATCGCTATTATACCTTTCCAAGGCTTTTTTCGCCAATGCTGCAATCTTTTCCTCATTACAAGACCGCCCTTTCTTGTTTCCAAGATTCAACTTCTTCAATTTGTTCAAGATCGCCTCTTTCCGTGTTTCTTTCAATTTACGTCCTCTGCGACCCTCAACTGGAACACAATATCTCTTCCCTCTCTTGTTAGTCATCCACTTAACTTTCCCCGTCTTCTCGTGCTCCTCCTTCATTACTTTTCGAACATCAGGGCCATTGAGTAACCGAAACAATATCTCGGGCAAGTCTTTAAAGTACCCGAATTCCGCTAACCACTTAACATTGGCAGCTAGGGTTTTAGGGTGGTTCTTGTGAAGCCACAACGCCGCGGTATAAAACCCTTCTTTATCTGATTTCCCAGTCCCTCGAACGCCTCTCAAGTTACAAACAAGCTTGAGAGTCGTTAAGGGATCGTGTTTCCAAGAGAGGTCTAATCGGCTAGCGAGATTCTCCGAGGTGGTATCGGGAACAACGTGGAAGAAGAAATCGAGGCAGGGGTTACCGGTGGATAAGAAAGTAGGGGAGAAGTTCTCTGTGAACCCCATTAGAGGCAGTTTTGCCGAGGCGAGGGTGTTGAAGTTTGCCATCATGAGGTCCATGAAGGGATCGCCCGAGGGGAGATCGAGATCATCGTCTGATTGGGCCGTGATGGTGGGGAGGTTGATTTGTGGAGGTCCGATGAGTTGAGTGAAAGAATCCATGTTGAGTTAACTCAGTAAATTTTGTAATCTGAAATATTAGTATAGGAGGAATTACTTTAATAGAGAAGAGGTTTCTTGGAGACCAAGATTTGGGTAATTACAAATAGTGCCCCTTCTGGATAGCTTGGGCTGCAAGTTTATTGATGCAAAATTATATATAAACCTCATTTTCCTTTCTAATTCATCATATATTAATGCAACAACACAATTAAAATGGCCGTTTAAGGCAAAAATAAAATTAAAATCTAAAATCACATACCAAATGTAATGACCAAATTCCGTAAGCTCGAAATGATTAGGAATTAGCTATCACACCAATGAACCTGTAACAATATTCTAATGGAAAGTAAGAAATATAAACAAGTATTTTTAGCGTGAAAAACCTCTGAATAGGTAAAAAAACTATGACCTCGTATGGAAGATTTTTGTAAAAGTATTTTTATTGCTTAAAGCGGATGTCTTTATTACAAGTGATCTCAAAATAAAGAAATGTTTTTGATCTCGTAAATAAGAAGTTTGTATAATTTTTTTGGTCTCTGTCTTTTCTGGAACTTTTCCTTTATATAGGCTTTTCCCATAGCTCTTCATCGTGTTTTTTAAATAATGTGGTTAGTGGTGGTTGACAGAATAACTAACGAGTTCGTGGGAGACAGGTGTCTTTGACTGGATAACGTTTTACAGGTTTAGCTCAATCCACGTTCTTGAGTAGTTCGTGGGGTTGGTTGGAATGTTGACTGGAGTGTTAAGTGTTAAAAATACGTGAGCCTGAGATGGAGGTAAATCGAGCTTTGTGAGCTCAATTTTGAATGAGATCGAGGGATAAGTCCCTACAATCGCCCCCTCGCAACCGAAGTCACGAGTGGCTTTGGTTGAGAAAAAATGTGTTAAAGTTTAAAATTTGAAACAGAGTAATGATGGCGTTTGACTGGATGGAAGTTACGTGATATTGCTGACATGGAGAGTGGAAATGACGCCGCAGTTATGGAATAGAGGACGGTTCGTGCGAGGAGCAATAAATGCTAGCCGCTTGAGAGAGAAAGGATAAATAGTACTTCTTCGTCTCCAATCAAACGTTTTACAACTTCTAAAAATTTAGAGAGCACTCAAAGAGAGAGACGAAAGATCAGGGGATTTGATAAATAGTTATCCGAATGTGATAAACGGTTGAAGATGGCAAAAGATTCTGGATCTCGTAGGTGGCTATATAGCAGCGTTGTGAGGGAAAGGCATGACGCAACTGCCGATTCTCATTCGGATACTGAAGGTTAGTAGAGATGTATGTAATATATGTTGACGTATATATATATATGTTAAGATATATGTTATGCGTAAACAACTTATCAGAGATATATGTTGAATATATATATAATAAATACCTTAACATGTATGTAGGTCGAGCGTGAGAGGTATCTGTGTAGGTCGAAAACGTGCCTGTAGAAATTGTTTTTAAGATGGGTAGTTCATCTGTTAATGAGGTATCAACCTTTGGTCGGACGAATGAGTCTGATTATGAAGGGGAAGTAGGATTGGAACAATTCCCGGGTTTCCCTGGTCAATTTATATCTTATCCTGCTGGTTCTGATGCCTTTAGAGAGTTTTGTAAAGCTAAGGCAGCTGTAGTTGATAGAAAAAATGTTGTTATTGCAGGTGTGAATTCTAAAGTGGAGAGAAAGGAATCTCTGTTGAACGAAGTTGCGGAGGAGGAGGCTAAACTTGAACTTGTGTTGGAGGGACTCAGCCTGAGTAGAAAGAAGAGGGTTGATAGTAGGTCGACAAAGGTTTGAAAAGCTCAATCTACCATGACGATGGCGGGTATTGATGAAGGGAAAAGGCAAGTAAGTGGTAAGGAGGCGCGAACTAATCTTTTAAAGACTCCTGGAACTGGCAATTCGGCTCAGCCGAATCCTATTAAGCCAAGCAAAATAGCTCTAAAATATCCGAAGAAACGGATGCTGAAGGCTCTACCGGCCTTTATTACCACTGGAAGTGGTGAGGTTGCAAAAGACAAGAGGAGGAGGATCGAACCCTCGGAGGAGTCAGGAGAAAAGGTCACCGAGGGGCAATCTGTTGCGGTAGACAACCTTAAAGAGGTCGAGGAAAGGGCCAGGTTGGCGGTTCTCCACGGAGAGAAAGACACGAGCAAGATGGTAAGTTTATATTTTTGGAAATAACTGTTTAATACGTTTCGAGCTAATCGCTGAGATCGATATAATTTTTGCAGGTTGCTCATCTTATTAAGGGGATTTGGCTCGGTATTGAGGAAGAAAAAAGTAAGCTGAAGAAGGCGAATATTGAGCTGGAAAAGGAATTAGCTTGATCCAGGACTGAGGCTTTGAATGAAGTTAGGCAGCTAAAGGCTTCTCATGCCGTGGTGATTAGTCAGCTGCAGGTGGAGACAAAGGCCAATCTTGACGAGATGGCTGAGGAACATGACAGATTAGGGCGTCATTTGATGCTGAAAGGCTATTCTGAGGAGGAGGTGGATGCCATTAAGGCGGACACCTATGCTGAGGAGGAAGATGAGGAGGAAGCGGAAGCGGTGGGGACCGTGGACGGTCTGGATGGTATTTCCCGCCAGACGGTGCTCGATAATCAAGGGGATGACGTTGATCTCCCAGAAGGTGGCAGTGAGAAGGTAGGGTAGACACGTGTGTTTGTATAAATATTTATAAGTTGTTTGAACTGTGTGTGGGGAAAAAACTTTTGTAGATTGACTTTGTTTTATAAACCTTATGTAGGCAGTTAGAGAGATGAGTCTCAGAATAAATGATCTAGAGTCTGGACTTGCTAGGGAAAGAGAGACCTCAAAAGCCTTGCTGTCTGCGCAAGCGGAGCTGCAGGTCAAATAGGAATAGGTCTTTCGACCTGTATGTTATACCAATGTTAAGTTATCAAGTAAATAGGATATAGATGTATAGTAAAAATCCAACACTATTAATATAGAGTAGCATATCGAAAGAATGTACCTTGTACGTCGAAAGAAAACTTATAAACTGTTCATCTGAGAATGAACTCCAAACTTTTAGTCTAAAAGTATTTGGACTGCAGATGTTTAGAAATCATATAGTCTCTTTAGAAATGTAGTATGTATATATTCAAAGGCTTCCAGAATCGAACTGTACTAAAAATTATTATATTTCCCAGGTCGAATTACATTCATCTCGCTCACGCGAGGATGACATACTCATGTGTAATCGGGAATTTGCAGAGCAATTCGATAGGATGAAGGATGCGAACGAGAATAGAGAAGATCAATACGTAAAGATGCATTTTAAACTTGTGGAGGTGTCCCAGGCCGTTTTCGATCTAACTCTTCAGGCCGAAGAAAAAGATGTCGAGATAAATAAGGGATTAAAAGAACTAGCGGAGGTAACAGAACGCACCGAGAAGCTTCAATGCCGAGTTGACGCATTGGCTGTAAAGGGTAAGTAGGCCGACATGGCTCAATACCGTGTTCAGGCATTGGAACAATAGAATGAACGATTTCGATCTGATATCCAAAGATGCAAGAACGAGCTGGAGCAAATGAGACAAAAATTGGTCAAAAAAGACGACGAGATGAGGGTAGCTCTAGAAAATCTATCGGCTTCGGAAGCCGCAGCTGAACATTTGAAAATAGCCCTACCCGCCAAGGATATGGAATTCCGGGAAATGCAACGAAGGTGTAACGATTTAAACAAGAGGGTTGCACGACTTAAGGCTGAACTGGCACAGGCCATTGCGCGTGCCAAGAAAGTCGAGGCTAGAAAACTTTCAGGGATAAATAGAATTGAGGTTAAGACTCCCTTAGTTCGAGGGGATGTAGTTAGTCTCTCAGGTCGAATTAGAGAGCTAGAGAGTGATATATCTCGCATTCAGGGGAATGTCCAGAAGGGAAATACGAACTTGAGGGAATGCCAACATAAGTTGGATGCTGCTCTTATCAGGGAGAAAGTTCTGGAAGGGGAGATCAAAGCAAAGGAATCGCTGGTAAAGAGGAAAGAAGAATTATTGAAAGATATTCCGGCTAGGAAAGAGTTGAACCCAGAAATTCAGAGACTTCGTGCTTGGGTAGTAGACTTAGAAGCCATGTACCTTGCTGAATCAGCTAAGTATACAAAAAAGCTGGAGGAAAATGTAATATATCATGCTAAGATCGATGCGGAAATGACTGAACAAAAGAATGAGTATGCCAGGTTAGAGTCACGCCTCGAGAAGGTGAGAGCAAAATTTACAGTAATGGTCATACCTGATGCGTCACGCTTCGGCCTGCTAAAGACGATTATTACATATTTTGCTGAGGAAGTAAAAATATTTTAGTCAGAACAAGATACCTTGTTTAAAACTCTGTCGGATAAGGGATGCATTTGTGGAACTAATATAGATCGAGGGAACTGTTTGGGCGTCATGGAGACCCAACTGGGCCCTCGAACTGCTGAATTGATAGAATCGGGTAGAGCTACTGTGATCCGCGAACTGAAAGTTCGACCTCTTGATGTAGGGGGAAGCACTGCTGACTCTCTATCAACATAAAAGAAACCCTTGTAATATGAATTTGACCTGAAAATAAATTGTATCTGTCGCAGACACATTGAAATAGATGAAAGCTAGTATGACTATTGCCTTATCTTGTGTTTGGTGGGGTCTTTGATATAAAACAAATTTTTTGCATTCGTTTTAATCGCAGAAATGGGTTGAGTTTAACCAAGTTAAAACTTGATTTGAACTATAGAAATGTCGCAGACATATTGAAAGAGATGAAAGCTAATATGACATTTGCCTTATCTTACGTCTGGTAGAGTCTTTGATGTGAAACAAGTTTCTACACTTACTACAATCTCAGAGATTTAGTAGAGTTAGCCAACCAAGCGATATTCTTTATCCAGCCGGTATAAATGACCCAAACAAGTTGAAAAAGATAAAGACTAGTATTACCTTTGCCTTATCTCTTGTTTGGCAGAGTATTTGATATGAAGCAAGTTTCTACACTTGCTACAATCGCAAAGATTCAGTAGAGTCAGCCAAACCAAGTGATATCCTTGATCCAACCGGTATAAATGATCCAAACAAGTTAAAAAAGATGAAGACTAGTATTACATTTGCCTTATCTCTTGTTTGGTAGAGTCTTTGATATGAAACAAGTTTCTACACTTGCTGCAATCGCAGAGATGTTGTAAAAGAAGCCAAATCAAGTGATATCCTTGATCTAACTTAGATAAGATCGATTGTAAGTTAGTATTATCTATGCTTTAATCTGTAGAATATGGTCGAATGTTTGTGAAGAGAATGATATTGTTCAAAAAAAACTTTTATTGATAAGTTCAGAATTTACATTGGATGGAGATGAGAATCTCACTTTAGGAATTGAAAAACAAAAGGCGAACAATGAAAATGGAGCAGTAAGACGCCTAATGATAGTACCGTTTTAGTCGCCTAGTGTTCCAAGGATTTGAAATGGGGACTCCCTCTTTTGTTATGAGATAGTATGATCCCAGGCCTGAGAGACCTATGATAATGAATGGGCCCTCCCAATTGTCAACTAATTTTCCTGTGTGAGGCTCTTTGCGATGTTGAGGAATTTCTTTGAGGACGAGATCTTTGATTTGGAAAGTACGGCTCCTGACTCGGTTATTATAGGATTTGGTAAGCATATGATGATATCGACCTAGGTTTATGATGGCACGTTCCCTGGTCTCATCTATCATATTGAGGTTGCAAGCTAATTCAAACTCATTTTCCTCGTCAGTCAGCTCATGATCGCGAACTGGATGATGATATTCAAAAGGAATGACAGCCTCAGTACCATAAGCAAGGAGGAATGAGGTACACCCAGTAGATTGTCGTAGAGTGGTTTGATACGCCCACAGGACGTGAGGTAGTTCGCGAACCCAATTTCTTTTTTTTTGTGAGTGAAGCTATTTTTTGAGTCCATCCACGATGGTTTTGTTGGTAATTTCGGCTTGGCCATTTCCTTGAGGGTAGTATGGATTTCTTGGTAAGTGGATGATATTATGGTGGTTTAGGAAGGTTACGACCTTATCTCCCACAAATTGAGGCCTGTTATCGATAGGAATTAGGTAGGGGCACCCGAACCGAGTGATTATGTGGTTCCAAATCAAAGAGATGACCTCTTCTTCTCTGGTTCGACATGGTAGAATTGCTTCTACCCATTTTGTAAAGTAATCGGTAGCTACGAGTAGGTAGCGGTGATTCCTGGAAAGTTAGGGAATTCGCCGACGAGGTCTAGCGTCCATCTTTTGAATGGCCAGAAAACCTTGCTTGCATGGAGTTCGAGCGCAGGGAAGCGTATCATATGTCCATGTCTCTGGCAAGTGTCATACCTGCGGGAATACTTTTCTGCTTGTTTGCACATGCCGGGGAAGAATACTCCTTGAGTTATAGCTCTGTTCGCTAATAATCTACTTGCGGCGTGGGAGCCACAAGTTCTTTCTTGTAATTCGCAGAGCAGTTCGTCTGCTTTTGACTTGGAGAGGCACTTGAGGTAAGGCCCTATAACGGAAAGGCGGTAAAACATACCATTTTTAGTAATGTAATGCTTCGAATTGTTGATCAGCTGTCGGCACTCTTTTAGATTTGTTGGGAGTGGTCCGTTGCAATTGTTGTCGACACCGAGGTAGGCTAAGAAAGACTTTCGCCAATCGCTGTTTCCCCCTTTATCGCCCCCAGTGTTGATCGTGCATACAAATATGTGATCAATGTTGGGGGTTGAAATGATTTCGATCTGGAGATATCGAGCTTCTGTATCCAAGACCCCGGCTAGATATGCCAAGGAATCGACGTGTCTGTTTTCACCTCGAGGAAGAAATTTAAGAGTTGCTTTCGCAAACTTACTCATCTTATCTGCAACGAGGGCTGCGTATTCGATCATCTTCCCGTTCTTCTTGTATTGCTCGGAATAGTGATGAATCTATGTAAACTGAGAGTTCAGGGACATCGAGCTCAAGTGCGAGGTCGAGCCCATGAATGAGAGCTTCATACTCGGTGACATTATTTGAGGCCTAAAAATCCAAGTAGATTGATTTCTCAATTCTGTCATTAGAAGGGGTAATCAAAATGATCCCGATCCCTGACCCTGTGGGTCCTGCTGATCCATTTGTAAGAAGCCTCCACCCTGACGTAGTGATCCAATCAGCTCGTTCGTCGAATGGCTTGGGGGTTGGATTCTTTGGTATGTCTTCGGTAAGGTCCGGGTCGTGCTCCTTCCACTCGGGATCCTCCACTGGAAAATCTGCTAGAAAATCGGCAACGGCCTGATCTTTTTTAGAATGACTCTGTTCGAACTTAATATTATGTTCTCCCAAACTGACTGACCACTGTTGCGCTCTTCATGACATCTCTTTTTTGTACAGAACTTCCCGAAGTGGGTAGTTCGTCATAACTTTGACGGAATGTGCTTGGAAGTAGTGCTTAAGTTTTTGCGAAGTGTAAACAAGGGTGAAAAGAAGTTTCTTAATTTTAGAGTAATTTGTTTCTGCTGGTGTGAGTATAATACTGATGAAGAAGACTGGTTTCTCTATTTTCTCTTCCAGGCGAATGGGAACTGAGTTGAGAGAAGTATTTGTGACTGCTAGGTAGATTATTAATTCCTCATTATCAACTGGGGTGCTCATTATGGGAGACCTCCCTAAATAGATTTTGAGACCCTGAAAAGCTACTTTGCACTCTGGTGTCCATGAGACTTCTGCAGTTGGCTGAACCTTTCCTCGTTTGGTACACCCGCGAAGTAATAGGAATAGCCAACGACAGCGATATGAAGATTTAAAGACGAAACTGTTTATTGCAGTAATCTTGCCGACGAGTTTTTGAACGTCTTTGGTTGTCTTTAGAGAAGGCATGTCAAGGAGAACCCGAATTTGATCCGGGTCGGCCTCAATCCCTTTCTTGTTGATGAGGTGGCCTAGAAAGTGGCCAGAATGTACCCCAAATTGATATTTATCAGGGTTGAGACGCATTCTATAAGATCGAAAGGTGTTGAATATAGTGTTGAGATCTAAGATGTGATCATTTGACTGTACGCTTTTGCACAAGAGATCATCGATGTAGACTTCAACGATTTTCCCTAGGTGTGCTTTGAACATGGTAGTCATCAATCGTTGACAGGTGACACCTGCGTCTTAAGCCTGAAGGGCGTGACTTTGTAACAATAAAGGCCACTTTCTGTGATGAACGTTGTCTTCTCTTGATCTTCTTCTAAAAGTGGAATTTGATTATACCCTGAAGTTGCGTCCATCATAGATAGGAGATCATAGGTTGTTGTAGAATCGAGGATTTGATGAATATTGGGAAGAGGGAAACTATCTTTTAGAGTATGTTTGTTCAGATCTGTAAAATCTACGTAAACTCAAACTTTCCCGTTCTTCTTTGGGAAATCGATAATGCAGGATATCCAGTCGGGATATTTGGCATCTCGAATGAATCCCACTTTGATCAATTTCTTGATCTCGGCGTTTACTTCATCTCAAAGACGAGGTGAAAGTCATCACTATTTCTGTTTGACCGCTGTGGCATTGATATTGATGGCTAACTTGTGGCAAGCCATGGCCGGATCGACTCCGGGCATTTTTTTGAAAGACCATGCAAAAGCGTCTCGATTGAGTTGCAAGAACTGAATGAGGGCATCTTTCTCATGCTGAACCAGCTTGGCTCCGATGAACGTACCTCTACTAGGTCCATCAATGTTGACATATTCTGTGGGCTCCTCTGTAGGTGATTGATAGTCGAGGTGATCAATTTTCTGTAATTGCTATGCGGCCAATCTGTTTGAAGTATCTAGGATGGCAGAGATAGTATTTTCGCAAGCTCGAAAGAGTTTCTGACTACCTATGATCTCATAAATACCGTTGTCGTGCTTGAATCGGTGTATTTAATGATAGGTGGAAGCGATTGCTTCCATATTGTGTATCCAGCAGCGGCCCATAAACCCAAGATAATGAGATTTGGCATTGATGACATAAAAAACAACGTTGATAGTGGTTGATCCTGTGGTAATAGGTAAGATGATCTTGCCTACTCGTTCCTCCCTGGAGAAATTGAACCCACTGATGTCTGTGTCGCTCTGAATGACTTGGTCAGCCAAACCCATCTGGTCGATCGTACTCTGGAAAAAAAAAATCAATACCGCTCCCAGTATCGATCATCATTGTGTGCATGACAAACTGTTTCATCTTGAGCATTATGACTAACGCATCATGATGTCAAAATTTGACATGACTAGTATCTCAATCCTCGAAGGAGATTCTGAGTCGGCGATTGCTCGACTCGGGAAGAAGTTTGGCTTCTTTGTCTTGAGGTGTAAGATCACAGCATTCCGAAAGCCTCCGGCACTTTGATCAGTTGGAATTGGTGATCTAGTTGATTTTGATCATGTTGCTGAGATGCATATAGTTGAGATGCTTCTCCTCAGCTCTTTCATTGACCTGAACAACTTTGAGTTGCTTCTTATAGTTTCCATCTTGATATGATTTCCTGTCGACAATGTATTCGAGCATCCGTCCCTCCTTGAAAATGTACTCGAGCAACCACTGTAGAGCATAGCAATTGTCAGTAGTATGATGATTTACCTTATGATGTAGAAAAAATGGTCGATTATTGATGGGCTCCAGTGGTTGAGACGCGGTAAAGCGGATCTTTCAACAGCAGTGGAAAAATCGTAGAGATTCGAACGTTCAGCTTTGGGAGGACGGGTTTGTTTTGCGGACCACTTTTTCGAGGGTATCAAGTATTCCCCTTGGTGCGTTTCTGATCTCCCTGTTCCTCCTTAGGTCCGCTGGTTCGATCTGCAGATGGGGTTTTAGTGGAGATGATAGATTTAGTAGAATTTTGTCACTCAGACATCATCCTCTCCAAGTCGACGTAACCGTTGACTTTGGTGATCTCTCCTCTAATGTCGTAGGTTTGTTAATGAAGAGGTACTCTTTGGCCTTGCTGTCGAGCCGGAGAACATTGGTGAAAGCAGCCACAACTGCTTTTTGGTCGAGGTTATCCACTTTTCTCGCGAGCTCTAGGAATTTCGTTGAGAAGTCTTCAAGTTTTTCTCCATGTGACTGCTTATGACCGATAAGAGAATACAAGTTCTCTTCTTTGTCTATGTTGTAAGCATGTCTTGATGAACTGCTTCTGTAGTTGATTGAACGTACAGATGGATTCCTTAGGAAGAGAATGGAAGCATCAGAGTAGCTCCTCTTATAAACTTGTGGCAAATAGACGGCAGAGAATGTGGTTGAGATTGGAGTACAACCCCAATGAATCACGGTATTACTGAATATGCTCCTTCAGGTCAGTACCTTTGTATTTGTGAATTTTGAGAGTATGGAAACCTTTAGGCATCTCCATATCGAATAGTTTTTTGGCAATCGAACTTCCTTGAAACGTCGTGGTATCGCCGGTAGTACCCAGAACTTGTGCCTCGATCAACTCCTTAATTCGTTGGTCCATGTATTCTTTTGTGACGTAATGATGTGTTGGTTAAATTGTTGGACGTGCTGAAAGGGGATGATGAGTTCCCGTACCTTCACTCAAGCGATCTCATGCTGAAATTTGTTATAGAGGTCGCTGGTCTTCCTCTTGACGAATAGAAATCTGGTGGCCTCGACTGACATCTGATTGAACTTCTCCCCCCAAATGGAAAGAGTGTTGCAGTCCGTGTGGTAGATTTCTGGGAATGGCTTTACTGACGACTCCCCGAGGTCCCAATCTATCCCTTGCTGAAATGTGGGAGGTCTCTGGAAGTTGATCGTGACCCCTGGCTGGAGGAGCCTGCTGAGTATTTTGCAGAGCCTCGAGTGCAGTCTACATCGTCGTCATCTGATCTTCGTGTCGTTTGAGTGCTGTCAAACGAGCTTATTGTTCTGCATCGATCTTTTTCTCTCGGAGCTCGCGATCCTTTTGTAATGGCGGATTTTCCGTAAGAAGAATGTTCGTCAATACTTTTAGAGAATAAAATGTAAATAGTAAGCTATGACACTGAATTTTACGTGGAAAGCTCAGACTAACCTGAGTAAAACCACGACCTCAGTGAGGATTTGGAGAAAGCTTCAATATGTGCTTGCTATTACACAAGATTAAAAGTGAAGAATGAAGAATGAAGGTGTAGGTCTCTCTGAATGTCGAGGATTTGATCATTTTTTCAAAGGGTTCTCCCTGTATTTATAGTGGATACAGGCAGTTACAAAGTAAATTCATTTCCAGATTTTGTGGTCAGTTGGCGAACTTCACGGACTTTCCGTAACGGTTGGCTGACTGAGCGTAACGGTTGTTGAACAAGTATCTTCGAGATCTGAAGTTCGAGAACTATGAAGTTGTCTGAAGTTCGAGAACTATGAAGTTGTATGAAGTTCAAACCTTGAACTGCTACAGTAACTTCGACCTTAACTGCTACAGTACTTCGACTTTAACTGCTACAGTAGATTCGACCTTTGAACTGTTATAGTAGATTCGACATTTGAACTCTACAGTAACTTTAAACTGCTACAGTACTTCGACTTGAACTACTACAGTAGAATCGAGAAGTTTGAGAACTATGAAGTTGTTGTGGCTTTTGATAAGTCTTGATCGAGAAGAATGTTCGCTACCATTGTATCATCTGAAGTGTTGTGATATCTTCGACTAGTGTCCTCAGGCTTCTTATTATCAATGATGTTGGGAAATATGCTACTACAATCGCCCCATTCTTGACAGAAGCACTTGTGTTTTTGTCGAGAATAATCTGTAGAAAAAGTTATCGAAGTTTTATGAATGGTTGCTTTGTAATTTCCGATGTCAGATGCATTAAACTTGGACGTGGTGTTCCCGAGTAGAATAAATGCAGCAATAAATGCTAGTCTATAAATATAGGGAGAGGGATATTTCAGTTTCATTTTAAAATCTCTTGTTGTTGCTCTGCCAGGAGGAAACCTGAGTGTGAATCATGGATGGTAAGGTACGTGATTCGGGAGGTTTGGGATATCGGAGTAAAGAGATTTCTGTTTGTGGGTTATTATGTAGAGATAGATTTGGCCGTAATGTCGTTATCGGAGGCGTTGCTGTTGGATCTTGTAGATACCATGGTCAGTTGGGAAGCGAGAGAAAGATGGTATGTTGAGGGAACTGCTTTTTTTGAGTGCAGCCAACTTCGCCCCAGAATACCAAGGTACTTGGATTCAGCGTCGATGACCAAGAACTTGACGAATGTTGTTTTCGATCCTGCTTGTACTGGCAAGGTGATTTCGTCGGTGGCCGATTCTTTCGAACCATTGAAGCCCGAGATTGTTGTTGTTGAAGCTTTCAATGGAGTAGGTTCTCAATGCACATTAGTAGATGTAACAAATGGCCAGTGGGGCTAAGACAATTTAATGTTTTGATTTTGATAATGTTTGTAAAAATGGCCAGTGGGGCCGATACATTTTGAGCAACAGCAGAATTTCTATTGAAGTAAGTAGTTTTCATAAAAACTGCTAGTACATGTATTGATTAGAAATTTGTGTGTATGATAGTGAAACAAATATAAAACTATTTTAGTGAAAAGGTAGCCTTTAAGGCAAATAGGAACGAGTACCATGTGTTGTTCCTTATCGGATACTTGGGTTTAAACGTGAATGAAACGACTCAATGTTGTGGTCGATAGAAATGTAGGCAAACGGTATTTCCTGTAATTGGAAATCCTTTGTCTTATAGAACGAGTGTAGCTCGAAGTCATACTTGGAAAGTATGGTCGATGCTAAATGAACACCAGGTGTTGCTCTTCAATGGGATACCTGGATTTGAAAGAACCAATCATAAAGATGTTGGTTTGTAGAAATGTATGCAAATGGTATTTTCTGCAATTGGAAATCATTTGTCTTATAGAAGAAGTTTAGCTCGGACTCATACTTGGAAAGTATGGTCGATGCTAAATGAACACCAGGTGTTGTTCCTCAAAGGGATACCTGGATTTGTAAAAAACCAATCATAAAGATGTTGGTTTGCATAAATGTATGCAAATGGTATTTCCTGCAATTGAAAATCATTTGTCTTATAGAAGGAGTTTAGCTCGGACTCATTCCTAGAAAGTATGGTCGATGCTAAATGAACACCAGGTGTTGTTCCTCAAAGGGATACCTGGATTTGTAAAGAACCAATCATAAAGATGTTGGTTTGTAGTAACGAGTACTGATTGAATCTGCTATTGTCGGTAAGTACACTGTTAATGCTTCACCATTGTCATGAGTACTCAGCATTGGGGGATTCCCCAAGTGTCTTTTGAGATCTTGAGAAACCAAATGTTGACCTGTAAGATGTTGATCGAGCTCGCCCCGAGTATGAGTTAAGTTGATTGATCTCGAGTCTGAAGTTGAGGTTGAACGTTGTGTCTGAAGCTGAGGTTGGGCTCGCCCCGAAGTACTATTTCTTGATCAATCTGTTGTATCCAACATTGGAGTTGGCATCGCCAAGTTTTCAAGCGTCATCATCACGTAGAAATGGAAGTAAAGCTTGGAGATTGGCAGATTCTCAATCTTTGAAGCAAACGAAACCAGTGGAGCATTTCGAACGTCGAACTGCTGCTACAGTAACTTTGAAAACTTGGAATTGCTACATTAACTTCGAAAACCTCAACTGCTACAGTACTTTGAAACTTGGAACAGCTACCGTAAAACCTCGAACTGTTATGGTAACTTTGAAAACTTGGGACTGCTACAGTAACGCCGAAACCTGGAATTGCTACAGTAACTTTGAAACCTAGAACTGCTGCAGTAACGTCGAAACCCTAACTGCTACAGTACTTCGAAAGTTGGAACTGGTACAGTAACGTCAAAACTTCGAACTGTTACGATAACTTTGGAAACTTGGACTGGTACAGTAACGTCGAAAACCTCGAACTGCTACAGTACGTCGAAACTTGGACTGGTACTGTAACGTCAAAAACTACTTGAACTTGGAACTGCTACAGTAACTTCGAAAAACAGTTACATTACTCTTGAACTGCTACAGTAAATTCGACACTTAACTTCGAACTGCTACAGTAACCTTGAGATAACGGTGAAGAGTCTGTTTGTCTGAAATGTTTTGAGATTTTGAAAGAGAGAGAGGAGAGAAGGTGATGTAGAATTTTGAGTCCTGCCGATGCGAATATCATGAAGTAGAGGAAAGTTTGGTACATCCCACAGACGGTGCCAGTTGTAATGGCGGATTTTCCGGAAGGAGAATGTTCGCCAATACTTTTAGAGAAGAAAATGTAAATAGTAAGCTATGACACTGAATTTTACGTGGAAAGCTCAGACTAACCTGAGTAAAACCACGACCTCAGTGAGGATTTGGAGAAAGCTTCAATATGTGCTAGCTATTACACAAGATTAAAAGTGAAGAATGAAGAATGAAGGTGAAGGTCTCTCTGAATGTTGAGGATTCGATTCTGTTTTCAAAGGGTTTTGCCTGTATTTATAGTGGATACAGACAGTTACAAAGTAAATTCATTTCCAAATTTTGTGGTCAGTTGGCGATCTTCACGGACTTTCCGTAACGGCTCGCTGACTGAGCGTAACGGTTGTTGAACAAGTATCTTCGAGATCTAAAGTTCGAGAACTATGAAGTTGTATGAAATTCGAACCTTGAACTGCTACAGTAGCTTCGACCTTAACTGCTACAGTAGATTCAAACTGCTACAGTACTTCAACTTTAACTGCTACAGTAGATTCGAGAAGTTTGCGTACTATGTTGTTACTGTGGCTTTTAATAAGTCTTGATCGAGAAGAATGTTCGTTACCATTGTATCATCTGAAGTGTTGTGATATCTTCGACTAGTGTCCTCAGGCTTCTTATTATCGACGATGTTGGGAAATATGCTACTACACTTTTGTCAACTAAAGTTTGAGTTCGGCGCGTCTCTCTGTCTCAGCGTGGAGATTCGCCCGTAACTCCGTAAGCTGTCCCAGATCCACAGAAATTTCGAGTTGAGTTCTAGCGGCCGGTCATCTGGAAAAAACCATAATTGAAAATTGTAGTGAAAGACTGCCTTAGGGTATCGTGGAAATGCAATTTTTCCCACATACGGTGCCAAATGTAATGGCCAAATTCCGTAAGCTCGAAATGATTAAGAATTAGTTATCATACAATGAACCTGTAATAATATTCAAATACCAAATATATAGGGTGTTAAGCCGCAAACCCGGAAGCCACAAACTCCAAGTTGATTTGAGTTAGTCACAAACAAGCACAAACAAAGAAACACACAACACCAAGTTTATAGTGGTTCGGCAAATTGCCTACGTCCACTTTAAAGAGAGAGAGAAAGAGTTTATTCAATGTCCCAATTACAATTACTTCAGCCCAATTTTGGATTTCTCACTCAAGAAATCCCCCAAAGTTTCTCATCAAAGGATTGTCAAAAGGAGTGGCTCACAAATGACTTAGGTTTCCTTTATATACTAGGGAAAATCTTTTACGACCGCTCAAATCTCGAGGCAAACAAGAGGTTCGAAAACCATAAAAAAAAAACATAATCCGCAGATTTCGTTCGAACATAAGGAGTCGTTCGAACGAAAAAAACTCTATGGGCCAAAATTCTAGGGAGGTGCAAAACAGTCTTTCAAACGAAATATCAAGTCGTTCGAAAGACTTTGGACTCCTGGGCGAAATTCCAAAGATGTGTAAAATGGTCGTTCAAACGACTCTTAACCTCGTTCGAACGACTTTGGCAACAGACAACCCCACATTGGGGACATGGCAAAACATACCCATATGAAGAGAAAGATAGAGATGGATGTAGGAGAGAGAGAGAGATGGATGAGGGGAAGAGAGAAAGGTAGAGGTAGAGAGAGAGAAATATAGATAGTTGTATGAGGGTGGGAGATAGGGGATAGAAAGAAAGGTGAAAGGGAGAGGTAGAGAGAGAAGGAAGAGAGAGAAAGTTGTATGAGGGTGGGAGAGAAGGGATAAAGAGAGATAAAGGTGAGAGGGAGAGGTAGAGAGGTAAGGAAGAGGTATTAAGGTCACCTCTGTTCAAGGGTGAGAAGACGTGTAGCGTCTGCTAATTATTACTTTTCCCCTTGGACAGAGGTATTAAAAAAATTGTTGGGCGCTGAACGGTTCAGCGCATAGGCAGTATGCGCATACTCATCGCCAAGTTCAGGTTTCACATACTTTGGAGGGGTATGGGGGTGAGTATGCTAAACACCATACCCCTGTTGGATGGGTTTTTTGCAAGAGTATGGGAAAACCTTAACAACATACCACTCTGTTGGAGATGCTCTAAGGGGCCTTGTGTTTGGAGAAAGAAGTTGGGTATTTGCCTATTTCGTTTGTGACTTTGTGGGCCTTTTAACTTGAAAGTTGAATATTGTGTTTGGTTTTGTGGTCAAATTTTAACTGGGTTAAGTTTAAATTTTTATTTTTATTTTCCTTTTCTTTGGAATATAGGCAAAAAAATAATAGATTTTTGGACCTTGTATCGTTGCACACCCGATGGCCAGGACCGATCTTCGCTAAGATCAGATACTAATAGCCCAAGAGCAATGCAAACTGTATCCCGTGCATGCTCCCTGAAACATCGCACACCACAAGGCAATTTCTTTCAACTTTCCCTTCTTTGAGAGGTCTTCCAACATTCTCTTCCATTGTAACTCTGCAACTTTGCTTCCGTCTTTGTCTTGTAAGGACTCCAAGATCTTGTGTGGGAGAAGTGCTCCGGCAGCAATTTTTGCCTTCCCACGATTTACTCTCTCAAGGTATTGTTCAAATCGTGTTTCTTGAAGAACTCCTTGTAGGTTCTTATTGCAACTGAGGCCACCCTATTATAAGGAAGCGAGTCCCACTTGTTGGAACTCATGTAAATTTCTGGTAGTTTAAGGGCTTGGCGAAGCTGCACAAGGACTTGTTTCCTAAGACGATCACGGACTCTATAAGCGTAATGATCTTCTTCGATTCCTTCGTACTCTGGGTAGGAATTGCGAGGGAAAACTCTTCTCGCAATACTCTCACAAAGGAGAGTAGAACGATCAAATGAAGAGTTCAAAGAAGGGCACCACTTCGAAGCCAAGCTAATCTTCCTAAGCTCCCCTGTTTTCAACAACTGAAGATCTGAAACTAAGAGTTCCGTGAAAAGTTCCGATATTGTATCATGTAAGAATCTATAGTCCAGGTCGTGGTTATACCTCTCGACTGCTTTTATTGCCATCGAAACAGTCTTCTCCTTTCTCAATTCTCTTGCCTTCTCCCTTTCAGTCTCAACTTTCTTCATTTCCGATGAAATCCTTTCCTCCCGTGGTATTAAACACTTACTCCTGTCCTTGGGTTTTCGATGCTTGAATATTCTTCCCTTATACGATAGCCATTTCTTCTCATTTCTCAACCTCATTCTTCTCAAGTTATCTTTCTCCAACATTGCAGTAAACAAAGGCTCGATCTCTGGACCTTCGAGGAGGAGACGAGCATGAATCATCGGTAAGTCTTTCAAGTAACAGAATTCGGCAAACCACTTAACATTACAAGCAAGTGTTTTAGGGTGGTTTTGATTGAGCCAAAGGACTGCAATATAAAACCCTTCTCTATCTAATTTACCAGTACCTCTTTTTTTTTTTAATTAAGTACCTGAGTATATTAATTGAACAAAGAGAAAGAGAGTACAAAGGGAGGACCATACCTTGCCCTGAGCAAAAGAGAAACTTGCAACCTCATCGCAACCACGCCCCTCTTATCCATAAGAAGGCCGCTTTGACATGAGAGGGAACATTAATAAGCTGAAAGTACAAACAAGAGTGAAGAGCACTGCCTTCCTTTGACGAGATCAGAGGGACATTGCCTTCCCTAAAAGTGTGCTGGATAGTGATGCCAAGAGCCCTGCCAATCCTTATAATCTCCACCCATGTGTTGGAAAGAGCCCAAGGGGCAGTACTACCATTGTTGTACCACTGAACAAGAATGAGGGAGTCAAGGTTAACAATTAGACGATGAAAACCAAACTCTTCACAAAACTTGAGGCCAAGCACAAACGATATCATTTCAGCGGCAGTGTTGAAGCCAAAACCAAGGTCATCGAGAAAGCAAAAACCATGTTACCATTGTGAATCCTTATGACTCCTCCCCCACACTGGCCGTGATTGGAGAGGGCAGAACCATCGGTATTAAGCTTGAAGTAACCCTCTGGAGCCTGGTCCATTTTACAAATTTTATAGGCCTACGCTTGGGCATTTTAGGGGAGAGGCCAAGAGCTTGAAGAGATAACTTCTCCAAACCAGAAGCACCTTTTGTAACTTTAAATTTGAAGCCAATATCACTAAGTATTAGTAACACTTTGCTAATGATGACCGAAGAGTTCATAGCAATGCCATCATACTTGTTAGAACATCTAGCTTTCCAAGTTTCCCAAAAAATAAGAGGGGAGAATGCCCTTGATGATGCCCATGCAAGACTGGTTATTTGCAGCAGCTAACCAAGTCTTGAACCTCAGCTGAATAGAGTGAGACACCATTTACCAGTACCTCTTAACACCTCCCAGGTTACAAATAAGTTTCAGAGTGGTTAAAGCGCCATGATCCCAGGCCAATTGTAGACGGTCAGTCAGAATACCCGGTGGCGTTTCGGGTACAATATGGAAGAAGAAATCAAGGCAGGGGTTACCTGAAGATAAGAAAGTTGGCGAGTGGTTTTCAGTAAAACCCTCGTGATAGGTTTTGGTGTAAGAGTTGCTCTGTTGAAGTTAGCAACCATGAAAGCATCACTAGGGTTTGAAGGTTTTGTGGAAAGAGATGAGGAGTGGAGCTTTGGAGGGCCAAGTAAGACCTGTTAAGTTGCAGAGGCCATTTGAGGTTCACTGATGAATCAGAGGTGAAGTATCAAACTTTCAATATGTCTTCTTGTACAAGAGGGAGAGAGAATAGTTGGGGGTCCAAGTTGTCTGCTTTGTTTTTATATTCCAGAACTTTCAAGGTGCACTCACATATCACTAGTTTTAAAAGGAGATAAATCTGAAAAGAGATGGATCAAACACTAAACTATGGTGGCTAACATCAACTAAAAGGTCCAAAAGTTGGAAGAAATCGAAGAAAACAATGTAGAAATCCAAAGAAAAAAGATGTTAGAACGTATTAGTGCTGCAGTAAAAAACATACAGTAATCTCATTTTGCTAACCTCTGTAAATGCTAACATAAAGCTGATAGTGGTTAAACCAGCTGCACTAAGAAGTGCGAGAAAATCAGCTGCACTAAGAAGTGGTTAAACCTCTGTAAATGTTAATCTCTGCTGTTTGAGGATGCCTATAAGAAAAATACACAAGTGCGAGAAAATGATGGATCTAGCCTGCCAAAAAAAGAGAGATGATCTATATAAATGGTTTCTATAGGCAAACACTAAGAAGTTCTTAGTAGAGACTGGTGAATTAGGTCAGAATAATTTTTCACAGTAGAAATTGGTATATTATACCAGAGTAACTTTGTAATAGTGGCGATTCATTCAATGTAAACAAGAAGATAAACACTGTACAATGAGAAGGAACTATACCCGAATCAATAATATCATTTCTGTTCATAGATTCAAGCATCAACATATATAGCGATATATAATTCATACTGACTAATGTATAGGATATAGAGAAGTCTAACACACCATGGATAAATACATTGCAACAAATATTGCATCTTAGATGTACTAGTTTAGGTGCAGCAGAGCAGATCAGAAGCAGCTGCAACATTCCTCCAACATACAGCAACAACATAGAGCAGCCATACTGCAAAAGTAAGATGGAATTCATGAAAAAACCCTAATACTGAAAAAACCAAAGAACAAGATAGAAGAAATTTCAGCAAAAATCACAAGGCATCAAGACCTTATAAACTAAATTTTATTAAGAGCATCCGAAGTCGGACTGAACAAGATATCATCATGCAAAATTTGGAGAGCCACAGCGTTATAATATAACTCACACCCACTCAATACGCTTAAGTTGGAACAAAAATGTTTAATTTAAGGAGTTGCCTCACTAAAGCTTTAGTTAAATCCCTAATGTGGCACCATCACAAAGTAATATTCCAACTGACTTTGAAGTTCTCCGGGAGCCAGCAATTAAACTTGAACATTTGGCAAACTGAGCAAAGTTGGCTAAATTTTTTGCTTTACTAAGGTAAGAAGTACTATCTTCCTCAATCAATACCAAAACTAAGTAACCTATACGACATATGGCAGTGGCTTGTAACGTTCGTGAAGACTTCAACCAATAAGAACTCAAAATTTCAGATGCTCACTATGAATACCTAAGAGCAAAAACAGAAAAGGGAAAATTTAAACTAAGAGAGTGGAAAACCACAAAGAATTACTGAATGTAGCACAGGTCAAATTAATAGTCTGAAACCAAAACAACAGCTCCCTCCCAAAAAAACTTAGGTTGTGTTTCGTTCATGGACAGCAAAAAAAATCAAAGTTCGGTTCAAAAAGAATAACATGGAATAAATTAACATTCCGTGATTGGTTGAAAGTTGAGGAATCCAAATTTCCGGGTTAAATAAATGAGATGCTGATTTTTCCTTTGTTTTTCCTAGAAAACAGGCAATATTTATCCTAAAAATTTCATTTTCATCTATCTTATTTTCTACTCATAATTTTTTGCATCTAGAAATTATTAAGAAAGAGAGAGGAAATCAAAAGGCGAAAACTTGATCAGGAGAAGCTAGAAATGAAATTTCGAGGTTGAAACCTTTGAATTAAGAAAACCTAGAAAGAAAAAATCTACAGGGAAAATATATGACTGACAGAATATAACGCAAAATCTTGATTTTGGAAATCTAGAAGTATACAATTTGGATTAAGAGTCCAGAGACAATTTAGATTGAGATAATGTAATTGTTAAATCTTGAGAGAGAAATTATGGACTAGATTTCTACCAATCCACACATTTCAGATACAAAGCTCATAGTACTACATGGCCTACGTGTTGATATAGTAACTATAATAACTCCAATGTTTCACCAACAGGTGACAGTCACTCGTAAATCTCGCCTACAAAAATTTTAATATTTAAAAAGTAAATATTTCAGACTGTCTCCTATCAAGGTTAGGATGGAAATCCGGATCATAAGCTTATCACCCTACTTCCATCCGGATTCCTCCTTTACCCGACATGATGAACTTCCACAAACTTTTGAAGGGGCTCGATCTTCAGATCCTCCTGGATCAATTAGATTTTCACCCCTAGATATTCTCACTTAGACTTAGCTACATACCGACTGTAATTAATCTTAATTTGCACAAAGATACATTTGAATGCTGCAGATCAGAAATTTTAAACAGAGTGTCTTCAGATAAGCAAAAACTCCGATTTGGACAAATTAATGTACAGTTAAGAAAAATATTTTTTTACGCCTTTAAGCCCTACCTTTTGAAACAAGAACTATAGTTAGCAAAATCATATAAGATAATATCTAAAGAGGACATGAAACATAAGGATTAAGATAACCTAGATAGAAAAATTCTGGAAAGAAAGGTTGGACTAAGAGGATTCAAAAATGTAAATATGAAATTAGATTGACATTATCTCAAGAGAGAAGTAATGAACTCTATTGTTGCGTAGGTACCAAAATCTGTTCCAAGTGCATGTTGGGCATAACATAAGCCTGTGATATATTCTCAAATACACTTGAGGAATAAGACAATATCATTTTCCTAAAGTTTGGTAGAATCATTTTGCTATTTGGCGAAGCGGCTCCCTATTACAGTTACCATTACTCATTGTATCAAGGGAACATCAGCTTAGACCCAAACAAATACTATTTATCGACGATCAACACTAATAATACAGACATCAAATATGATGATAATTATTAAAGTATGTACATACCAGCCACGCAGAAATGAGGAACAACCATCATCTTGGTAGTAGTGTTGATGATTATACTGTTGTGGCGGAGGGTACCCATCATTGAAATACCCCTGATACCCTTGAGGAGGGTACCCTTGCCTACCAGGTGGTGGTGGTGGTGGTGGAGGGTATCTATCATATCCAGGTGGAGGCCCTGGAGGGTATCCATCATATCCAGGTCTTGGTGGTGGTGGTGGTGGGTTTGGCCATCCATCATTAGATGGTGGTGCTGAAGGGTATGGTGTAGGGTACCCTACAACAAAAAAAACTCCCAAATCAAATCAAATTCAAGGTTTAGATAACGAGAATGATGAGATGAGAAAAAAGTTTTACAATACCTGGTGGTGGAGGAGGAGGTCCTTGTTGATGGTAATGTTCATGGTGGTAACTCATTTTTCTCAGAGGAAGAACAACAAACTTGTGAAAATGGTGAGACTGACTTTGTTGTTATAAAACAAGCAAGAAAGAAATATGTTTAGCTGTTGCTCCTAAATATATATTTGTTGTGAGCCCGTCAATTAATAGTCTTGATTTCTGCCCCATGCTACAATTATTTTATGGCTGTGATAGATAATTGACAATCTGAGCTGTGTGTACTTTAATTAAATTGCGGTCTGAAGCACATTATAACATAGATGGATAAGGTGGAACAGGTTGGTAGGTAGGACCAAGTGACCAACGAACGTTCTTGAATACTAGTCAGTCCAAGCCCAATTACAAAGACTAGTAAGACAGTTTGTACTTTGTTGGGTGTTTTTTATAGAGGAGTGGTCCGGCCCAATTACAAAGACTAGTCGCTAGCATAATCTCATTTTGCTAACCTCAATTATCTATACTAAGAAAAAAAAAAAAAACTCAAAACTCTAAGGTGAGCTGAGCTATAACCGTCCATCACGCGACATGGAACTCAAGAAATGTAGAATAAAATTGAACTGTAACAGCAGATTCGATCTTTTAACAGCAACAACAATTTCGAACTGTAACAGTAACAGTTTTGAATAAGAACAGTAACAACAAACTCGAACTTCGCAACAGAATTAAGCTTCGTGACAGTAATACCGAGTTCTGAACAATAGTAATAGTAACAACGATTGATCTGAAAGAGTAACAATATGATTAGCGCTCGAGGCGTGGGTCGCACTCTCTTTAAAGAGTATCTCAAGTACTCTCACAGGATACAACGAGCATATATGGTAGCTTCACCGGAAGTCTATGCAAAAATTGAATGAGTTTGCACCTCAAGTATAAACCGTTTTTAGAGAGAGAAAGAGAGATGACGATGAACAGTAGTTTTTGTGTGTCTTAGTTTGTAGGAGGAAGGAAGGTATTTATAGGTTAAAACACAACGGTCATAAGCATGCAAAACGTTCAATAACAAAACGTCAATAACATTCTTTGAATACATGCAAAACGCTCCCTGAAGATCAGGTTTATCAATGTAATAGCCGTTGGAATGAAGGAGATGAAAGACCCATTTTAAATAAGAACAAAAGCCCCAAGCCCATACCCAAACTTAAGCCCAATGTCCAAATGAGTTTTTGAAACAATCCAACAATCCCCCACTTTTAAAAAACTTTTTGAATGAGAAAAGAAACGAGATAACGGTTTTAATATATAGAGATGTACATAAGTAAAGGTGTCCTTAGACTTGAACCTTTATGTAGTGGACAATCTTCAACGTATAAGAATAATAAGTGATCAAAGTCTTGAACTCATTATTCACTTTTATACAGTGAGAAAAACTACATACAACCCTATCAGGTGCAATTCCTAAATGCCAGCACATTTTGGCCATGTGTTTAATCTCAGTGTAGGTGAAGGCTTTAAAGAAGTTAGCCTAATTTCTCATAGGAAGCGGCCGCACTTCCACAATCACCTTGGTGAGTCTATGAAGAGTGTTCTTGTAGCTAGACACCCCACTCAAAGAATAAGATATAAAACTCATTAAGAGTTTAAGAAAACTCAGCCTAGCATTTGCTTCAAGATATCATGCATATTTATGTACAGCGAGATGAACTCTGGAGTGACAAACTCCTTATTTGCATGATTTTATATCACAGTGATTTCATATCTCAGACTCAAAGCTTCATCATCGACCTCGTCAGCATACAGGAAATACTACTAAAGACATATTTAATATTCTTCAGTTCGAGTCATCACTTTTGACCTCTACATTAATAGCTCGATTTATGCAAGTGTGCAGTCATCAATAGAGCCGTTGCGCAACAATAGGAGGTCAGAACGTTACACAATCTGGTCAAAGAATATCTTACATACACTTTGTAACGTTCACCATTAAGAATCTTAATGGTCATCAAACGGTCATATTATAAAACCTATAAATAGAACCAGAGAACTAGAGATTAAGGATGCAATTCTATACAGAAGAATCCCTACCCCGAAACTCCATATACTCAGAGTACTCATTGTAATAAGTTAGCAACTTCAATAAGATCATCTTCTCTTTCTCAAAATCCTCAAGAGAAGTCATGGTTTTTAACCTATTCAAAGATATTTCACGCTAAATTATCTTGTTGATTATTGTTTACTATTCTTGAGCGTTCTAGACACATTATGTGTAAAGGCTAAGTTTAATTCCCATAATTAGGTCATTACATTTGGCGCTGTCTGTGGTACGAAGTTCTTAAACCTATTATTGTCTCAAAAACTACTGATCATCTTCTTTTAGAATGTTACATCCAGGTCAGAGCACCCCGATAGTTCAAGCAGAAGAAAATAGCCCACTAGCAGATCTGCGGACCACCTTAAATTCTGAAATAGAAAGACGTGCTGCTTTGGATCAACAGCTAGCGAGTGTACATGACGCACTGAAGGTTTTACAGGGCCAGCAGGTCATTGCCCAAAAGAACAAAGTTGTGCAACATGAAGGCTCACAAATTTCTGTTCATGGCAAAATAGGATCTCCTCTGAAAGGTAAACACGTAGGAGGTGCATTTCGATCTAACCATCATCAACAGGAAATGGAACCCATCCCAATCAAGGAGGCCCACCAGGAAGTAGATGGCGGCCCAGGGGGAGTCAGACAGGTTAAAAATCTACCTCGAAGATTTCAAGTCCCAGCAAAAAATTGTCTAAGTAAAGGGAATGGCGACCATAATCCAGGAGATGAACGTGTCACCCGCCCGACCACAGCATAAACCCTGTTCAAGCCTTTCTCACAACATAAACCATGTTGTCATACTTATGTACAATATCGTTCTCGTCTAAATCTCTTCCTCCCAAACTCCACCGCTTAAGAAAATTATGTAGCCAAAATGAAACCAAATCCATCTTGAAAAATCAAATATCCGACTTAGCCATCGAACCCAAGAATCTTTAAGAACTATAATCTCAAGGTCTTAACCTCGCTCTGACACCAATTGTTAAAGCCCAATCCCCCATTACACCGATATTATCCTCACGTTTACCACCTAGTATGGGCTAGGTGTGGGGTTTTATTCTTAAAAGGCCTCGGTGCAATTTAATAATTCATATCTTCTTATATCCTTGTGTTAGACCATATCTTTAACCAATATGAGACTAACTTTGATCCAGCAATCTTAACACCGGCCTCTATGGAGACCCTCCCTATTTTTATTTTTAGTTTAATTTATTTTAGTATATTAATGCCTAATTTGAAGGGTAGTATTTTAGAAGGTGGATGACTCCTAGTTCTATAAAAGAGTTTTAGGGTAGAAGGTAAGGGTAGATTGAGTTTTAGAGAAGAACCATAGTTAAAGCAGATAATCTAGTTTATTTTCAGTCTTTAATTTAATCAAAGTAGTTTGTCTTTTTTTGTTAATTGTTTTTGCCACGCTATCCTTTTATAGTAGGGGGGCTGGGGTATATCAGGGGTTCGGGGGCGAAGCCCCAAAAAAAAATTGGGTGTTTAAGGGTATTTAAGTAATTTTACGAGGATGTCCGGTGTATTTTGATAGTAGAGGAACGAAAACACAGTCATAAAATGGTAGTAATATCGTTAAAGTGACAACTGTTAACAAAATATAAGAGCCAACTGGGATTTGGAAGGTTGAGGTTACATGGTCTAATACTTTCACCTTTACGGTCATCTTGTTTTACCAACTGGTCAGCGTCAAAGGCTATATAGAACATGGTCTAATACACCCTGCTCCTATTGACGTGAGTCCAAAAGCAGTTAATAAAATAGCAAGATGGGTGGGGGTTGCGATTGACATGTTAGAACCTGAACTACAAATTTAGGCAAAAAAGATGCTTGGAGTTGGAGTTGGACTGTTAGAGAGATACTTGTTGAGTTTCCCACTTCCCACACTTTCTATTTTTGGGTCGGGCTCTTAGATAAGTATAGTTTGGTTTCCACATTTTCTGGGTTGGGCTGTGGGCTACCAGGGCTGGGCTTTAGGTGGTGGATATGTATAGTTTTTTTTTCAAATGCTATATATAAGCCCATTTTTGACAAAAATCAAGGGGGGACAGTTTGCCCCCTCTTCCAAGCCTATAAATCTGCCCCTGGCTTCCACATTAGTAGTTTTCTATCAACTGGTACTAGAGCAAAGTTCCTTCTGTGGGGAGTTTATTTTCCATTAATTTTTAGTAATTTTTTTTCCTCTCAAGATCAAAAATGGTAGGAAAGAAGATAGTAGGATCTCATCAACCAACCAAGGAGATAGGCTACGAGATCTAGAGGAGAAGATGGGGGAGTATATAGTGAATACGGAGAACTCGATAGGAAAATTCAAAACGCAATCCAAAGAAACGAATTAGACTTTGAATTTCATCTTGCTAGAGATCTCATCTTCAGGAGGCCTTGATATAGGCTTTTCGGGTAGTGTGATAGCATCAAGAGGAACCAATATGTCCTGAAAGCTTTGGGCGAGGAAAGGGATCCTCTACAAAGGGTAACAATAAGAAATAATTCAACGATGAAGGGGTTCTGTTCAGCGAAGACAAATTCACAGATTCCAACGTGAGAGAGATTCTAACACTAGCTATGGGGGATGAATTATCTTAGCGAGAATTGGAACCCGAATCCTCTCTCACGGGTATGACTCGCTGAATCATCATTGACGAGTCCCACATGGAGAGAGAACCGACAAACGATAAGGAAAACCTAAATCCTATCCTTGCACCAACCCAATAAGAATAATGGGGCTGGAGCAGTCACCAGAGCAACAACTACCACAGCCACTAGCCCAATAGTCACCACAACAGCTGCCGTAGCAATAACAACAGCAACAACCGCAGCCACTGCCATAACAGCCACCGCAACTGCTACCGCAATAACAATTAATTGTAATAACCACCGTAGCAAATACCACAGTAGCTACCACAACATCCATCCCAGCCATCACCGCCACCGCAGCAAGCAACGACCATCAATCGACTTTCCCCGGCGACAGCTACGGTGTCGGGGTATCCTCTAGCCAACGAACTTCAAAACCCTCCATATCAAGAGGGGGTTGCAGGTATACAAGGGGTTTTTGGGAATGGGCAACCATTGGGCGGGGGTCAAGCAAATTGGGGACAACCTCATTCTTTTCCAGTTCAAGGGAGGGGACCTAATACGACTACATGGGGGATCATGTTCACCAACAACAATTTGGTACTAGTGATTGGCGATATCAAGAAACCGGTACAGCTTCTCAAAATCAAGAGACGGTTTGATTGACTGATTAAATATAATGGATTGAGTTTTGGTATTCAAGCGTTGTGGAGATGCTCGTGTAGTTACCTTAATGGAAACGAAGTTGACCGGATACGCGTTCAATTGGTGGGAAAGGGTGCAACAACTATGAGTAATAGCTTGGGGGTGATTATACTACAGATTGGGACACAATGAGATGTGATTTGATGGCTCGGTTTATTCCAAGAAATTATGAGGAAGAGAGTTTTCTAAATTGCAAAATTTGTGTCAAACTTGGAATAAGTCAGTTGATGACTATGCGAGTGACTTTTATCTGTTTTCATCCAGAATTGTATTATCAAAAACTGAAGCACAACGGATTAGTCAGTTCAAGCTTGGGTTGACAAAGCGGTTACATGATGAGTTGACTCTATTCATTGCCCAAAGTTTGTCAGAGGTTGTGGAAATGGCTAAACAAGCGGAAACAAAATTAAAACCAACAATTTACAGTTCTTATTCGGCTCCAACAACAGGTACTACGGTGACAACGACAACAACTACAACGGTACCTAGAGCGACGGGATCGGGTTCGGGAATTTGATATAACTGCGAGAAAATAGGTCATATGAAGCATGAATGTTCGAATCCTAGGAAACACATCACTTTACTTACACAAAACCTTCATGATCATATCGATGAAGCTTTTCAACAAATGTGGGGTAAAGATTTAGAGGAGGAGATGGTCACTGCGGTCAACTGTCCATCCCCTTAAATTAGTGGACGAATTCTTCTTAGGGGTGAGACTTAATAGGAATCATAACCGTAATGGTTGTGGTCGTAGTTGGCATCCCCTTAGGAGCTGGCCTTTATGGAGACCCTCCCTGTTTCTATTTTTGATTTATTTTATTTTAGTAAAATAATGCCTATTTTGAAGGATAGTGCTTTAGAAGATGGAGGACTCCTAGTTCTATAAAAGAGTCCTAGGGTAGGTGGAGTTTTGGAGAAGAAACTATAGCTAAAGTAGCGAGGTCTAGTTTCTATTCAGTTTTTTATTCAATCAAAGTCGTTTGTTTTTTTATGTTAATCGCTTCCGCGTTAGAAGTTTTTTATCATTAACAATCAGTATGAATTACGTATTACTCTTATGTTGATGCTTAGATCTATGGATATAATTAATATGATTGATTCCATTATAGTTTCTTCTCGATGTATAGTTTTTATCTTCTTTTTTACATTTAGTGAATCACCAGTGTTACAAAGTTACTCCATATATTTCACCAATTTCTACTCTAAAAATTTCCCGGGCACGAGCAATTGTGCACGTGTTATCGCAAAGAAAACTAGAAACTTCTTTGGATCGTCCAAAAGCTCTCAATTTCAAGAGGCACAAATAAAGAATTTCCAAGTTCATTGAGTGATGCTAAGATAGGTGAATGAATAGCGTAGAAGTTCAAGAGACACCACCAAAATAGCAAAATTGTCTCGGTCTTTATTTTCTTTTGACACGGATAAAAGAATGGGCTCAGGTTAAGAAACTTCTAAATTTCAGCCCAATACCGACGTTTTCTCTAGAATGTACACGTTACGTGCCACCGAGCTTCCTTCTCTTCATCGGGTCCAAAACTTACTCGTTAAGAAAGAAAACAATTTTAAGAAATGACGTTATTACCCTCCTCCCATACGTCGGTAACCGCATCCCAATCTGAAATAAATACTTATTTGAAAGGTTATATCAGTAAAAGTCTCCAATAAAATCCATATAAAACCAACATTTTTCCCTCCTTGAAACAAAGATATCAGATCACAACCTAACATTCAACAATGGATCACAAACCTGAAGTTTCTCAAACTCATCAACCAAATTCACCTCAACCGTCAGATGTTCACCCCAATCCATATCAGCCATCAGATGTTCACCCCAATCCATATCAGCCAACTCCATCAGAGCCCCAACCGTCGGATCAGAACGTCGAAAAATGGGGAACAAATATAATGGGCCCACCAGCGGAACCGTCATCTCACCCAAACAACCAGAAGGCAGCCACATGGAATGCTGCTGAGGAGAACCAGCATCAGCCTCAACACCCTTATCTCCAGTATGCCCCTGTCGAAAAATCGAGCAACAATCCGATGGAGCCAATCATCAATGTGTTTAATTCATGGGGCAACAAGGCTGAGACCTTGGCGCGAAATATATGGCAGAACCGTAAGTGTATTTTAGATTTGTCTTATTATTAGAGCATCTCCAACATAGATATGCTATTCCTGTTTTGGATACTAGTTTCCAGAATATCATATCACCACTTTGCTCGATTTATCTCTAAATTCAGTTTTTTTATATTAAAATTGGGGCCCACAATATTATTATTTCACTGGAGAGAAAAAAAGTTGTGAGGGACCCACAAGAGTAGTATGCACATACCACTTTTAAGTTCCGGATTCACATACTTTGGAGGGGCATGGGGGTGAGTATGTTGAACCAGGGGTATGGAAAAACCTTAACAACATACCACTGGAGATGCTCTTAACAACCATGTACAACTTGATGTTGATTAATACAAAATTTGTTAAGATTGTTGGATCAAAATTTGTCCAACACAAAGGATATAAGGAGACAACACACCATTAAATTACACTTAGGCCTTTTGAGAATAAAACCCCACACCTATCTAGCCCAATCCGGCGCCTAACCCATTCTAGATATGCAATGCGAGAGTAACCCCTCTAGACATGCAATGGCTGCACAATCCATTGGGCATTTCTAAAGCATTACTCCTAAATTCCTTAAAAGACATCATTGTGCATAGCAAATGTGTTGGTGTGAGGATACCTTAGAGTTGCACTAACGATGCAATGGGGATTAAACAATCTATCTTACTAGTTTCCAAAAATTTATGCAATTTTACTTTTTTGTGATCTTTTATATTTATTATATAAAAGAGTTAGTTTTATCAGATTTTAAAGTTAAAATCACTTCATGTGGGGTGGGGGTTGAAAATCGAGTTTTGTTCTCCAATCTTGTATTTATTTTTCTTTTTTCTTTTTTTCTTCTGAGCAACTAATAAAATCTATCAGTAGTTGTTCAACCCATTACATCTTGCAGCGAGATCCAATGTAGTTCGTATGGAATGGAAATCATGTCCTCCATGGCTCCACTTCTTATGGCTTTATTTGCCAAGATATCTGTAATGGTTTAGAACTACCATACTTTTGTTATATTTTATGTTTTGAAATCCTTGTCCTGGTTCATATCTATAGTCAATAGAGTGATCCTCACACCTCAGATATGTTTTGGATTCCTGGTATTGCAGTTAAAACAGGTTCTTCTGTATCGGAAGCAGCATGGGGGAAAGTTGGCCTAACTGCAAAAGCACTCACGGGTGGGGGGTTTGAGGCTCTTTACAAGCACACTTTCGCTACCACAAATCCTAACGAGAAACTGAAGAAGACATTTGCTTGTTACCTGTCCACGTCGACTGGACCAGTTGCTGGCACTCTCTATTTATCAAATGTCCACGTTGCTTTCTGTAGTGACCGCCCACTGAGCTTCAGAGCACCATCTGGTCAGGAGACCTGGAGTTACTATAAGGTAAGCTAAGTTCAGTTGACATTTCTTTTCAGCAAACAAAATCTATGAAAAAGAAACCCAAAAAATACACTGAGATCACAACTAAGAAGTAATTTATAGTGAAGTCTGGAACATTTAGGGTGTGTTTGGTTTGTGGAAAACGGCGGAAATGGCGAATCGGATTTCCATGAAATATGTTTTCCACCGTTTGGTTTCGCGACGGAAAGGAATTGGTGGAAAATGGATTTTCCATGGTTTTTGAAAATAGAACAAAAGATGGAAAATCCGACTTCCTCTTTCAAATTAGAGTTTTTTTATTTTCCATGGTTTTTTATCATTTCCATGCCCAACCAAACAATGAAATTTAGTTCATAAAATACGGGTTTTCCACGTTTTTGATGATAACCATGAAAAACCAGATTTCATGGAAATTCAGTTCGCCATTTCCGTCATTTTCCACGGACCAAACAGATTACAATCCATAATAAGCTTGAGATTTATCAATTTCTATTCTCTCTTTGACAGGTTATGATCCCTTTGGTGAAGATCAGCACCGTAAACCCCGTGATCATTAAAGAAACGGAGAGGTACATCCAGATAACCACTACCGACAATCACGACTTCTGGTTTATGGGTTTTGTTAATTATGATAAAGCATATCGTCATCTATCTGAGGGTGTCACAGAGTTCATCACTGCCCCAGCTTCAACAATCCCCGCAACTGCCCCAGCTGTTGACCAACATTTTGCTTAATATTTCTTACCTTGTGTAGGAAGTTTTCTCTGTATATGGTGTCATTGTAAGTTCACTCTTTCATTTTTATTTTTGTTTAAAATCAGGCTGTTGTTGTATCAGCTAGTCTTTTTTTTTTTGTGTGATTTGTAAACCATGAACAAACAGTGTGCTATGATGTGGTATTTAGTTATATTAAATCTACTCCGTACTCTCATATTCAGTCAAAATGTCATAGGGGGAACCCAATAAGTAAATCACAAAGATCTGCATTTAGAGTTCTCTTTGGGACTTGCAGGCATTTCTCAGCCCAAATGCTATCGCCGCCATAAAACATTATGGTCTGAACAGGGATGTCATATTCTAAACACCTCTGTCCCTAGCCTTGCCATAGCATTTTTCTCCCCTCAGAAAACCCTTCACTACCTCGCGATCTCGAGTTTGTTTAACCAGTGACCGGACGCTTTGGCCGTAAAATTTTCATATCTCAAATCATTTCAAAATACCCCATTAAATGCCATTGCCATTGCTAAATGTAATAGATCACAGAAAATGTCATTGTCATTTCTAGTTTTATTCAGTTTTTACATCTCTTTCTCTCTGCAACTTTAATGGAGAATCTCAAGGCAAAAATATACAAAGAAAAAAACAAACTGATGACTCACTTTTGTTGTTGTTAAGAGAGAGAGAATCTCATCCCATTTGTCTCACATCATATATATCACCATCACAAATATCCACCAAACCAAAATGACATTAAAATCAAGAAAGAAAGAATCATCTTTGTTGTTGTTGTGGTTGATCAAAGTGAAGAAGACTAGTTCTGCATCTTGGGCACTCTTGAACCGATCTGGGGAGCATGAAATACATGAGACAACCTCTACAACCAGCAACCACAAGCACATTGTCTTTATTATCTCTATCATCAACATAATGCTCTGTTAATGAAGATGAAGGAGAGAATGAATCAGATGTTGAGCCCTCACTGTCAACAGAGCTATCATCTTCATCACCAGAGCAGCACAAATCTTCAATGAGGGTTGCAGTTTTCCTCGGATCTTCGCTCTGTTTCATCCCAGTTTTCCCATTTACGTAATAAAGCTCACCAGTCTGAAACACACCCAATAACAATAACAAGAAGAGAAGAATCAAAATTAATGAACACAAAGACAAAACAATGTTACATTTACTTCGAGAGAGAGAGAGAGAGAGGTTTTACCTTTAAATCAAGAATTTGTTCCCATTCATAAGGAAGAGCAACCTCAGAATTCAGCTCTATCGTTGGATCATCATTCTTGACTGCATCTGAACCGTTGAGTGAACAGTTTTGTAAAGATTTAGTCATCTTCATCACATCTGAAGAAGCCATTGAAGCAGAGAGAGAGAGAAAAAAAAAAGAGTTGAAAGAGAGTTTTAAATGGAGATGATTCCGTCGAATGTGGGAGTTTGTTTGTTAGAGATATTTTCAAGATTTACGTAATACTAAATACATGATAGGGGTAAAATAGACATTATTGAAATTGTGTTTCCGAGAAAAATGCCTGGTCAAGACAAGAGAGGACAAATGTTTTTAACCTGGCGGGATAGGCCGGGTGTACTCGGTCAAGACTCGTGACTTGTATTTAGGTTAAAATACCCGCACCCTTCAATATTTGTGAGAGAAATGTGCTTCTTTTTCAGCATTATACCAAGTTTTCAACTGTGTTGAAAGGACTAGTATTTGAAAAATCAATAGGTCCTGAGATCAATTCCAGGCAAATTTGAGCTATACGAGCCAGAAAATACATTGGCTTTCTATTAAAGCTCTTTAAAAGGGATATGATAGTCAATTATGTTTACAATTCGAAAGTCACATTTCTTTTTTATAGGAATTTTAAGTTTAAAGGAAAAAGTTGGGATGTCATGAATTTTGATTTTCATTTCCTTTTATACACGTAAGTTTGAAGAATATTTTGTTGTTAGCCGGTAGGTTCAACCTCCTAAAAACTTGTGTTTTTCATTATTAGTTGGACCAGCTTTTATTCGTGATTGGTTAAATAAAACTTTAAAATGATACCATTCGACACATCTTGGACTATGATGTGGTGGTATACAGTGGCATCTCTATTCTCTATACAAATCATGGTTTTAACAACTGTTATATCACCGTTATAACGGTAATGCCCTGAGCCCATTCCGTTATAGACTTTGTTTTGTTCTAAAAAATAATACCTGTTATATATTATAACATACAGTTATTTTTGAAACATCTATATTTGGAATTTGTTTCATTTCGTGTCTAAAATAGGTGTAAGCACAACCTCGTGGTTATTCGTCGTCAAAGAGTGCATATGGAGCGACTACAGCTAGACTGACACTGAACAAGTACGTGGGTTAGTACATATTCACTCATAAATATCAATCCCTTAGTATTTTACAAAATGTCAAAAAGGAAGTGATGTCTTTTTGGAAAAAATAGGTTTGTGTTCGAACAGGCTCTATTCTGTTCGAATAGATCCTGTTCGAACAGTCTTTTTATCTATTCAAACATTTTACTCATAACATTATTTCTTCGAATAGGATCTTTACTTCTGTTTGAATAAAACTTTGTCTGTTCGAATGGAGTTCGAGTTTTCAATTTTTTGATAAAAGACACAATTTCTTATTTATTTTCTCAACTCTTCCAAAACCACTTTTCTAAAGTTTGAGATTTTAGAGATAAGAGAGATTTCAGCGAGCGATTCAATGCGAAGTAAAACTCAAATTGTGTTGGGGGTGAACGTGCAGAATACATCACCCTCGCGCAATTTGGTTTTATCTGTTATCCTCATGGCATACAAATAATCTACCAAGAAACTAGAAACAAACTTATCATGCACACAAACACACAATATTTATCGGAGGTTCACCATAAGGCTACTCCCCTCACTAAGCTAGAAATCCACTATGTATCCAAGTTCAATTACAAACACTCAAGGGATTTTAACAAACATGGAAATCCCTAATCTCGCAATAATCCTCACATAGATTTACAAAAGATAAAAAAATATATAAGAGATCCATCAAGAACATTGAAGATTACCTCAACAAAGACCATGTTGCATACCTTCTTCTTGAAACCCTTAAATCTTCTTTCTACCTTGATTTCTTTTCTTAGCAACCAAGATGTACTTCCCTTCTCATCATCAAATCCCAAGAGAATACCCTCCACCTTCTTCCTTGTAAAGACCAACTCTTTACAAGGTCAACCACAAAGACTATATCTCTTCTAAAATTTAAGTTTCTCACACAGAAGCTTTTTAACTCATACACTGTGTTAGGAGGCTTTGAACCCACACTTTATATTTATAGACTCTCTATTAGGTCATCTCTGAAGTATGCATTACGAGATAAACCATCATTTTGGATTAAATCCCCTTCAAAACGAACTTAGAAATAAACAAACATAACCTTTTTCGTTCGAACGATCTCATGACTTGTTCGAACGACTTCAACAAAAACTCTGCCGTTCGAACGACTTCCCCAATCGTTCGAACGACTTTCCCCTGTTTTGAGCCGTAATCCTAACAAATTGAATAAATCAAAGATTTAAAAACCTAATCTTGATTTGAAGAGCTTGTGAGTTTTAAGCTTGAATGCTTTGACGGGAGATTGAAGTAAGGTGTTGCGAGAACGAGAAATCGATTGTAATGAGCTTGATTAGAAGAGAGGTAACCGCAGGATGTGCTTATCGATTCTGTTAGTAATTAAACTCTTGTAATTTCATTTCGATATTGGATTGTTTAGCTGTCGGGCGATTCGGCAGCGACCTGTGAGTTTTTCTCCTGGGAAAGGTTTCCCACATGGTTAAAATTTCATTTTTTATGCTTGACGTACTTGTGCTTGTTGTCACTAGATAATTGAACCAACTTGAATTAGGCTAGGGTTAAACTGTTAATTCAAAAATTTCAGACCTATTGATTTTGACCTAAATTAATCGAAATTGATTAGTCTCAAGTGATTAGAACTTTCAATTTTATGTTATAACGGTCATTGCTACCGCTATAACAACACATTATTTTCATTATTCTTTTTTACATTTATACCGAAGTTATATACATTTATTTGCCGTTATATACCGTTATAACGGTGTTATAAATTGTTATTTGTAAAATAACGGCCGTTATAATTGAAAACTATAGCAAAATTTGATAAAAATATAAAGCAATGTCGTGATGTCTAGCTGATGTGCGAGCTAAGTAATTCATATAATCCAGTATGGAAATACATAAGTTGTATCACTATTTTTAAATTTTAAACAATTTGATCATCCTTAACTTGTTATTTGGCTTAAGAAAATGTAACACTATTATAACACTGTTATAACAGATATAACGGTAACGGCCTCTGCCCGTTACCCCTTTATAACATCTATTATACATTAGAGAATGGTGTTTTCAAATAGACAAATTCGTCATTGTCTCAAAGATAAAGAGGGGCTGAGATTTGTGGGAAAGAACGAGATCCACGGACGATATTTGTTCAACTCTTTGGCTTAGGGGTAGTTTCGAAACATAACACATAAAATGGTATTAAGTCTTACTCTTCATCACTTTATATCTCCCGACTCTAAAATTTATTTCTCCCAAAGCCTTCATCTTTCCCGTCTCTCCTATCAGCGCCTCCCAAGTACTTCTCTCGCTCTCGACCATTTCGCTTCAAGCAGTAGCTTCGAAAGGATATGGGAGTATGATGTTGGTGAGGGATGATAATGTTTTGGATTGGAAGGATTACTTTGATCAATTTACTCTTTGATTTGGTACTTAAGGTTTTGATTTCGAGTTGATTCATGTTCGATTTCACGGGATTTATGGTGCAGATCAAGGGTTTCATTTGGTGATTTCAGTTTTGAATGTTTTGGGGTTACTTAATTAGGTTTTTTTTACTTCATTGATATCGATTGTTTTTGTGGTTCATGTTGGCTACCATGGCTTGATTCGAGTTGATTAAAGCAATTGGGGATCTTCGTGGGTGTTCAGCACTATTTATGGTTTTGAATTGGGGATCGATTCACGGTTCGGCCGATTTCAGTGATAACGATTTCTAGCATCTTCATTTGTTTAGGTTTCGTTTTGTTCTCAGGAAGTTCAGAAGGATAGCCATATGCATTCTTCAATGACAAGTACGAGTGCCTCAAGGATGATCAACGAAGGGTACATTCTCATTAATGGCCATAATAATCCAAGTTTACGTTGCAACAGAGAAATCCCAATTGCAAATGCCGCAAGGCATCAAATTGAAGTGCAAAGGAGACTCCACGAGCAACTAGAAATGCAAAAAAGAAAAAACTACAAAAGTGCAAAGGAGCTTCGACTTCTTCGAACTAAAGGGAAGTGAGTTTGGTATCATATGAAAATATAGGGTATGTACTATGTATCTTATGTCGTTAATGATCATATCAGTTTTTGATGATTGCCTTTCAAGATTTTTTTTTTTTTTATGATTGCTTACCAATGCATATGTCTTACCAAATCATAGTTTGTGCGGTCACTTCGAAATTGACCCATTAGCCAGAATTATAAATCGATCGTAGTGTGATCTACCACATTTTTTTCTTTTCTTTTCATGCAAGCGAAGACAATGACGGTTGGTCTACAGAGTGAGATTAGTATGCTAAGCATACTAAAATCATGCTGAAATTAAGGCAATTTAGCATTGACATGTCTACTAATACTCATATGTTATAAGGGTTTCACATTCACCTAACAAAGATTTCATGCACCATATAGGCCGAACAATACATAGTTCATAGTTTACATACAATGTCTACTTAACTTGGGGCATATGGGTATTAAAGGTTCTACATTTTGGATTTATGGTGATGCTCTACTGCGATAGTGTTTACGGGATACATTAATTTGTTTTATTATTCCCTGCAAGATTACTTGTTTTTTGTTTTTTGTTTTTTTTAGTATTTGCAATTACGATAGATTTGGATTTGGTTGTCAATTTGTTACACGGGCTTTAGCGCCGAAGGCGCGTTAATGGACAATTATGTAGCGCCGAAGAGGCCTCGACGAAATCACCGTGGCGAGCCACGGGCAGTACTAGTACCATTTTAAACCTTTATACAAATACTACTATGAAAATTCGCATATTATTTTTTGACCAGCTAATTTAGTTTCTAAGGGATGACTGCTCGAAGCAAGTTAATGTAGGCTCATTGTAGATTTTCATTATTTATACATTTTACAAAAAAAAATACAAATTGAATTACTAGACAAAAGAGATATGAAAAATTGTGATAAAGATAAGTCGGAGGTTGAGCTGACAAGTTGGCAATGGAATCTTTCTACCCTTTATCTGACAGCACGGCTTGGTTTTATATATGTCTGTCTGTTTGTCTGTCCTACCAACAGTCACAAAGCCGGTCGTATTTGTATTTTCTCCCTTTGAAAACATTCCCTCTGTGCCTCTTTCGAGATAAAACCAGGACCAATATCATCCACTCTGTACTTTTATAATGGCCTTGTTTTCAAGTTTAACTACAATATTGCCACTACGAATATACAATATTTTAAAAGAGGGAACAAAATGTAAGTTGCTGGTGGTGTTCCTCTCTCTCTTCAAAACATACCTTTAGGCTTTTGAGAAGAATTATACTTGAAGGAGAAGCATGAAAGGAACATCCTCTCTCTCTCTCCATGATCATGTTGAGCTCATACTCTTGATAAACTAATGTTTTATAGAGTTGAATTTGGTGGAAGATATGATATCAGGTTGTCTTATCGTAAGAATAAAATTTGTGTGCAAGTAGTAGTGTACAAGGGTCAACTTTCCATAGCCGCATGCTATTGTTTCTTCTCTAGTCCTTGGGTTGGGCTTTAAACAAAGCCTAGTAAAAACTGATTAAGCTTCGGTTTTCAAGTTAATGATGATTGGGCTTTTCACATGTTCTCCTATTCCAACTTGGTTCCATTTGAGATTTGTTTAATGCTGAATGGGTAGCGGACTGTACTCATTCAACAATTAACTTCTTCTATTTTTGATGGACCTATTCAACATTGTCATTCAACAGTTTTCACTAAGCAACATGAACTTGTCTATCGACTTCCCATTCCACAGTCAGCAATTCAGCACTTTTAGGTAAACCCTGCCCCAAAACACGTATATATAGTCAACTCGTCAAATACTAAGCACCAAATTGGCTAATAAAATTCAAATAGTTTTTTTTTACTCACTACTTTGGACTCCTCAAAAAGTAATTGTCAAATGCCACGTGTCAACTTTTTCATAAAATATTTAATTTTTGGGTAGACTTTATTTTAGTTATAACCAAATTTGATTGTCACGTAAACATTAAATTTGGTTTTAAGAGTGAAAAGAATAGTCAAATTTGATGACCCGTTATGACTTTGGGCTATTAGACTTTAATTTTGGGAGTCGGATGTAGATGTTTTAGAGGGATTCGGCTCACCAAATTTGACTTTAAACAAATATAAAGAGTTTGCTCTAAAGATTGGCTTTGTTCAAAGGGTTTAGTCCCATTGGGTAGACCCAGGTTTGCATACAACTAATTACAACAGATCCCTAAGCTAAGCTAAGTTTGCAACAAGGCCCGTCTATGTAACAATTAGACTTCTAATAACGCAGCTGCCCCAATTGGTTAGACTCAGGTTGTAAGTTATAACAATTGGGTTTGTAACAAAGCCCAAGTTCGAAGCAATAAAGTCATGTTTGTTTATTTTTTTTAGGTGAGAAGAGGTAAGATGTTTTACCTAAAAAGTTGAGGTTGGAAGATTGAAAAAAACTTGTCTGTATTTGGCTGAAGGTTAAAAGTTTTACTTAAAATCTTGACTTCTAATTTGCAACATCTTACTAGTCTGTTTGGCTGAACCATATAGTTTGACCACAAATTAGAAATTTATCCACAAAAACACCAAAAACATATGTAAACCACGTACATTTTCCTTTCTAATTCATCAAATATTAACCACAAAATGCTACAAAATACCAACATACAACAAAATGCCAAATAACATACAAAAGATATGTACCAAAGCAACAAATAAAAGTCTTACAACAACTGAGATAAAGATATTAAGAGATACTAGATATTGTTGAGAATTAAGGTAGCTAGTCTCTCTTCTACGACAAAAACGAATCACAAAAATCGCCGAACAAGTAATAAACCAAACGAAGAACAAAACAATAATAAGGATTTACCCGGAGGAGCGAGGGAAGTGGAAACCCTTTCGGATGAAAAACCACTCCCCGCGAACAACCAACTATAAATTAATAGGTTATAATACTATCTCTCGAGCTTCCTCGAAGCCTTAATAGAGTCTCTCAAACCCTGGTTCTCTCTAGAATTAAACTCACTCAAGATAACCTAAGAAATATACCAAGTATCAATTATAAAGTTGGAAGGTTATTACATCAATTAGGACTCAAAGTACAGATCACGATGCAAGCCAACATCTTCACTCCAATCTTTTAAAATTGAGTTTAGGAAGTCTATTCGAACAGACTTTAGAGTCTATTCGAATAGAACGTGTTTTGAGACTTTTATTCATAGTCTATTAGAACAGACTGCTTTCTATTCGAATAAACTCATAAGTCTATTTGAATAAAGCTTGTTCTGCCTCTTCTGTTTGAACAGACCAAAATCTATTCGAACAAAACACTGAAAATTCATATTTTCCTTCCATCTTCGATCCTCGCTCATCTCACAAACTTCAATGAGCATCCACGAACATAAATCGAGTTCATTCTTCAACAAAGATAGAGAAAGGTAGAGAACCAAGAACACTTACTCGTTTGCTACACCACTAAGTTCATATAGAGGACAACTATTTGGACCAAACCTATAACGTAAATACCCCCTCCTAGTCTCATCATATGCGTCGAGGAACCAAGCATAAAATGGCTTCTCCTTTGCAATCACCTCCAATGCAGTGAAGACGTAAGTCATATAAAACCTTGTGATCCCCCGTAAAACAACGTCACCTTTTGCCCCCACAGTCCAATCAAACACTCTCCTAATGACTAACTCTAATGTAATACAAAACAACTCAGTATTCATCACATTAATACCCGTATCAAGAACATAAGCAGTAGACCTAGTCCTCGCCTCTTAGTAGTGGGAGTGCTTCTCTTGGTCTGAGTAGAAGTATGATCACCAGTGGTAGGAGCAACATAGGGAGTACTAGTGGTATAAGCAGTAGTAGGATCAATAGTAGGTACAACATGGGGAGTACCTGTGGTAGGACATAACCAATACTAGTAGGAACCTCAGTGGAAGTAGTAGACTACTGATCACTCTGGCCAAAGTCAAACTCATCATGGTTTTGAGTAAGGGGAACATACTCTATAAGGTTAATACTTATGTCGTCTAAATCATTAGCAATGTCTTCATCATTTATCAAGTGCCCAACGAATCTCATATTATTCCTGTTGGCACCCTTATCACCCATGAGTGAGCTCATGTAAAACCTCGTAATCCTTGATTTTCTTGCCTTATAGAGTTTGAGCTTCTTTCTAGACTGAAACAATTTATAAGAAAAAAAGTAAAAAATAATGAAAATCGAACTAATAAAACAATAGCAATAAACGAAAGGAACCTACTAACTAGTAAAAACAATTAGTTTACCTCTACTTTCAAAAGAGCATCCCACACCTCATTGTCAGCAGTCACAGTGCATTTTATTGGATCCCCAGCCAAATCTACTCAAACCCATCAAAACCTTCATATTAGCAAGCTTGTTCCTCCAAGTCTTATTCATACTTCTGCAATTTGTAGTGGTAACAGTTATACCAAGTTGATCAAAAAGCGTTTGTTTCACTGTATTATATGTTGGAGTCTTCCAACCCTTATCAATCTTGTTCCCTTGAAGTTTTTGTTCCTTATATGTTTCGATAACCACCTTATCTATAACTTCAGTCTAGTTAAGTTGTGAACGTTCGCCTCCTAAATTTATAGGTGTCATCTAGCAATCCAAACAAGTAACACAATCACAATCGCAATCGCAATCAGAACAATTAGCCACATTCAATCACAATGAACACACATGTTGAAACCCAAATTCAATTCAACCAATTAACCTACCCAATACTCCATTACAACCAATTAACCTACACAATACTCCTTTTACTGCCAACTATGTTGAAACCTATTCAAACCCTAAATAAACCAATCATCACAATTTGAAGTTGATACGTACATATATATATAGAAAGAGAGAAAAAAAAAAACAAAAACAAAAAATAGAGATATGTATAGATAGAAATACCTTGTCGGAGAGAGGAGGCGAGTGTTACTGGTCCGGGGAAAGAGATTTGAGTGAGAGAGAGTAGAAAGAGAGGCAAATAAATTGTAGAAAGATGTAGAAGAGAGATTGTAAGTTTTTTTTTTGGTTTTGCTCGGTTGGGTTATGATTTGGCAATTTTGGGGGGTTGGGTTGGTTTTCCATTTGGTTTTTTTTAGGTTATTTTGGGGTTGAAAGCCCTAAAATCCACTTAAACTGTCTCGGGTGGGGAACGACCAAAACTACAGTATAGGGGGAAAACGTTCAGTCAAAGCCATGTTAGAAGTCAACTGAGAAAACTTCAGGGTGGTGTAAGGATAACAATTTTCCCCGCCCCGCCCCTAACGGGGGATATTTGGTATGAACTAACCGGGTATGGGGGTAGGTATTGTATAAGCTGCCCAAAATCCGTCGGGGATCGGGGCGGATTTGGGACTGGTAACAGAAAATTCGTTATCTACCCCGCCCCATTTAATACCATTTTTTTAATAACTATTATACCTCCTTTAATATAATAAAAACTTATAAACCCTATCTCACACATTTGAAGAAGATAAGTTAAGATATGTTACTCGCCTCTTTGTTTATTGATGCATAATATGTGTTGTTTATTGCGTAATTTTTTTCTTTAGTTAAATGTGTGGGGGGGGGGCTGAGATTAAATTTATCAATGTGTGGCGGATTCGGGGATCCTCGCTAAATTTAAATGGGTTTTAGGGGGGGGGGGGGGGGACCTAAGTGGGGATGTGGATGGTATTAGCTCCCCGTATTGACTCCGCCTCATTGCCATTCGAAGTTACTGAAATTAGAAGCGAGGCCAAACTTCTTATCTATCTCCAGTTTATAAAATTTCTCGAGACCGCACCAATTCTCACCCTTGACCAGACAACTGTTTGTTTTTATGGTCAAGGGTGAGAAGATGTGAGATATTTTGGAAACTTCTCACCCTTGACATGTTTTTTATTATTATTATTATAAAAGTTGGCAAAATCTTCAGAAAAAATAAAAACTAGAAGTTAGGTTAGAAGTTTCGCCTCACTTTTAACCTCAAAACTTTACCCTCCCCCCCCTGAAGTTTTTTGGGTTGACTTATAACTTCAAAACTTATAGTTCCCCTTTGACTTGCCTTTGAATGCTCATTTTCTCTCTCTATCGTGGTGTTGGTCGTTTTCTACTCTGAGATCGGTTTAAGTGGGGGTATTTTGGGGTTTTCAACCTAAAAAAACTCAAATATGCCGAATAAAAACCCATCGTAACTCCAAATAAGCCAAATCAAAACCCACCCCAACGTTTCCCCCCTATCTATTTCTCACTCCCCTATCTCTCTTCCACCCCCCCTCTCTCTACCTCTCTATCTCACCTCTCCCACCCTCATACAACTCTCTCCCTTATCTACCTCTCTCTCCTTTTCTCCTCCTGATCTTTCTACCTCTCCCTCTCACCTCTCTTCCCCCCTTAGCTCTCTGCCTTTCCCTCTCACCTCTCTCTATCTCTTTTCTCTCTCCCACCTCTCTCTCTCCCCCCCTTAGCTATCTGTCTCTCCCTCTCACCTCTCTCTCTCTATCTCCTCCCTCTCTCCCACCCTCATACCTCTCTCTTTACCTCTACTTTTCTCTCTTCCCCTCATCATTCTCTCTCTCTCCTACCTCTATCTCTATCTCTATCTCTCTCTACAATGGTTGTTTATCCATATTTCTCTATGTGGGTATGTTGAACCATGTCCCCTATATATTTAGTATTTTTGTATGTGATTTGCACGTTTTAATTTTATTTTTGCCTTAAACCACTATTTTAATTGTGTTGTTGAATTAATATATGATGAATTATAGACGAAAATGTGGTTTATACATGTGTTTTTGATGTTTTTGTAGAGAAACCTCTAATTAATTTGTAGTCAAAATAGATGGTTAAGCCAAACAGACTAGTGAGATGTTGAAGTTAGAAGTCAGGATTATAATAATAACTTTTAACCTTCAAACAAACGGACCCGAGTTTTTTTATTTTTATCTTCTAACCTTAAAATTTCTCTCTCATCTCTTCTTTGCTCTTCTCACACCTTAAAAAGAACAAACATGGCCTTATTCAAACGCGGTTTTAGAAGAACAAGAGAAGAATGAAAACGCGCTTTTTACAATAATCTCTCTCTCTCTCTGATATTTCTTCGATTAAAACAAGGGAGAGTTGCAGTCTTGCAGAGACACCAAAACAAATCGATTCGATCTCAAACCCTAAAGATGTCATCAAAGAACGAAGAACCGGCGTTGGGGATCCCATACAACGCGACCTACCAAGCTCCAGTAGGACAACCCCATCAATACTATGTTGCAGAGAACCCATATCAATCAGGAATGGTGCCTCCTAACGCTGTTTATGGAGATCCCAAGGGTATCCCATTGCAACAAACCATATTCAGAGACACCCCAGCACCGTTTAATTGCGTCTACTGTGGTGGTTCTGGCATCACCACAATCAAGTAAGTTTTCTTCACTTTTTGGATTTTATTTGATTAGTTGATTGTAAGATATGATGTTTCAACTTAATGGGGGTGTTTTTTGCTCTATTAGTTGTGTTTAGAGGTCAACTAATTCCATTACTTGATTAGTTACATACAAATTGTATAATTATGTTAGGTAGACTATTAAGGAAATATTGGTTTTATCTGGTTTATGGTTAGATTCATTTTTCTTACAAATAATAATTAGGGGTTCTCGAATTTCCTTTGTAAGAAAGTGCATGTGTGAGAGTCTCGGGATGTGCTTCACATATAGAGCAAGTACTATCTGTTACAATATGGTTTTCAACTAATCTGGGTTTAACAGAAAGCAAATTTTGTTTAAAGTGTGAGCTTTCCAGTTTTGCTACTTTTGTTTTACCCTAGTGGCAATATAAGCAAAGTCAAGTCTCTTGTATCGAGAGAGGAGAATTGGGGAACCCAAGTATCTAGTAGAAAGATGAGCTCTTTGGATCCCTAAACTCCTTCTAATGATATTTTGTAGCCTAGCATGAATATTAGGGCTAATGAAAACTTCAGATTTATTATAATTAATCTCTTGGCCAGACGTGGCTTTGTAAGTTTCTAAAACATCTTTAAGAGTACCAGCTTCACAAAGATTAGCTCTGCAGAGTAAGAAACAGTCATCTGCAAATAGCATGTGAGAAACAGGGGGGTCATTTGTGCCAATTCTAATGCCATGAAGATCTGTAGAATTTTTTTGTGAAGTAATTGCCTGGAGAGAACCTCAGTGCAAAGAATAAATAAGGAGATAAATGATAGCCTTGCCTGAGGCCTCTAATAGGATGAAAGAAACCATAAGGCGTACCATTAAGTTGGATAGAATAAAAGGGATTTGAAACTACATTCATGAGAAAAGAAAGGAAAGAACCCTGCAATCCATAACACTGAAGAATAGTGTGCAAAAAATCCCATTCAACTTTATCATATGCCTTACTCATATTAATTTTAACACCATGAATCCCTTTCTTTTTCTTTTTAAGACAATTGAGAATTTCATGCACAATAGCAATGTTGTCCTAAATAAATCTACTCTTAATGAAAGCATTTTGATAAGGCCCAATCATAGAAGGAAGAAAAGGTTTTAACCTATTGGCCATTACTTTTAAAAAGATTTTAATAAGTGTATTGCAAAGATTAAAGGTCGATAGTGAGACACGGAAGTAGGGTTTTTAATCTCGGGAATCAGAGTGATATTAGTGTGGTTAAGAGCTTTAAGAAAATGAGTAGAGCTGAAGAATTGGTTGCACACTTGAACAATATCTGATTTAAGAAAATCTCAACATTTTTGAAAGAATGATGGAGTATAACCATCAGCCCTGGAGATTTATAGTGGTGCATACTAAAAAGAGCATCCTTAACTTCAATCTCCGTGATTGGAGAATTTAGGAGTGATAGATCCTCTAGGGAGAAAATAGGAGTGAACAATTGGTGAATAGGAGAAGCATCAAAAGGATTAGAAGGTGCCCTCTTAGTGTGGAAAAGCTCTTGGAAAAAGGAAAGAAATTCTTGATCAATAACATTTCTCTGATCAAGTCATTGGCCTTGATCATTTTGAATAAACTCGATTTTGTTAAAGCTTCTCCTAATCTTAGTGGCATTGTGGAAGTAGGAAGTATTTCTATCTCCCTCCTTCAACCAAATTTCTCTTGATTGGTCTCTCCAGTAACACTCATCTCTAAGCAAAAGAGACTTTAATTGAAATTGAAGAGAATTGATGTCTTCAGTATTAAAAGAAGTGTGAGAGACTTGGATATTAGAGATTAATTGTTCAGTTTCTTTCATTTGGTTGTGAACATCCCCAAAGTGAGTTTAATCCCACTGTCTAAGAGCAAAGTTTAAAGATTGCAGTTTAGAATGAAACCTATAAGAATGAGATCCATTAACTTGGATTTGCTAAGTGTGATAGATGAAATTCTTACAGTATGGGTGATGAAACCAAACAGATTTGAAATAGAATTGTTTAGGGAGATGTTCTGAGGGACTAGTACTAAGCATGATAAGACTATGACCAGAAGAGATGGGGAAATTTTGAATTTCAGAGTCAAGAAACATAGATAACTAGAGAGAATTACAAAACCCTCTATCAATTTGTTGTCTAATCAGTTGACCAAGAGAGTTGTTATTAGGCCAAATGTAAGGGACTCTAATGTCTTGAAGCTTAGATTGATTAACAAAATTTAAGAAACCAACATTAACATTGAAAGAAGAAGTATGTTGAGACAGTTTATCAGGAGTCAAAACCTCATTGAAATCTCCGATGAGAAGCCATTGAGTGTCAAAAGAAGGCCCAAATTGGTTTAAAGTATCCCAAAGAGAATTTCTAAATTGTTTACAAGATACACGATGAATAAAAGAACAGAGCCAAGAGATATTTGGAGGATGAGAAGTGATATTAGTTTGGATAATAAAATCACAAGAATAAATAATATCCAACTTCGATGGATCCTTCCAAATAAGCCAAAGTCTATTTTTAAGTTCTTGAGAACGGAGAATAAAAATGTTTTGGTATCCAAGCTTATCAAGTTTGCTATGACTACGTAAGTCTAACTTAGTTTTGATAACAAAGGTAATATCAGGTGATTCTTTTTTTAAGTAGGATTTAAGTTGTTGAACTGTCGTGGATTTCCCTTCACGACAGTTCCAACTTGAAATCTTCATTGGGCTTGTGGCGGCTTAGGGCCCGCCACCACCACTTTTTGAAACGCAAAGAAAACAACTAATTGACTAAAACCAAACACATAGAAATGACATTGAGAAGATAGAGAAGAATACACATGCGAAGAGAGAAAATAGAGAGAGTAGCAAATATAGTATATAGGAAAATAAAGAAAGTGTAATAGAGAAACACGGAGTTTAATGAGGGAACTTAAAAGATAAGAAGACAAGTGTACCTCAAGGCGAATTGTAGTGAGTAGAGAATATGAAGAAAGAGCAGAGAGGTCCATATGTGGAGAAGAAGTAAGATATTCCGTAGTAAAGTTTTTACTGAAGTCTGCATCCATAGAAAGATCAGCCTTTGGGAAAGGAGTACCAAAAGATGGCAAAGTTGAGGAGAAATCATCCATACAAAAAAGGTGTAAGAGTGGAAAAGTCAGTATCTAGGCAAAGAAGGTCTGATAAAGGTGTAGCACCAGAAAATGAGGAAAGACGTGGCATTGGTGGGGACATACAAAACAAATTAACATTACTACCCTTATGTAAAGAAAATAACTCTGCCGGAGGATAATGTGTGAAGAAAATAAAGCTGTAATGTATGCAGCTGCTACGAAGTGAACAGTGAGTGAGCATGCAGATCATGTGTGTATAACTATATATAACAAATTTTAGAGAAGAAGTTAAAGCGATAAGAAATGTATGCTGTATTAAGAGACCAGTAACAAAAGAAACATAATATCTAAAGAGAACTGATTGGATGGAGAAGAATATATAATGCAATATCAGAGTGAAGAAAAATATAAAAGGACAGGTGGGAGTAAGCCAATAAACAAGTACCTTAAGAGTCTTGGCCTTTTTAAAATGAACCTGGTCCTCATTATATTGATCAAACTCAGCAGCGATAGCCTCATCGGTGCGTTCTCTCAACCATAACTGCCCTTTAGGATCACAACCCCGAGTAGGAGAGGGGTCCTTTCTATCACTTACAGTCTCTCTCTATATAGAGGCAGAACCCATCTCAGGGACAGAAGTAGGACCACCCATAGACGTATTAGGTTGAGTTACAAGTGTTTGGAAAGGAGGTTGTGGTGATGGTGGAGCTTGAGGTATGTGGGGCATAAATGCAGGAATAAACTGAGGGATAGCTCGAGTTTGCAGCAGTTCTTCAAAAGAAAAGACCCTAGTGGGTGATCCTGTGGTAACTGATGGCAACGTTGATGGCAACATAAGAGCATCCACAACAGCTCGGTGGGTGAATTCACCCAAATCCACTCTAAACCCTATCCACCCCATAGCAGTTCACCTCTAAAACAAGGTGAATATTACTCACCGTAGTTCAGAACTGCCGGGCACAAAAGGACGGCTGAGATATGTCCACGTGTCACAAATCCAACGTCTAAACATGCCTAGCAGTTCAGAAGTGTGGGGCATGAGAACCAATTAAATGATGCCACCTAGTTGTTTTGAATTAATTAATTTGGGGATTATATATGCCCTGCAGTTCTTAACCGCGGGGCATGAGAGTCACTTAAATCTTGACAAGTGTCATAATATAATTGGTTATTGATGCCCCGCAGTTCAGAAGTGCGGGACATCAATAAAGTAAAAATCCACCCTGGTCTCACTATCCTCAAGGTGGGTTTTGGGTGGACACGTCAGCCAATCGACCTAGCTGCTGTGGGTGGATTTGGGCCAAAACAAAGTAAAGGATTGCCATGTTATCCTTCACCTAGCTGCTGCATATGCTCTAATACCTTGCTGTTGTGAGAACATGAAGTAATGTAAAATAACAACAATAGGTAAAACAGCAAGAGCAACAGGAGTAAGGGGATCATAAGGCACAACTGCAGATGCAGATGAGGTAACTGGAGGCATAGATGATGGAGATGTAGGTTGAGGGACAACCCTAACTGGTGGTACAAGTGGTACAAAAGAAGGTCTAAACATTCCAATAGGTGGAAATGGTGGTGTTGCTAAAATGCCAGGGCATGGTGAAAAGGGATATGCGGAGGGCTAGCCACTAGTATATCGATGGGAATGGGTGGAAAAACAGCTCTGCCTCTACCTAAAATGTGAGTTCCTCGAGAACGCAAAGGAGCAGAACGTCGGCCTCGAGCTCAAATCTGAGGAGGTCTGCCAAATCCTCGTTGGGTTTCCTTTTTTGAAGGTAGAGAAACGAAAGAGAAGTTGAAGAGTTGTGGTCTGGTTTGACCAATAGAAATAAGACACCGTGGGTAAAATTCAGAGAAGGAAGCCCAAGTATGTGATAAACTGATATGGGCCGGACATGTAAATTGTGAGAGAAATTCAGTTGAGGGGAGTAATGATGGAGAATTTGTTTGTTATTAGTGGAAGTATATGCTGGATTCAAAACCAAAGGCTCTTGTGCGTTGTAATTATTAGATGCAGATATTTTAACAAGTAAAGGTTGGGGTTTGGGCTTAGTAGGGTGGAAAGAAGTAAGAGGAGAAGATTTAGTGAGAAGTTTAAGGGGTAGGTTAGTCGAAAATAGTGGGGGCACATGGTGTTCAAAATTGGGACTAAGACGGTTATATGAAAGAAGGGAAGTATGCATGTTAGGTGTGAGAGCAGTCAGATGAAAATAATTTTGGGTGTTAACACGAGTATACTTATGTTAAGAGAACGCATCAGTGTCTCACGTGACTAAGTTGTCTAATGTGGCAGTATAAAAAGTATTGGGGTGGGGGGGGGTGCTTTATAAGCAAAGATAACTTTTTGCAGAGGCAAGGAGAAGCTTTAAGCAATAATATCGTTTGATATTTTCGTATAGGCAAGGAGTGAAGACCCACAAGAAAAACATAAATCTTTTACTCATAACAAAATTTCCTCTCTGCTACTTTTTCTCTCATCTTTTTCAACCAAACCACTCTCCTCTGACCTTTAACACACTTTCCATTATCATCTCTCTTCATTCCCATTTTGGATACCTAATTCAAATGAAGAGATGGCAATTAATAAACTGCAAGAAAAAAATCATTGAATTTGAGATTTTTAACTCAAAAACCAAACCTAAGAAAAAAGAAGTAAGAACCTATATAATTGATCCGAAATATTAAATTTATTTGAGATGCTTAGATATGGTGCTTAAGATGTGTTCAAACTTTGGAGTCCACCAAAGATTGGGGTATTATTTGATGGAGTCTTGTAGTATCAAAATGTGGATATATATTGTGTGTGTAAGACATTCACGGAGAGCGGAACACCAAGATCAATGAAACTCTTCACCTATTTAAACATCTGTTGAATCAATCAATACTTTTCTCATCAATTCGGTGATAAATCAATCACTGCTTCTTGGTAAAATCTGGACATCAAATTAAAATCACAAGTAGAAAGAGATAGAATAAGTATGTCGCAAACAATTCCATTTAATGACAATCACAGTTTTGCAATTTACATTTATGATTAAAGACCAATTTTGGAAACCCAGAAATTATTGTAGTTAAATTTGATTCTTTCAACTGAGATACTGCGAGATGAGAATTGATGAGAATTAGGGTTTATATATCATGCATAAAGATTTTGAATGGACAGTAACAGAGATGATGAAAAAGATGTCATGGAGATGGTGCGAGAAATTTGCTGGGGAAGAGATTGTCTCTCCCTATCTCTTCATTCTCTTGATTAAACGAAAGTAACAATCGGTCAAAAAGTCAAAAGAGGGAGAGAGGATTTACATTTAAAGAGAGAAATATAGTTTCTATTTCGCAAGGGCCCCACTCCTTAGTTATTCGAAAATATCAAACGAGATTACTGTTTTCAGTTTCTCCTTGCATCTGCAAAAAATCATCCTTTCTTATAAAGCTCCCCAAAGTATTAAATTGATCAAATAATTGTTGTGTGAAAGGAGTTAAAAGAGAAAGGAACATGTGTATCCGGTTGCTTTGTTAGGTGTTTTGCAGCATCACACTCCATCTGATCTGAGACTATGGCTGGGGGTCCAATGAGGGAATTCCAGCTGTAGAAGTGGATGAGGAGATGGGCTGAACCGCTTGAAATCCAAGATTAACATTGGAAAATAAAGATTTCCAAGTTTGAATGCCAAGAGGTCAGCGCGGCCTGTTGAGAAGCAATACGTGGCAGGGAATCAGTGGTTACGTTTTGCCGGTAAGCTACCGGTATCCGATCGGAAAACTAGCATATTCCGGTTATCTGCAACTTGTGGCACTGGAGGACGGATAAAAGCGTGTTGCTCAAATTGTTGTTGCATGCGTCGAAGTTGAATTATATCAGTTTTGGCAACAATAGCATCAGAAAATTTCCTTATGCACATCTGAGAGTTAGGGTAATAGTCTTCGGGGAATCGAGCCTCCGTTTTACAGTTGTCATCCTGGTGGCCAATCTTACCACAATAAAAAAAAAATTCCTCTAGACGTTCATATTGATATATCAAAGTGAAATGAAAACAATTACGAGCGACTAGAGGTCGTTCTTTAGGAAATTCCTGATTAAGATCCATAAGAACTTGAACACGTAGAATCTTAGTACTGACAGAGGTAAGGGTAGGCTCAGTATCAAATTGAAGAAAGGTTCCAATTTTTCTTGCAGCTACTTCATTGACCAAACCTGAAGGTAATCCTTTGACCTGCACCCAGAAAGGAACAAGATTGAAATTCACCTCCTTAGTGAGAACAAAAGGAGACCAGTTTTGAAGAGAAATTAACGCCCCAAATAGATACCAAGGACCGAAACGCAATATACGAGAAACATCTTGTAATTGTTGAAGAGAAACTTTAAAATTTTTCCTTTGCAGAACCTAAACTTCAACAGCATATGGCAGTTCCCAAATAGATTGAAGTTCCAATGGGATTGTCTCGGTATCAAATCGAAAAGATGAAAGAAGTTTTATAAAGAGACTGAGGTCCCAAATTGATTGCTCGACATCAGTGAACTCAAAGTCAACATCAATCAAAGCTTCTTCATCCAGAGCTGCATCAAGAGTGCAGACGGGTCAAATCAGACCCTCGTCCACTAGGAATTGAAATTTCTATTCCTTTTAATAGAGAAAGGGAGGTACCCTCCAGAGGGTTGAAATTATCCGGTGGTTGAGGTGGTTTGGTAGGGAGAGTTGGAGTATCCATGTAAAAGAAATCGAAGAGTATGATTGTATCACAGTAAGGAATGAGAGTAGCAAACAGAGTTGGGTAAGAGAAGGAAACTAATTGGGTTCAGGAGCAAGTTAGGGTTTCGGTAAAATTCAGAAATATATTTCGCGGTGAGGTAAGGTTTTTGAACAAGTGTCGTACTTATTAGCTGTGGAGTATTTGATTGTTTTTGTAGATGAGTGAAAAGAAAGAGTTAAGTAGCTTGTCAAATGTGGAATACCATATTAAGTTCGAGTATCCAATAAGATTTTAAGTCATTTTGATTTTGGTCTCTGCATGCCTCATTCGAGTTATTCAGTAAGGCACATGTGTATGTTATTGGGAAATATGTCCTTATACTAGAGCTATTGTTTGATCCAATTTATGTTTGCACGTATGTTAACTCCTTTGTACTGTCTGGTGTTGTAAGTTTTAACCCCTGTAGACCTTCATATTCCTCTCTCTCTCTCTCATTTATATTTCAGTTAATTCTCCTTCAAATGCCAATTTGCTCTGATGTGCAATTATTAAGAATAAAAGGAAATTAGTTTCTTAAAAACTATCACGTCTGTTTTAGGATTTGGAGTGATGGATGCTTTTGATGTGTTACTAGATTGACATCTATAACTATCACATGTTCGTTGGAGATTGACTTTGTGAAGAATAAAAATGGGTCTTTTTTGCTAGATTTTTTTTTTGTTTAGATTTTTTTTTTGTAGTACTAAACATATCATGTCTCTGTATTAGGGTTGGATTTTGTCTAACTCTTGGTCGAATCTGAACTTGGTTGGGCTTAATGTAAATTTTTATTTTTTTGGTTTGGGCTATAGGCAAAAAATTTTCTTCCCTTTGCGCCCTTTTCCTTTCGGGCCCTGTGCCATCGCACATGTCGCACCCCCCCAGGGCCAGGCCTGCTGTAAGTGGTATGGTGACTGCAACTTTAGTGTTAATCTACTAACTCCACATCCATCAGTGTTATTAACATCCATATAGATAATGTCAATGTGTAGCTCTCCACAATCTTCTCTTTCTTCTATACTTGATTTGGTCTTTCTTTACATAAAACAGATGCACATATAGTGTATACATCTGTTTTAAAGACAATCCAGATTATCGACTTCCCAATCCTTCAGGCCTTCATTCTAAAAACCCTTTTCTTCAAATTCCTAAGATAATCTTGACGTTGGACTGAACTCATTGATTTCTTTGAACTTAAACGTGCTTGTATATATGTTCATGGTTTGTTTACTGCATTGCAGATCAAAGCCTAGTTTGGCAGCTGTTGTTGGCTGTATGATGCCCATGATGCTTGGTGTCTGTTTCTTGTGCCCTTCCATGGACTGCCTATGGCATAAATATCACTATTGTCCAAGCTGCAGCGAGAAGGTAAAGGCTCTACATTCATGGCTTACTTCACAATAAAACTTATTTTTAATATTCTTCTATATGCCCATCACTGAAACCCTATATTGCTCACTAAAAATGACAGGTAGCCGATTTCGAGAAATCAGACCCATGCTTGGTTGTGGATCCCCCACAGTGGACCCAGGAGAGTTTTGCAGTGCCTATGTAATTATTTTCTAGACACCTGCTAAAGTGGATGTTATATAGATTGCGTTCATGAACATAGAATTGGAGTGTATTTACTCTAAAAAATGATACTTTGTTCGATACTATATTTGCTTGAATGCAGGTGATATCATCACCTGCTTTCCTTGATTTCTGCAATTGAATGAAAATGCATCTATACAAGTGTTAATAGTCATGCATTTGTGGTATGTTTTCACTTGCAATGACCTGATCATCATCCTGCAATAAAACCCAGACTATTCCCTACCTAATCTGTTATAGCAGTATCTTATGAAAGAGTGTCAGGGCGTGTTGAGTAGCTCCCCAACCACAATAGCGACACTCACTGGGGGACTACAGAGAGGGACTCCATAATGTAAACAAAGCTGAAAGGAATAAATGCTGAGAATCCTTTACCCTCTTGAGTCTTAAAATGCTCATGACAATCAAATCCCTGAGGCTGTCTTGTACTTCGGCATTAGCTGCAATCGGGTCCGAAGTAGGGTCTTCCTGTGAAGTGAACTCTCATAAAGGAAACACAATTTCCAAGAACATGTGTACATTAAGAGAATAAGCCCGTGTTGCAGTTGTGTATGTGTTTGGATAAAGCGACCTGCTATGCTCAACCTTATGAGTAAATGGTATGAATATGCATATCGTAAACATATATATATTACTCTAGAAGAGAACATACTGAAAAATGTCTCCAGCTTATAAAGTTGTACAAGAATTCGGGCAGGACTCCAAAGGCAATGACAACTGGAACTGGAAGTTACACTGTTAGAACATTACATACACCGAAACAAGTAATTTCAGGAAGCAACAAAGAGCGAGAAGGGTGAAAGGAGTGCATGACAATGTAAGCACTGCACTTATTGTTGTGTGCAAGTTTCATGTATTTTGTAACAACCTCTAGTACATCTTATCTGATCCACGCCAAAATGGATGCATCAAACAGCCTTACCAGATAACGTAAAACTGGTAAACAAAAGACAAAGATCGAAACTATATGTAGTCAAAATTAATTGCACAAAATTCACAGCTCACTTTTCCTCATTTAACAACTACAAGTTAGAACCGAAGTTTATGCGATCTAAAGAACGCCAGACTCTGCTACTTTACTCATAAGAGGCATTTGACAGGAAGACACTTGCACCTCAAATCACGATATTCAACGCCTTTTTTTGTTTGCCTTGGCAGCATTGGACTTGGAAGGGGAAGCAACCAGGTACACAAACAGAACCATAATGGAGATCACTGATACCAGCGACCCATATTTAGCCAACAGCCTCTGCATTTTCAAAAAGTAAAATAGTAAATTTTTTGTTCTTTCAACATTTTATATCTAGCAACATCATTGCATGTCTAAGGGCGGCAAATAAAGGATCTGCATTGTCTCTGCCATACAGAGAGCACACAAATATTATGTTTATGCCAGGTCCCATCGATGTTCAAATATCAAATATAATAGTGATATATCGTAATTTCTCGAATCTGATACAATATGTATCTGACGTATAAATCCAACATTGTAAATGCTTCATACTATATGAGAATTTTGTCCCTAAATTGCGACATACTGTGACCATGCGAAGAAAAATATCTTCAATATATCATATAATCCACGATTTATAGAGATGTCGTAATGTAAGAGCAAATACCTAGACACGATATATCAGTCCAATATAAAATAGTATGTAAGTGTAACCTTACAAATTTTGAACATCGTGATCTACCAAGGGCGAAACAAACATGGACTAACAGAACACAGCCATCAGATAAAGATAATTTCAGAGTATATGATAATCAGATAAAGATAATCTCAATTACTGCGTATGATTTGTACCTTTCCCTGAAAAATGTTGTCCGCCACCACAGAAGATTTCGTGAAGAAAAAGAGTTAAAATTCACTTTCAATCAGAAACCAGAAATAGTGAAATATAATGGAATAAATATTTGATAAGCTTAATTTTCACCGAAAGGAACTTACCAATTCGAATTTCTTCTCTGGAGCTCTGTCTGCAAGGATGTCTAAAGGCAGTATTGGGGTTGAGTAAGCTTCCTAGAAACAGACATGTTACCAGTCAAAAAAGGAATTCTCATTATCCAAAAGTACAGATAAATAAAGGAAATTGGCAATTTCGAGTTTAGAATTTTACGATTTAACAGAAACTCTACAAAAAATACACATAATAGGTCGTCTTCAAATGTACTTAGTAATTTGGACTCGAAACGAAAATAATTTATGCCCCGATAATACAAAAAAAATCAATGAAGCATCAGTTTTCTCCAAAATAACAGTGCATTTAATAATATGAATACCTGCATGGCTGCCTTTGTGGGGATGCGGAATTTAATGACGGCAGGGGCACCGTAGAACAAGCCTTTCACATTAGACTCCAGAACAAAGGAGTGAGAAACAACAGACCCACTGCCGTTTGAGCAAATTATTATCAATTCAATGCCTAATACGAAACATAAAGAGAGAAAAAACAAAGGGGTTTGTCGAACTTACACATCAAGCCTTTCCCATGACTTGGAAGTGTTACCACTGACCAGATTGAAGACCTCTGGGCCCCAGCTATCATCTGTAAGACTTACGTCATAAGCGGTCCTGAAAAATTCCCACAAAAAAATGATTATCAAATTTTGCACAAGAAGAAGAAAATTGAACAGCTAATTCATGAGCTACAGAGCACACGCTAGCGAGATTGACCAATTATTTAAGCTAATTAAATACGTCAGGTGTAGAATCAATTCTTTGACACCAGAAGGACTTTTAGATCAATCAAGTGTAAAGATCAAAGAACTTCAGAGCATCAATTGTTAGTGAGAGATGACCAAAGTCTTCTTTTGATCAAAAATACTAATTGGGTTTAAATGAGGCAACTAACTTATCGAGAACAAAAAAAAAATGCATCATATGGAAGAGACCTCCACACAAGTCATTCTCAGTTCTCACTCTCTAATAGCATGGAAACACTCTCAAGTCTCAATGATGCTTATAGGGCTAGAAGGCCTACATAGGATGATTCTAAATAACCTATCAATTGATCCTTTGAGGACTGCCTTAGGAGCAATATTGTGAACTGATATCGGACTTGTGTTTAGAATGAAATGAAACATTTGGAAGTTGACATCCTTGTTAGTTCATGACATAAGCAATTAAAGTAACGTTGAGTTTTACAAGTTCCACGTCAAACTCCACAAGTCTCCACTCGAAACATATCTTCATAGAAATCTCTAAATACAAGCAATGAAAGTTGCTAAGAGTATTCTCTAAGTCACACACCACTTATCATATTTCCCATCTACAGTGGAAAAATAATCTCATATGAAATACCTTTATAATTAGAATACACAACTAAATCCGCACCCAACATGGATAATATCGACATATGCAGTCTTATCACTGTCAAAACCAATCCAATAGAGATCCCCACTTCAATCTCACACTAAATCCGATTCCAAATGATCCATTTTCCACCTCAAGATACCCATTCTACCTATATGATGACTGAAACTGTTCTGAATCACTTTTAAACTAAACTAAACTAAACCCTAAAACATAACTAACAAATCCAATTACAAGACCTAATTACACCAATATAACAGTGAAAGTGTGAAACCATAAACAGATGACATGCAAACAATCAGATCAGATCATAATAACAGAACAAATCACATATAAACTCATAGATTCACGAAACACTTACGCTGATCCTTGATTGTATACATCGATCGAAATAGAGACTTTTTCGGATCCAGATTTGAGTCGAGTGAGATCAACCTTCTTGTGTGCAATCACGAAAGGTGCATCTAAGCTCGCAAATGTCGTCGAAACGAAGAACAAAGCTACAATTGCAGAGATCAAAAGCTTCGATTTCAAGTTAATCATCTTTGATTTGGGTTTCTGAGCTCCAAATCTTTTGAGAAAAAAATTGGGAATTTTAGAGAGAAATTAGGGCTAACACATGAGAAATAATCAAATGTTATTTGAACTATTTTAATTTGGGTCCAAGCCCAAACTACAGGCTTTGGTCTTAAGCCCATGTACCTCGATAAGGCGTGCCGCCGGCGTGCCAGTGATAGATTATAGAAAGTATCGTTGCGTGATAGATTTTCACGGCCGGTGATTAAAGATCGAACACATATTTTTCATGCTCTGTGAATGCGAACGTAAGAAAAGAAGATCTAGCATGAAAAATAAGAGGTAGTCAAGTTAACCGAAGGAGCTTGTCTATATACCACTCAAAGGTTGGGCTCTAGTTTTGCCTTTGGAGAGGATATAGGCAAGTCATCCTTGGCTACCAAATTACACTCTCATTTTCATGCAAGACCTTTCTTTCCTCTCAACATTTCTTACAGTCGCACTTGGATGCTTATATTGCATTGTCCTTAAAAACCTCCATTTATAGGGAGAAATAGAAAGAATATTGACATGCGCACGCCACGTAAAATATCCCCCACCTTGCGCCTGTGGCTTTTTATTTTGACCCCAAATCACGAGTACTCAATCTTGTCAAGATAGGTTCTTCTTATCTCGTGAGGAATATGTTCTTAAACTCGTCAATTGACGCGTTGATATGCTTTCGTAGTCTCATTGTTATGGATTAATTAATTAGCATACAAAATCCAAATACCATATTGGCAACTTGAACTGTAACGATTTATACGACCTTTGCGCTCATCCATAAGCTCATAATGAATGAGTATGCAAATCTTGCATAAAGTAGAGATGCCCAAAATCTTAAAGGGAGATCTTCATGTTTTGACTATGGCAGATCCTGCTAAATCAGAACATTTTCTCCTCTTTTTATTCTCGACAGTGCTCGTTATTCCCACCTGAACAAAGTCAATGCTTATAACAAATAATAGCAAGTTTTTGTTCCTCATGATCCATGATGATTAATGGTTTCAACATTCGTTGGCTTTGGCTTTGGCTTAACGAGGAAGGTTTAGTAGGCCTGGACAATGTGCGAGTTTTAGGTGTAAGAACCTGAGGGTTTTGGATGCCAAGTGGAATGATCCACCGAAGCTGAAAAGCCTATGATTTTCATCTATCATTAGACTTGCAGCCCTTAATATGAGAATGATAACATTGAACTACAGGCACAATATTTGTGTGTTGCAGGTGAAGACCCCTTGCAGGTTCCATCTTTGGACTTGGAGAGATGTTACTTAGACGGTTTTTCACGTCATAATCAAAAGAGTAAGAACTGGTCAAGCATCTCGCTAATTGAAAGGTATCCTCCCTCCTCATCCTGTATAAAGAAATATCAGACTTAGCTGTCTGTTGATAGTTTTTGTTTAGCTCAACACAAAAGCCTTAACAATCAGCATCAACGCATTATGGGTATTAAACAAATCCCTCCTTTAACAACTCGTTAAACCATGTTCTTCTGTAAATAAACTTATTAATAGACCAGATGTGCTCAAGGTTATTATTACCGGGCACACTCCAGTGTAACCGATATATAAAGATAACTTATAAGGTAAGTTAAATCATATATCATATGGTAAAAACATACATGATAAGCTTCTTCTTTTCATAATTTGTCCTCCACATGTATAAATATCTGAAGAGATAAGTAGCAGAATAATTATTGAGAAACAGTCGCATGATAAGCAAAATAATTATGGGATATCTTTCCTTGGAAACATGCATTTGTCTTTGTGGATTGGTAGGGTAGATCGATCGACAAGGAAGGTCCATTCCAGAAAATGAAGTCGGGACTCCAGCTCTTTTTTTTTGAATAAAAGTATGAAATCTCCACTTCCACTAGAGCTTCCTTCCTTTATTGAAACAACCGCGTTACGCCTTCACTCCCGCGTTATTGTTCCCACTGCTGTATAAAACTAATCAAAAGACTAAAAGAGAATTATGTATATTTGCACTAAAGTCAACCTTTATGAACCACAAATATTTCTGGTGGTTTGCCAATTGCTAACATTGAATAAGAATAAGAATGAGAAGAAATGCCAGATACATTCACTGTGTTACAAGCGCGAGCCTAAGCATATACAATAACTATTTCATTTTTGTAACACACATTATGAGTTCACTTGGTATCCAATAAATGACTCTAATGGTTATCATTCAGTGCACAAAGCAGATCTCGCGACATAGGATTTGACTTAGTAATAAACCGTAGATGAAGAAGTTAAAAATGTGTCATCTTTCTGGTGTATCAAAGGAAAGCTCCATTCGTTGATTCGATTATCAAAATAAAGGCAAACCAATGCACTATCTTAAGTGTATTTTTCATGGGAGTTGGTATTGGCACGCCTTGTAGCTCTTGCCCACCACAAAAAAAACAAAGAGATTAAGGGGGAAATAAAGAAATAATCTTATTTCAAAACACCTTCTTCTCCTACAATATATATATATATATATATTTTCAACTCCTCTCTCTTTAACCATGTTTTCTTCACCGCCTCCTTGAGAAAAATCAATTTAATTTCTGTTAAAATTCTCAAAAATATCGACTTACATTAAAATTTAGAGTAATTCCAAAACCCTTTGAATTTTTGTCGTAAGTAACTCAAAATTCTGGGATTTATATCGTTAGCTACAATTTAACGTAAATCATAATTTACATAATAAATTATGGGGGTTTAAGAGATCTAAGACGATTGGTACAATTTTTTTCCGTCTATTAACAAGCTTTTGGGCAACTAATCAGTGTCGATAAGAGTAAGGCCATGTTTGTTTTTTGGTGGAAAGAAGAAATGAGATGTTTTGAAACTTTGCACCCTTGACCTGTTTTTTTTTTTAATTTTTATATATATAAAAAACTTTGTAAACTAGAAGTGAGGTTAGAAGTTTGGCCTCACTTTTGATCTTCTAACCTACAAACTTCTAACATGACTTTGACTGAAGGTTTCACCCGAGACCAGTTTAAGTGGGGGTATTTTGGGGCTTTTAACCCAAAATAACTCAAAAAACCCGAATGAAAACCCACCCCAATTCCCCAAAATTGCCAAATCATAACGCAACCAAAAAAAAAATACACACAACAAATTGCAACACCTCTTTGTGTCTCTCTCAAACGCCTCTATGCGTCTCTCTCTTGCCTCTCTCTGCTCTCTCTCACTTGAAATTACAGGTGTCTCGTGTCTCCCTCTCCCCGGACCAACAACACTCGCCTCCTCTTTATGAAAGTATTTTTATATATCTCTCTTTGTATGTATCGACTTGAAATTATGATGATTGGTTTATTGGTTGTAATGAAGTATTGTTTAGGTTAATTGATAATAATGGAGTATTGTGTAGGTTAATTGGTTGTAATGGAGTATTCAGTAGGTTAATTGGTTGAATTGAATTTGAGTTTTATTGTTAAATTGGTGTTCTTTTATTGAGTTGCAATAAATTGATTTGTGGGTGTGTGTTAATTAGAAGTTTTGGATTGTGAATAAGATGGATCAATATGATGATGAAGCATTGGAATTAGAAGCTGTTCCTGCGACTGCAGCCACTGCAGTTAACCTGATTTTATTATTGGTGGAGGCCACCTAATATGACAGAGAACCTTCTATCAATAGGAGAGAGCATAGGAATACAAACTTAAGTTGGTTGTATGAGGAATTTGATATTATCTGCCATAATATGTTGCGTATGAATAGGGTTTGCTTCTATAGTTTTTGTGATAGGGTGATAGCTAGGAAGGGTTTGAGAGCTAGCAAACATTTAACTATTGAAGAACAGGTGGCAATATTCTTGTTGATTGTAGGCCATGACACTAGGTTCAGACATGCCTAAGCTTCGACCATGAGGTCATTGGAAACTATTTCTAAGTATTTTCATGTTGTTTTGAAGTATGCTTTGAGGTTGGGTAAAGACTTAATCAAACATGCAACTCATGACTTGTCTCCTGCCACTGGAAACAATCATCATGCTTGGGTCAACACTTACTTCTAGGTATATTTACTTTAAAGTTAATATTTTAAGACATTTTTGTAATTGCTTTTATATTTGATGACTTGGTTTATTTTCTTCAGGATTGTGTTGGAGCAGTGGATGACACATTCATCCCTACAACAGTCCCCATTGTTTTGAAGTATATTTTGAGGTTGGGTAAAAACTTAATCAAACATGCAACTCCTGACTTGTCTCCTGCCACTGGAAACAATCATCATGCTTGGGCCAACACTTACTTCAAGGTATGTTTACTAATTTAAAGTCAATAGTTTAAGACATCTTTGTAATTACTTTTATATTTGATGACATGTTTTATTTTCTTCAGGATTATGTTGGAGCAATGTATGACACATTCATCCCTGCAACAGTCCCCCTTAAAGATCAACCTAGGTATCACACTTGTTCTTGTGACATGAAAATAACTTAGATATTTACTGGATGGGAAGGTTCAACTTATGATAGCAGAATCTTGAGAGCTGCAGTTAATGATGATATGCATCATTTTACAGTGCCGAGAGGTAAATGATAGTATATTTATAATATCATCCCCAATATTTTATTTGTAATTTTTGGTTTGTAATCTTAATGTGCATAATTTAACTTTACAGACCATTACTACTTGGGGGATGCTGGATTTCCCCAAGCTCTTGGTTTTTTAGTTCCCTATCGAGGTGTATGCTATCACCTTAAGGAACATCGAAAGGGGAATAGTTCTCAGACTCCACAATAGTTATACAATTATCAACACTCTCAGCTAAGGAACATCATTGAGCGTTTGTTTGGGGTTATTAAAAGACATTTTTCCTGTTTAGGTACAAAACCCCATTATGATATTGAAACTCAGACTAATGTTATTGTTGCATGTTGTATCATTCACAACCATATTATAGAGGTAGATCCAAATGACAACTTAGAAGACCCAAATACAGAGGAAGAAGAACATGGAAAAATGCCTCATAAAGAGATATGAGCATTAGGGGGAACTGAAGCATGAACTAATTTTAGGGACAACCTGTGTGCAAACATATGGCTTGAGTATGTCAACTCTGGTCACTATCATCCTGCATGAGTCATCTACAATATACTATTTTTATTTATTTGCTTACTACTCTTTTATTGCAGTCTTTCTTATGACTATGGTGTGAGATCACTTTAATAAGTCTGTTTGGTATGTCTCTTGTTTGGTATTTATATTTTGGTTTGCACTATTGTTATAACTGGTATTATTATTTGGTATATTATATATCTTTAATGTATTTGATTGTGTATGTAGATTAACAGGTTATTATGTGTTACAACATATTGATGATTTACTATTTTGTAGGTATGATGGCTAGGTATTATATGGTTTTTGTGGGGCATGTACCCAGAGTATATAAGACATGGGAGGAGACACAACTCCAGGCCTCAGGATTTTGAGGAGCTGTTCATAAGAGAGTTAAATCAAGGGCAGATGCTGATCTTTTGTTTGCTGCATTTGTTGAGAGGGAGATGAATATTTAGGGGGGAGTAGCTCTGAAGGAGGAAGAAGCTCCACCAGTTGTTGAGGTGGAGGAAGCTGAAGATGTAGAGGATCTAGGTGGGATGGCTGTGAGGGATGTGCATGGTTGGATTTTCTCTCTTATTTTAGCTTGTGTTGGAGCGGTGTACTATAAGGTAGGTAAGTGAGTATTTCCATTTTAGAGGTATTGTAATAATCGACTTGGGTATTTTCTTGTATGAATATGAACCATGTTTTCCTATATATTTGGTAATTTTTGCAATTTAATTGTGCTGTTGCATTAAGATATGATGAATTAGAGAGGAAAATGTGGTTTACACATATTTTTGGTGCATTTGTTAAGAAACTTCTAATTTGTGGTCAAATTATATGGTTCAGCCAAATAGACTAGTGAGATGTTGAAGTTAGAAGTCAAGATTTTAAGTAGAACTTCTAACCTTTAGCTAAACACGCACAAGTTTTTTTCAATCTTATATGCTCTTCTCACCTCTTCTTACCAAAAAAAAAAAAAAACACAAACATGGCCTAAGTTTTTCCTTGGCTTTATGTCTTATACAAAAAAAATAGTGAGTCCTTACTATGTTTGGGCTTAAAGAAGGTAAGTTTCCTAAATCCTATTTGGGGGTTCCTTTGGCACAAGGAAAGATCAAGTATGTTTACTTAAGATGACTTGCAGACAATATTAGAAGAAGAGCTGCTGGTTGGGTCGGAAGGCTTCTATCTTAATAAGGCAAATTAATTTTGATTAAATCTATCTTGAGTAGTATTCCTATATACAATATGTCCATTTATAGATGGCCAGCTGGCATTATTAAAGAGTGTGAATCTATTTTAAGAAATTTTCTCTGGAGTGACAATTCTGAAAAGAGGAAAGTGGTGACTATAGCATTAAAAAAGGTGTATAAACCCCTGGATGAAGGGGGGTTGGGCATTAGAAATTTAAGGGATATAAACACCGCTTTGCTTATGAAGTTGGGCTGGGAGATATTAAATGGATCTACTCAATGGGGTGTCTACATGAGATCAAAAGTTTTCACAAGGAATGGTAATATGGGAAGCTAATATAGGAAGTCTTCTATGTGACCTACTATAAAAAGAATGATGACTCAAATGGCTTAACACATGTTTTGGAGGGTGGGAAATGGAGAGACCATTGGGTGGGGGCTGCATCTCTACAAAACCAAGTGATTGGGGAACACCATTTGAAGAAAATATGCCAACTCATCAATAATGGATCATGGGAGATCCTGCAGACCTGCAAAATGTTTTCACTCTTATACATACTAATGTACATACTGTTAAAATTAACAACAACAAGGATGATGTTAACTTATGGAAGCCTGACATTAAAGGAAAATTCAGCACTGAGAGTGTTAGGTTACTGGTCAAAAATAGGGAAAGTCGTTCGAGCGAGTAATGAAGTCGTTCGAACGAAAAAGTTTATGTTGAAGTCGTTCAAACGAGACTTAGGTTGTTCGAACAAAAAATGCTCTGTTTGTTTATTTATAAGTTCGTTCTGAAGAGGATTTATTTTAAAGCGATGGTTTATCTCGTGATGGGTACTTCGGAGATGACCTAAAGGAAAGTCTATAAATATAGAGTGTAAGTTAAAGGCCTCTGAACAGGGAAAAAAGAGTTATAGAGAAAAAATGGAAAAATTTAGGGTTTTGCTCTGGAGAGATTTATTGGGTTTTCTTTCTAAGGTTTCTTGCTGGGGATTATCTTTAAGGGTAGATGTGAGGTTAAGTGATCTCTGGAACTTCATGTAACCCTAAGTGATAATATATTTGTCGCGCTTGTCGGGGGTGGTTTTGATCCTTTAAAAGGGTTTTCACTTAAATTAAACCTTGTGTAAGTATTTTATTTTCTTGAATTGAATTCTCCGTGGTTAGAGTTAGATCTTAAGTTCTTGCTAATCGTATTATGTTTTCACGATGTGATTTGCCCCCTCAGTTTCCTAATAATTGGTATCAGATCGAGGTTTGTGGTAAATAAAAAAGTAAGATGGGAAGATCTAAGTACTCTAACACGATCAAGTTTGATGTGGAGAAGTTCGATGGGAAGATTAATTTTGGATTATGGCAAATACAAGTTGAAGATATCTTGATTCAAGGCGGGCTACGCAAGGTACTAAAAGGGAAACCTATACCTAAAACTCCGGTTGAAGGTATAGCGGGCCAAAAAGCAGACTACGATGAAGAAGAAGACTGGGAAGATCTGGAGTCAAGGGTTGGGAGCGGGATACGCCTCTGTCTCGCTAAAAATATTTTGGCAAACGTGGTTGGAGAGAAGACCGCAAATGGTCTTTGGGTAAAACATGAAAGTTTGTACCAAACGAAGAGTCTTTCAAATCGCTTATACCTCAAGGAACGACTTCATACACTTCGGATGGATGAGGGTACGAGCATTGGTGATCACTTAGGTTCTTTGAACGGGATCGTTTCAGAATTGGAAGCGATCAGAGTTAAAGTTGAGGATAAAGATAAGGCGCTTTAACTCATATGGTCTCTTCCTTCTACCTTCAAGTATCTTCAATCTACGTTGTTGTATAAGAAGGAAACTTTGAGTTTTGAGGAGGTTACAAGTACACTTCTTTCTGAGGAGAGAAGGCTTAAGGGTAGCGAATCCTTTGTGGAAAACTTTGCGATGGTGGTTAGTGGGAAGAAAAGCTTTAATAGGTTCAGAAAATGAACTTGTTGGAGCTATGGTCAATCGGGTCATTATAGGCTGGATTGCAAAGATGGGAAAGGTACAGGAGAAAGTTCGGCAAGGTACTCCGAAAGTGACACTAACAAACTTGTGACAGTTGCTAGTAATGATGGTGATGAGGCGCTCCTTGTGGTGGCCTCTGATGGTTCTCGCCACGATAGAGGATGAGTATTTGATAGTAGGTCTACAATGCATGTATGAGCACACAAGGCATGGTTCGGCAAATATACAAGGTGTGAAGGTAGTAAGTTTGCGTCAATGAGCGATGGCTCTCAAAGGCCGATTTTGGGAGTGGGTGATATTCGCGTAAGGATGTTCGATGGATGCATCATAGTTCTTCATGATGTTTGACATGTGCCAAGTATGACTTATAATCTAATTTCACTTTCCAAATTAGATAGTGAGGGTTACAATTACTTCGGGCGAGGTGGAGTAATGAAAGTTTATTGGAAGTCTTCTTTGATCATGAATGGAGTTCTAAGCGAGAACTTGTATGCATTGGTTGGTAAATCAGTTGGTGGAGTTGTGAAGGTTGCATGTACCGATGGAGCTATGGATATTTCTCAAAAGGGGAATTTAGTTCAAGGTGGAGCAATGACACGGTCTACAATTAAAAAGTGGGTTCCGATTGGTGGGTCTAGGAAAAGTCTAGACTCGGGGCAATTCTCTTAATTGAGAAGTTGTCCATAGGGGCAACGCGATAAGGATACACGATGAATATAACAGAAGAAATCGTTTTATTACCGGGGTGGAGATTGTTAGGTTACGGCTCAAAAACAGGGGAAGTCGTTCGAACAAAAAAAATGCTTTGTTTGTTTGTTTCAAAGTTCGTTCTGAAGAGGATTTATTCCAAAATAGTAGTTTATCTCATGGTGCATACTTTGGAGATGATCTGATGGAAAGTCTATAAATATAGAGTGTAAGTTAAAGGCTTCTGAACAGGGAGAAAAAGTTAGAGAGAGAAAATAGAAAAATCTAGGGTTTTGCTCTAGAAAGATTTCTTGGGTTATCTTTATAGGGTTTATTACTGGGGATTATATGTAAGGGTAGAGGTGAGGTTGAGTGATCTCTGGAACTTTTTGTAACCCTAAGTGATAATATATTTGTCGTGCTTGTCGGGGGTGGTTTTGATCCTTTAAAAGGGTTTCCACCTAATTAAACCTTGTGTATGTGTTTTATTATCTTGGATTGAATTCTCCATGGTTAGAGTTGGATCTTAAGTTCTTGCTAATCGTATTGTGCTTCCGCAGTGTGATTTACCCGCTCGGTTTCCTAACAGAGAGTGCATACTACAACACAAGAGTTCTGGGGGCAAAAATATGGTGGTTCACTTGGGTTTGGAGGTCACCAAATCTACCTAAAGTGGCCAACTTCAGTTGGAGAATGCTTCATAATGTGTTTTCTACAGATTCAGAGTTACAAAAAAGGGGAATTACTATTGTCTCAGGTTGTTAGTTCTGTCAGAAAGATGCAGAAACAACAAATTACTTATTTTAGGACTGCCCTTTTGCATCTGACCTTAGACAATGGGTTTGATTTCTGTTTATGATACAAGGGAATGGAGTTTAAAACTTGAAAGAACTGCTTCTAAAAGGCAATACTCTGAGTCCTTTCTTAAAAAAAAAGTGGAAATCTATTATTCTTATTACTGCATATCAGATATGGCTCTCGAGAAACAAGCTAATATTAAAAAATTTACAGGTACATGTTACAACTATAAAAATAAGTATTATCTCAGATCTACAAGCTAGCTCCCTGATGGCTAAAAATACTATGCACAATACTTCTCAAGATTTGGAGATTGCCACCAACTTGAGGGTTATGAGAAGGTTTAAAAATGCATCACTGGTCCTCTGTTGTTATTGAATTCCACCACTTGTTGGGACAATAAGAATTAATTTTGATGGAGTTTCTTTGGGAAATCCTGAAATAAGAGGACGTGGGATGGTGTTTAGGGATGTTGCATGTACGGTTTTAGCTGTGATGGTGTTAAAGCTACCTATGACTATTACATATTATGCAGAATGCTATGCTATTGTGAAAGCTGCTGGCAAAGCTATGGATAGGGGCTACAACCAAATTTGGATTACTACTGACTCATTTGTAGCTTATGAGGCTCTCAATTCGAATGTTATTCCTTGGAATTTACAAGAGGCGTGAGAGTATGTGCAAACTCAATTGGAAAGCTGCAGAGTCTCACTCATATGGAGGGAAACGAATTTTTTTGCTGACAGTACAGCAAAAAGAGGTAGCAGGCTATTGGATGGGCAACAAGAATGACATGAAGGAAGACCTCCATTTCTAACGAAGGCAGAGGATCCAGGTACAAAGTACTTTAAAGTTGTTATATAAATAGGAGTTGCAAATGATTTTAAATGTCCTTCGGGTGCCAACTTGGCTGGGATGTCAATGATGCTTTAACTGTAAGACTTATTATGGCCCACATGAGTAAAAGTCTTTTAGTAATTATGAGTTTCTAATTATGATGATCCAAGTCCTAATTGGAAACTAATCCTATTGGTTAATGAGGTTAGGGTTTCCTACAACTCTCTACTTTGATGAAAAGCAGTTCTAATTGAAATAAGAAACTAGGTCTTCTCTCTACCTATATAAGTGTGCCTAGTCCATTAACTAAAGCACTATCTCAAAGAAAATGTTAAAGGAGAGAAAACCTAGTTGTCACAGCTCGCCGCCGCCGACAAACTCAAATGACATACCTCAATCAATCAAGCTATGGATCAAGGTATGTGATTATGTTTTCGCATTATTGTGTATTGTGATTATCATATTAAGTCCTAGGTCCTTATAGATCTATTAATATTTATAGATCTTGTCATGTTTTACATGTGGTATCAAAGCTATGATTGAACTTTTACGATTATGATTTGTTTATGTTATGTTTCGTTGGGTATCGTATATACTCGACATTATGCAAAAGTTTGAATTCCATACTAATTAGTATTTTTTATTATTTTTATTTTGTTGTTGTGATCATCGAAATATGTTATACACCATGAGATTCGGTAATTTAAGTTTTGTCGTTATCTTATTGTTACATAAAAGTGAGATCAGTTTGGGTGATATGTTGTTCTCCACTTATGATATGTCTTTATCTTTTTTTTTTTTTTTCGATTCGGGAATATGCTTAATGTTATACTAAAGGCACTGCTTGATGCTTCTACTATATATATTTGTTTATTAATTATTTAATTTTTAGGGTTTTCTTTTATGGTTAAACAGTTCCCTTTAGTATAGTATTTAGAGCACAAACTATTTTATATGTTTGATGATATAAAGTTTGAGGGGTTTACCACGGGTGCACCATCTCTGTGGAGACTATGTTAAATCTTAACTTTTACATAATCTTTGGGATGCCTTTACTTACTATGATTTGCATGATCATTAGGCAATTAATATAATTATAATAATTTGATTTACACTTATATTTTGCAATGTCGTAATATCGATTTGTGATCTATTGCTTAAGCCGATTGGAAGGTTCCAAAGTGGCCCAACTATTATGAAGCATGAATATCAAACCGAGTACGTAACAATTTATTTTATCTCTAAATATTATGAATTCGCCCAAAAGCGGATTGACTTTTGTGAGACTAATAAATTGAAATAGGGTAATTGATATGTATTATAGTTTGTGTTTGGAACTAATAACCCAAAGGTGAAGGACCCTACATAATTTGGCGTACACTTTTAATTAGCCCTATTATATTAATGTTATAACTATTTGAGTGAATATTTTATATATTGCAATTTAGACCCAAATGTTGATTTGTGATGATATTATTAGTTCATCATCGGAATATTATTTGGTTTAAATTTCTTATATTCTAACTCATGTTTAATTTATTTATAACTTCTAACATTAATATTTTGTAAGCTTTTAATTATTTTACAGTACCGGTTTGGCTACATTTGCATGTTTTGTCTGTTCTAATTCTCAATGAAACTAATATTTTAGACTGGAGTAAACAAATTCAGTTTCACTTAGGTGTTCTGGATCTTGATTTAACACTCTTGGTTGAAAATCCCGCTGATTTTTCTACTAAGTGCAGTGGGGATGAGAAGACTTTCCATAAAGCTTGGGAAATGTTAAACAAGTTAAGCCTTATGTTTATGCGGATGACCATAGCGACTAATATCAAGTCTTCACTTTCTAAGTTTGAAAACGTAAAAGAATTTTTGACATATGTGGCAGAACATTTCAAAACTATTGATAAGTCATTAGCTGAGACTTTAATGGCTAAACTTACTACAATAAAATATGATGGTGTTCGAGGCATGCATGAATGTCTTAGAAATGACAAATCTAGCTTCTAAACTTAAGACGTTAGGGATGGAAGCGAATGATTCTTTTATTGTTCAATTTATTTTGAACTCTTTGCCTTCTTAGTTTGGTCTATTTCAAATTCATTATAACACTATTAAGGATAAGTAGAATGCGAATGAATTAGCCAACATGATTGTTTAAGAGGAGGCAAGGCTTAAGTAACAAAGAAATTATTCAGTTCATCTTACAACACAAGAAGCTATAAAGAATTGGCAAAAGCCTGATAAGAAACAAGGATTACTCAAGGTAAGGGGGCCTTTTAATATTACTAAGGCTCCTAAGACGGAACACGACAATGAACGTAATAGATGCTACTTCTATAAAAAGACGGGGCATGTTCAAGTTAATTTTTAGAAACGTAAGGCTTGGTTCGAAAAAAAGATAATCATTTAACTTTTGTATGTTTCGAATCAAATCTTACTGAAGTTCCTTCTAATACTTGGTGGATTGACTCGGGTGCTACTGTTCATGTTTCTAATACGATGCAAGGATTTCTTACAACCCAGAACGCGGAACCAAATGAAAAAAATTATATTCACGAAAAATAGAGTCAAAACTTCTATTGATGCCGTGGAGGACCTCTCATTTATTCTTAGACACTGAACATCATTTAGATTTATCGCTTACCTTCTATATTTCTTCAGTTTCTCATAATTTGCTTTATTTATCTCTTTTAGACCTTGATGGGTATTCTTTTTTACTTTGGGAACGGTTCTTTCAGTTTTTCAAGAATTTCACTTTTATTGGTTCTGGTATTTTATGCGATGACCTAAATAAATTAAATTTTGATAACTTATTCGCCAAAACCCTTTTGACCCTGCATCCTAATGTTGGAACGAAACGTGGCATAACTAATGAAAATTCCTATATTTTGTGGTACAGACGACTGATGCATATCTCTTGAAAAAGAATGCAGAGATTAGTAAAAGATGGGGTCCTTCCAAACCTAGATTTTACTGATTTTGGTGTGTGTGTGGATTGTATTAAAGGTAAACAAACCAAACACACCAAAGAGGGTGCCACAAGAAGTACAAAGCTTCTTGAAATTATTCATACATATATTTGTGGACCTTTTACCACTTCCTGTTTTATGGGAGAAGAATATTTTATCACCTTTATTGATGACTTTTCACGTTATGGTTATGTTTATTTATTAAGTAAAAAATCTCAAGTAGTGAATGCCGTTGAGGTATACATTACTGTGGTTGAAAGAAAATTAAGCAAAAATATGAAAGTCATTAGGTCAGATAGAGGTGGTAAATACTATGGTAGATATGACGAATCGGGTCAGTGCCCTGGCCCATTCACCAAACTCTTAGAGAAGCTTGGTATTCGTACTCAATACACAATGCCAGGAACACCACAGCAGAATGGTGTACCTGAAAGACATAATTGTATTTTAATGGAAATGGTTAGGAGTATGATACGTAATTCAACTTTACCCGTATCTTTGTGGATTGACACTTTAAAGACCACTATGTATTTATTAAATAGGGTTCCTAGTAAGGCCGTTCTGAAAACTCCATTCGAGCTTTGGACTGGAAAGAAACCTAGTTTAAGACATCTTCATATTTGGGGATGTGCAGCGGAGGCTAGAATTTATAATCTACATGAAAAGAAATTGGACCTTAAAACTATTAGTTGGTACTTTATTGGTTATCCTGATTAGTCCAAAGGGTATAAGTTTTACTGTCCTGCCCATAGTACGAGAATTATTGAGGCTAATAATGCAAGATTCATTGAAAATTATAAAATTATTAGTAGTGAATCACAAAATGTGGTTATTGAGGAAGTTAAGGTGCACGTCCCATTACCCATAACTTCTAATCTTGTTGTTGTCTATATGGTTGTTGATCAAATTGATGATACCGAGCAACAACTGGGCAATCAGCCACTCTATAATGAGGTTGCCACCAATAAATCGATAATAGAGGCACTACAAAAAATAGTATCACGCCGATCCCAACGGGAAATGAGATTTGCTATTTCGGATGACTTTGTGGTGTACTTACAGGAATCTGAATTTGACATAGGGACTATTAAGGATCCGGTTTCATTTTTATAAGCCATGGATAGTGATAATTCTACTAAATGGATTGATTATATGAAAGAAGAGTTGAAATCAATGGAACAAAATAAAGCTTGGGATCTCGTTGAATTGCCAAAAGGATACAAGAAAGTTGGTTGCAAATGTGTCTTTAAGACCAAGTGCGATAGTAATGGCAATATCGAACGATATAAAGCCCGACTTGTGGCCAAAAAGTTTCACTTAGAAAGAAGGCATTGATTACAAGGAGACCTTCTCACCTGTATCAAAGAAGGACCCACTTAGAATTATTATAACATTGGTGGCTGATTATGATTTAGAGTTACACCAAATGGATGTGAAAACTACTTTTTTGAATAAGAGTTTAGATGAAGAAGTCTATATGAATCAACTTGAAAGTTTTTCCAAAGAGGGAAAAAAATGGTTTATAAGCTTAAAAAATCAATATATGGTCTTAAACAAGCTTCCCGCCAATGGTACATTTAGTTTCACGATACCATTGTTCCTTTTGGCTTTAAAGAAAACATTGTTGATCGATGTATATACCTCAAGGTCAGTGGGAGTAAGTTTATATTTTTGGTTTTGTATGTTGATGATATCTTACTTGCTACTAATGATCTTGGTCTGCTTCACCAAACTAAGAAGTTTCTCTTTAAGAACTTTGAAATGAAAGATTTAGGTGAGGCATCTTACGTGATTGGAATCGAAATCTATCGAAACCGAGCACAAGGATTGTTAGGGCTATCTCAGAAAGCCTATATCAATAAAGTTTTAGAGAGATTCGGTATGGAGAATTGTTCAGCTAGTAATGCACCAATTCAGAAAGGTAATAAATTTAGTCTTATGCAATGCCCAAAGACTGAATGGGAACATAAACAGATGGAAATTTTTTTGTATGCGTCTGCCGTGAGGAGTCTAATGTATGCACAAACTTGTACTAGACCGAACATAAGCTTTCCTGTTGGTATACTGGGTAGATATCAAATCAATCTAGGGATGGATCATTGGAAAGCTGCAAAGAAAGTTATGAGGTACTTGCAAGGAACGAAAGATTGCATGCTCATATTTAGGAGGTCTGATCATTTAAAAGTGATCGGTTACTCAGACTCAAATTTTGTTGAATGCCCTGATAGTAGGAAGTCTACTTTTGGTTATGCCTTTCTATTGGCTAGAGAGGCAATATCATGGAAAAATACAAAACAAGATAATATTTCTTCATCTACTATGGAGGCTGAGTTTGTGGCATGCTATGAGGCCACAAATTATGGTTTATGGTTGTAGAATTTTATCTCAGGACTTAGAGTTGTCGACTCTATTTCCAAGCCGTTGAGAACTTATTGTGATAATACCGCAGTAGTATTTTTCTCCAAGAATGATAAATATTCTAATGGTGCTAAGCACATGGAGATAAAATATTTATCAGTCAAGGAGTCTGTTTAGAAACAACGAGTGTTTATAGAACACATAAACACGATGCTTATGGTTGCAGATCCATTGACTAAGGGATTACCACCAAAGACATTTAAGGAACATGTTCAAAGTATGGGTCTTGGGCGGACTCCATGATGTTTTTCTTTATAGTTCTAAATTTTTTAGTTTAATTGTTTTTTTAGACATCTTATTGAGATCTTATTATAGTATGCTTATGATATTTTCCTGTTTACCATTATGTGTACACATGTATGTGATTGGATAAATGATTACAGGAAAGTTTTTTGACAAAACATTATTGATAGACCTTTTATAAGCCTATTTGTTCACGCCTATAAAGCTCACTTATGAACCAAAGTTCAATAGTTCATTATTGTTATAGCACATGGAAGGAAATGTGTCACAAAATTGTATAAGACCGCCATGACTCGCTTTAGTAAATTGTTTAATTTTGGTATTATGATGACCAATAAAAATAGTATGACTTGGATATATTTTAAATCGCGCGTGCGTTAATCGTTGAGCCCATTTTAAGTCAAAATTTTTGCAAACTTAAGTTTTATCGAGTATGATTTTCAAACCTACTTTATATGGGCCAAGTGGAAGAATGTAAGACTTATTATGACCCACATAAGTAAGGGTCTTTTAGTAATTATGAGTTTTTAATTATGATGATCGAAGTCCAAATAGGAAACTAATCCTATTGGTTAATGAGGTTAGGGTTTCCAATAACTCTCTACTTTGATAGAAAATAGTTCTAATTGAAATAGAAAACTAGGTTCTCTCTCTACCTATATAAGTGTGCCTAGCCCATTAACTAAAATACTATCTCAAAGGAAAGGTTAAGGGAGAGAAAACTTAGTTGTCACCGCTCGCCGCCGCCACCGAACTCAAATGACATACCTCAATCAATCAAGCTATGAATCAAGGTATGTGATTTTGTTTCCGCATTATTGTGTATTGTGATTATCGTATTAAGTCATAGGTCCTTATAGATATATTAATATTTATAGATCTTGTCATGTTTTACATTAGCTCCTTTTCTTTCTTCTTCCACTTCTGTAATCAATAGTCACTCTGTACTCATTTCTTTTATTCTATATATAAAATCCTGCTCACCTAGCCAAAAAAATAAAAATTAAAAAATTATGAGAGTTTTTGACGTATGTTGAACTGATGTACTCAGTGATCTAAGTAATCTGTCAGGGTAAGTTGAAAATCTTTGCCGTTAGTCACAAGTTAAACATAAATTTTTGGGCGTATCTGCTTTTATATGCAAAAAGTTTTGTTACATTTTCAGCTTAAGTCGACTCAATAGTTTGCTACAGGGGTTAAGCTTCAAATCTTCGGCCTATGCTGGAGTTTAATAGAGGAGGGGCAAAAAAGAAATGATTGCACGAGAAAGGGCCCTAATCAATAATAGAGGAAGCGCCGATACCAGCTCCCATTTTTAATCCGTAAACTTGGTAATTGGCATGTTAACTTGTGAGAAAGCTAAGGGCAGTTGAAACCGGCCATTTTGTTGCTCAAAAAAGATACTTTTTTTTCCCTCTCATGCAAAGTCATATTAACTCGTTTTCAAAGCCAAACGGGGCCCTTATTACAAACCAGGAGAAAAGTTTTCAGACTCAGACTCTCTTTCCCAAAGTTGTAATTATTTCTCCATTAATCGTCCCTCTTGTTTTCTTACACACTTCAACAACAATACAGCTCTCACTCATCAGATTCTCTCTAAGATATATTTGGCTCTGAATCTAATTAGAGCCAAAAAAAATAAAAAAAATATACCGGGATGAAAATACCAGAAAACCACAATCTTCATCTCTCAAACCAACTCATCTCCTCTCTAATGGAGGAAATCCCACAAATACAAACCTTCAAAGGCAAATGGTCTGTTATCAAAACCAAACTCAATGATTTCCCAACTCAACTCAAAGACCTCTCTGATTTCCCCAACTTCTCATCTAATCTCCTCTCTTCAGACCTTTTAAACTCCATCTATGTAACCCTAACTGATACTCTCTCGCTTGCCCACAAGTGTAGAAACCCTAGTTTATCAGTGGGGAAGCTTAGGACCCAGAGCGATATCGACTCGATTGGGGCGAAGCTTGATCAACATGGGAAGGATTGTGAGTTGTTGATTAAGAGTGGGGTTTTGCAGGAGAGTTGTGGGTCTTCGTCTATGAACTCGAAGAGGGAACTAGTGAGGGTTGAAGCGAGGAGTTTGATAACAAGGTTGCAAATTGGGGGTCAGGAGTCGAAGAACGCTGCGATGGATTCGTTGTTGCGATTGCTTAGTGAGGATGATAAGAATGTGTTGATTGCGGTGGCACAAGGTGCGGTGCCTGTTCTTGTGAGGTTGTTGGATTCGAGTTGTGTTGAGATTAAGGAGAAAGCAGTTACCGCGATTTCGAGGGTTTCAATGGTGGATAGTAGTAAACATGTTTTGATAGCTGAAGGGGTTTTGCTTTTGAATCATTTGCTTCGAGTTCTTGAATCAGGGAGTGGGTTTGCAAAGGAGAAAGCTTGTATTGCTCTTCAAGCTTTGAGCTTTTCAAAGGAGAATGCGAGGACCATTGGGACTAGAGGTGGCATTTCATCTCTTTTAGAGATTTGCCAAGCTGGGACGGCGAGTTCTCAGTCTGTCGCAGCTGGGGTGTTGAGAAACCTGGCTTGGTTTCCTGATATTAAACCCAATTTAATCGAGGAGAATGTGATTCCGGTGCTTATTTCGCTTGCGCATTCAGGTACTACGGTTGCTCAAGAAAATGCAGTTTCATGTTTGTGTAATCTAGTAATAGACGACGAAAACCTCAAGATTTTAATAGTTAGAGAAGGTGGGATTGAGTGTTTGAAGAATTTTTGGGACGGGGCTTCATCGGGGAAGAGACTGGAAGCCGCTGTTGCTTTGTTAAGGAACTTGGCTTCTTGTAGGCCAATTGCTGATATTATAGTGTCAAATGGGTTTATACCACGGATCGTCGGAGTTTTGAGTAGTGGGGTTTCCAGTTTGAGAATTGTTGCAGCAAGAGCTGTTTATGAACTGGGGTATTGCACAAAATGGAGAAAAGATATTGGGGAGTGTGGGGGTGTTCCTCCTCTGGTTAAGATGTTGGATGCAAAGGCGGTTGAAGAGAGAGATATCGCTGCAAAGACGTTGTCTTCTTTAATGCATTATGTGGGAAACCGAAGGATATTTCGGAAGGATGAGATAGGGATTATTGGTACAGTTCAGCTTCTCGATCCTTCAATACATAATTTAGACAAGAAGTACCCGGTTTCAATATTGTTTTTGATCGTGCAATCTAAAAGATGTAGGAAACAGATGTTAGCCTCAGGGGCATATGCATACTTGCAGAAACTTACTGAGATGGAGGTTGAGGGAGCGAGAAAACTCTTGGAAAGCCTTGGTCCTGGTAAACTCTGGGGTGTATTTGCTAGGACATGAAGGAATGCAAATTTTAATCCCGACATTGGAACATTGCGGAGATATGTATGTTTCTATTGATCTTTATGTAGCTTAAGTACGTCTTTCATTTATGCTTGTTTTTATTTTTCCTTCATCTGTATAATCTTGGTTAGAAATAGTTCTGAAAGAAATCGCTCTTTACCTATGACTTAATGTATACATCTTTGTAGATATTCCTTGTATAATTATACTATAAATTCAGTTTGTGTTCATGTTTTGTTTAATCTTTCCTTTGCTGGTGACATGTTTTGGTTTTCTAATGCTTTGTTTGCTCTCATTTTTTTTTCTTTATTGCTTTGTTTGCTCTTATTGTTTCAAAGTGTTCCCATCGTTCATAATAGATGTTGAAGATTGGAAATTTACTTAATTCAAAGCTGTTTGTTGTGAGAGTTGTTTGTCATGATCCCATATTATTGGTCCAATTCCTTTTTATAGTGATTGTTTTGCATAATGTTGTATGTGAAGAGGCTGGAAGTCTTTTTTATTCTTATTCTGGTGAGCAAACGCAGCAGGGTGTGGGTTGAGTTGGGTTTACAAACCCACACTCAAACGTCTCCCAACAACAACTGTTTGGGTGTGAGTTCGATGACCTGGCGCTACAGAAACTCAACCGAGTGGGCGGAACTCACACTCAAATAAAATTGAGTTTGGCGGTGTTTAGATCACCGCGCGGTAAAAAGAACACCGCCAAACTCAATTATTTCTCTAGATCACTCCCTGACTCATTCTCACCCAAAACCAAGAAAATCGAGTATAGAGGAGAACCTCTACGCTCTCCCCAAATGGCGAACTTCAGCACCAGTAGTAATAACTCTACACCGTCTACCCCATCCTCCCATAACCCACCTTCAACACCATTCGCTTAACACCCATCATCATAATTCACTCCATACCTCTACCAAAACCCATCGCAATTTCAACCTCAATTCCAATCACAGACCCCATCTCCGTTTACCATGTCGCAAGGGGATCCCAGTTATTGACAATATCAAAGTCCATTTACACTCTCTCAACCGCAACCTCAGGCGTTTAGCCCGTACTATCAACCCTATCCGCTCACTCAACCTCAAGGTTTTCAACCTCCAAATTACTTTCAGAACTATTTATTCCATGGTGAATCTACTTAGCAAAGTCAAAGTGACGCAAATGCGTCAATATCTGTTGAAGCGGTGGCTCCCCAGAAAGAAAAAGGAAAAGGAAGAAAGAAAAGAGCACCTGCAAAATAAAGACTAAGCGTGCAAGTGTCAGAAGATGCTGAGTTTTTGGACGAAACGGATGATGCTAGAATGCATTGGACGGACGCAGACTTTACGTGTCTCGCAAGGGCGTGGGTAACAACTTCTGTCCAAACAAATGGCCGCACAAAGGGTTTTACTTTTTATCAAAAGGTCAACATTGCCTTTAACAGAGACTCTGAGTGCCCCACACGACGATCATCTGGGTCGACCAAATCTCAGTGGTATGCCCTTAATGCACAATGTGTGATGTACAAGGGGATAGTTGCTCAAGAACGATTTAGGAATAACAACGAAAAAACAGAAGAAGATCGGGTACGTTATAGTTTCCTTTAACTCAATTTTAATTATTTCTCGCGGATATACGTTATTTATTTGTATTGGGTAATTTTGCGAATTGTAGAAAAATGATGCACACAAAATCTATAAAGGCTTGAATGGCGGCAATGACTTCAAACACCGTGAAGCGTATAAGATTTTGACGCAAGAACTGCGATGGGCTAACCTAAGGGATGATGGGTTGAACCATGCGGTGAATATACCAAGAAATGTAGCCAGGAGAACATCGGACAATTTTTCTTCGGGGAACTCGGTCGGATCAAACAATCTATCGGAGGACCCCGGCGGCCCACCTACACCTCAATCCGCGGGCCCAAATTATGACTTAGATGGTTCGTTGTATAAGGGTGGAAGCAGGCCTATCGGCCAAAAACTCTATTGAAAGAACCTTGCATCACAAAAGGCAATGGAGGGTGTTGCTGCATCTGGTAGTGGTATCCAAATAATGCTGGATGAACTATGGTTGGAGAAGATACAAGCGAAAGAAGAAAAAGAAAGAAGAAGAGCAGAAGCAATGCAACACTGGCAAGCCAAAATGGATTTGGAGCAAGCAAAAGAAGATCGCAAAATCATGGAGAAAGACTTGAGTACTCTTTCTGGACATCAATTGCAATACTATCTGCAAAGGCAAGCTGAGATAATGGAATGTCTGGCCAATAAGGGAGGACCAGGTACTTGAAGTGGTGATGAAATGTAATTTAACTTTGTTGTATATAAAAGTTTTTTTATCCAAAAATGTAGTTTAATAACCAATAATGTAAACGTTTGAATAATGTAATGCTCAAAATTCTACAGTTTGTTTTTGAAATGTTTATTTTCGATAATATTGCGTTAAAACAAATACAAGATCAATATTGCGTTAAAAAACATGTTTAATAAACTTGTACGACTAAGAGAAGCATTAAATTACATCAAGAATACGCAAATAATACAAGAAATTGAGTACTAATTTTGAAGATTTCCCTTCACGGCCTACAAATGCTCGATTAGATAATCCTTTAGATCAAAGTGAAGTTCTCGACTTCGAATCCGATTTATTTTCGATATATTCTACTGTTCTGCATTCGCGTACAATATCGAACCGTTCGCCTTCGATAATTGAGGGCTCGGCCGGATTGTAGTCTAAGTATGATGGGAATGCACCTTGTTCCTCTTCGACAATCATATTGTGCATTATCACGCACGCCATCATGACATTGCTCAAAACCTGGGGGTCCCACAATTTAACCGGATTTTTTACAATATTGAACCGAGATTGCAAAACCCCAGACGCCCATTCTACATCTTTTCGACAACTTTCTTGTTGTTGAGCAAATAATTTTTGTTTCGCTGTAACCGGATTGGATATGGTTTGGACAAGTGTTTCCAATTTGGGGTATATGTCATCCACTAGGTAATACCCCATATCATAAGCTTTTCCGACAATTGTATAATTGTAAGGCGGGGCGATACCATCGGCCAGGTCGGTGAAAATATGTGATTGTTGCAGGACATTGATATCATTATTAGACCCTGGTAACCCCAAAAAAGCATGCCAAATCCAAAGGTCGTGTGAAGTTACCGCTTTAAGAATCAGTGTCGCCTTGGGGTAATGACCAGTAAATTGACTGTGCCAAGCTTTGGGACAATTTTTCCATATCCAATGCATGCAATCAAGGTTTCCTAACATGTCGGAAAATCCCCGGGACTCTCCGATCGCTTTTAACTTTTCGACGTCGGCCGCATTTGGTGCTCGAAGATATTCCTCGCCAAAAATTTGTATAACCGCAACATAAAACCTTTTCACACATAACAAGGTTGTGCTTTCTCCTATTCAGATATATTCGTCAAAAAGATCTGCCGCAACACCGTAGCTTAGGAAACGTAGTGCTGCGACTACCTTTTGGTACGGTGATAACCCCATAGTATCAACGTTGTTGGGTTTCTGGACAAAATAATGATCATGTGCAATGACTGCATCGAATAGACGCATAAACATGTCTCTACTCATACGAAAACGTCGCCGAAATTCCCATGTCTTATATGTGCAATTTGGCTTGAAGTAGTCTCGTATAATGCTGTAATTCCCCAATGGGTGATCTCGCTTCTTTCTCTTATCCTTACGGCCCATGACACTCCCGCCATAACTCGAAGTTGCATCTTCAACTAGTATGTTCACTGTAGCTTGGTGCAGAGCGCAAATTGCCGCCGCACAATTAATGATAAAATCGTCATCGGAGGACGACGACGATAAACCTGGAGGATCGGGTATGGATGAATCGGATAATGAAGAAGACATTTGAGGCTGTCGAGTTGAGAGAATGGTATAATACCAGATGGTGAATAAGTTTCCAATCGAAGAGAGAAGTGTAAAAATGGGAGAAATGTAAAAGGGGAAGAAGCTGTGGGTCTTTCTCCTTAAATTTGGCGGTGAAATGAATACCGCGCGGTGTTCCTTTTACCGCGCGGCAAAAGGAACACCTTGCGGTGTTCATTTCACCGCCAAATCTATGTTTGTATTCGACCTCAGTGACAATTTTGTTCGAATATAATTATGTTCTATTCGAATAAAATTGTTTAGTGCCAAATTGTGCAAATAGTCTGTTCGAATAGACATTGAAAAAACTCTACCAAAAACGTCTGTAGAAATGTAAAATACATCAGTGCAAATTTAATCGAATAGGCAAATAGTCAATTTCAACAAAAACTTCAGTCAATTTCAACATTAGATAATCATGGCTAATGAACATTAAGAACATCCAAAACATCGTCTCCAAATATATCGTCTACTCAGAATCATCTACATAATCAAAGCTGAGCTTCTACATCGTCTAAAAAAGCATAAAAAACACGTATATCTATTCAGAATCATCTTCAGTACCCCGCCCCCTGCGGCTAGTACCGTCTCCTTTGGTTCGCGGACCAGATCCACGCTGCCTCGTTCTTGCACCACCTCCAGGTAGTAGCGGCACCACCCGTACGTCACGCCCCCTCCTCAGCTGTAGGTCCTGAACGGGACAAATAAACTTTATAAATATTTTGACAAAATAAATATAACATTAAGAAAAAACACCGCAATAAATACATAAATAAAATACTTACATGGGCATACAGCTGATGATTTATACTGTCAATTTGCCTGCGGGCAATAGCAAGCTGATCCTCCACCTCCTGGAGCCTCTGTGCGTCCTGCGCAGACTCTGTAAGGACGAGTTACTGCATACCATGGGTCAGGTGCTACAGCTCCTCTATAGGAGGAAAACATGGGTGGCGGGTCTCTCAAGCGGGCGATGGGGAACAGCTCACACCGCCCTGTCCACTCCATGTGCCACCCCGGGTCTGGCCCCTCCTCCTCGCCAGGCAAACTGAAGTCCTGGAACAAGCTATGAACCGACGCTGACGTCACCACCAAGGGTGTAATACTAGCTCTGAGTGCAGTCAGTCCGAACAGATCTATATTCCACATCCTCTGGGAATCTGTTAACATATGGTCTACCTTCAAAATTTGTTCAGCCCAGTATGAGGCGTAAGTCTCTCGTTCCTCCCCTACCACAAACTGCTCACAGTCAAGGAACCCGGCCTGTCTCATCTCATGTAAAGCCGCTGGACTAATATGCGGCGACATGCTAAGCGGAGGATCCAAAGGAATACACGCCTCGCATTCCAACTGCCTCCAGCATCTATCCCCCAAGTAATATTCACAGTTTCCGTTTGGTACTTGAAGTGGCATCCTTTTACGAGATATGAGTTTTGCATTCAGTACGTCCTCTGTCCTAGACACTGCAGAATCTAAGCAAGGTTCCCATGTGATCGTCTCAACAGTGCGGTGCTCAATATGGTATCTGCCTAGAATAAATAGATTGGTTGCCTGGTCATTTATTTTCTCCTGTTCCCCATCTCCCATGCTTTGAGGTGCGGATATGCCGATAACTTTACCTCTTCCTTGAGTATAGGGTGACCAACCCCACAATACTCGTAGAACCAATATTACATTTTGGAATAACATCAAAATTAATAAGAATTTATATTTAAGATGTTTATTGGAAGATATTTGATTTGTAAAAGGAAAAAGTGTTAGTGTACTGTAAGAAGTTGGACAAATCCAGTGATGGCACCCCAGGTCGTGACTGCGGTATCCAAACCATGGTACAGGGAAGCAAAAATAGCAGAACCCCAGTCATATTGGGTAACTGACTCCAAATCATTCACGGCCGCAAGATATCCAAGCGGGACGGCATCGTTGACCGTTTGGAACCATAAATGTCCCATCATGAAGAGGATAAAAACACGAGTAATAGTAATATCATCCTCCCGATTAGCTGTGACGGTCAAGTACGTCCTCAAATGTGCAATGCTGACGTTCCCACTCTTTATACAGCCAGAATCAATGTTGGGGAGCAATTGTCTCGCATTAGATAAAATAGACCATGTGTCGTCATATGGCACCTGCGTCGGATATCTGCTGATGGACAATGATGTCAGCATAGTGACATCGAGAGGAGTGACCCCTATCTCCGCACAAGGGAACATAAACGTGTGTGTGGTCGGCCACCAACTCTCTGTAAGCGTCTGAATTAGCCGATTATCTGAATTGCCCAAGCGTATATCCATAAACTGCCCGAAAATATTCACCACGGCGTCCCTTACAGCTGGAAGTGTTGTAATATCCTTACACACTTTGAACACCGTAGTGAATGTGCCGTGCACATGCATCGAATCCCGATTCTGTTCATTGAGGCATTTTGTCAAACACTTGATTTATGGAAAAAACAAATTCACAATTACACTAAAACTTACCGTGAGTTCCTTTCCCGTGTAATAGATGTGACTGACTCCGTTTGGGAGTTGGGTAATACACCTCCGCGGGAAGTTTCCTTGGGTTGGGTTTGGTATAGATTGGGGTTGGACATCTTCAAATTCTATCCGCTTTTTCTTCCTTCCGGACCTCGAGCGAGTTACGGCACGCTGTGGATCTCTTGTTTCTCTAAACCCAGGCATAGTACTAGGGTGTGGTTCTCCCTCTGGCATATGCATTTTGATTTTGTTGGAATCACTATTTTTTTTACCAGAGATTTTGAGAGAGAGGTAGATGTAAAAATTGTGAAAATAGTCTAATTGGATGTGAGTTTTTACTTACAGTTGAAGCGGCGGTGTTTGGAACTCCGCGCGGTGTTTTAATCTTCTCTAAATTAAAAAAAAAAAAATTCACGTAGGAAACTCACACTGGCTGCTGGGAGAGGTCGGGTGTGAGTATTGGGTTTGGTGGGCCAGGGTGTCAGAACTCACACCCAAACCCACACTCGCTGCTAGAGATGCTCTTAGTGTAGGGCCGATGGGATGATAACTACGTAGGTATAGTCAACGTTTCAGGGACTTGTTTCTCAAGGTCTCTCCTGTCTATAACACTTTATTATCGACGAAAAACCTCCTCCCTCCCCCTAATCCTGGCGTTTGGAGTTTGACAAGTCGGTTAGCAGAATACAGTTGAACGGGTGACGATTATTTTATGTTCGTGTTTGAGTTGACTAACTTAGCCCGGTTTTTTCAGCAACTTAACGCAAGCTTCTGTCATGTAGAGAAAATGCTGCCTTGAGGCTGTTGAAAGTTATAGCAACTACATCTTATTTGTTCCTGCTGTTAGCCTCAACCAAATTAGATTATACTGAAATCAGTAAGTTTGGGAAGGGAACTCATATTATTTACTGGAGGACTTTTGAAAGGTTGTATTGCTTATTGAAAGAGGATGCACTAAAAGCTCTAGTTCTCAAGCTGTCGCAGTTGGGGTGTTGAGAAACCGTAGCCAATTTATTGGGGAAATTGCAATTCCCATATGTAAAAGTCTGGAGATGTACCTAGCTCTTTTAACTTCAGGAACTGTGGTTGCTTGAGAAACTGCAGTTTCTTTTTTGTCTAGTCTAGTATAGTATTAGATGATAAAAGTCTGGAGATTTGGTATTTATGGCATGGAAATTGCTGATATTGTTGTGTCAACTGGGTTTATAACAATTCTCATGGGGGAAGAAATATCCCATTTTCAATATTGCTTTCTTTTGCATAATCTATAACAGGACATCAGGGGTAGGAAACTGATAACATCAGGGGTTTCTGCATACTTGCACAAGATTAGGAGAACACATTCATATATTGGAGCAATCAGTTTAAAGCTTTAGACTGGATAGTCATAGCAGTTAAAACAGGAAATAGCAATTAAACAGGATAACTAGTCCTCCACCCCTAGCTTTAGGAGATCATAACAGTTAGTCATTCCGTCCTGAATTATCGAATTTTAACGATCTTTAACGTTGCTGGTCATCACTATTGGATCTCCTTTGACGGGGAAATAGTAGCTTTATTGACGGTTAAACCGAAAACATACAAGGGGAGGACCAAACCTTATCCCCATAAAGAAATATTACAATCAGAAAATTTGAGAACATATTTTACTATTCAGTAATCTAGAAACCACCAAAGTCTCAATTATCACGATTTACCTCAAGCAGATTATTAATCGCTGCCAGACTAAGCTCGACTTCCCCGAAAATGTAAGATCGAGTCTACCAAACACACTTGATCTTGGAAAGAATTTCATGAAGGAGCCATTCTGACATATGCCTATAAGCCTCTTGGGTGAGATGAACTCCGTCCCAATGTACGTGTTGTTTTGGGTTCGAACAAACTGGAACACCTGCATGTCCACACATCCTGCTCCCATCGTAATTGTATTGGCCTCCAATTCCACAGCAGGCTTTGTTCAGCGAACTTTGGTCAAATCCTATATTTTTGATACATAGTTAGTCTATGAAGTTCTTTTTCTCATCTAATAATATCACCAATGCAATACAAAACAATATTAAAGTTAGAGTGAATATGGGTTTTGTTAGTGGGAGACTTACCGAGATGAGGGGCACGGCGAAGGACAGACTGGAAAGCTGCGTAGTAATCAGCATATAGTATTACGACGTGCGGGTATTTCTGTCTTAGTTTTTCTAGTGCTCTCTTCAGATGATTGTTGTGAAACCGTGCAAACTTGTTCAAATCTTTCAAGCACTTCAGATCGTCATAAGCATTCGGATCGCTGTTGGGAAATGACGTCAAATATATTGGTATGCATCCAACTGGAAAATTCCCTGGAACGACCACTCGAATGGCACCCTCACGAATCACTTCCTGTATCAGAAAGCATGATATGATTTAGTAATGAATATATTTTCATTGATTCACTTCTGCCAAAAGCAGTCAAAATAATTGATATACATACTTCAACGGCATCTGCTGTTGCACGGACAACATGGGGAACATAGGTACTGATTTCTTCAACTGGTTTCCCTTGGAAAAAAGCGTAGTTGTAGTCGTTGCCTCCAATCTCCCCAACAAACACAAGAGCCCTTTGAAGCCTCTTTTCACAATCTGAAATGATTAAGCAGTAACGTACAATTAGAACATCATGTTAACGGAATATAACAATCTAGTCAACTTAAGAAATATTTATCAAAAGCTGACCTTTACGTGTTTGGCAAAGTAACTTGAGATGGTTTCTGAACCAGTTGAGCTGCAAACTGAGGGGACTGTTGCTCTGTGGTACATGAATACCCCTTGCCATGAAAAAAGAACTATTCAGTGCAGTACTACCGGCGACTGCAAAGTTAACTCCGTGATCTTTTGGCACAAACGGCTGTAGATACGGGTTTAAAAGAGGAAGGCGAAGCGCCATAGCTGTGATGAAAACATCCAAATACAGTTAGTCTATTGCTACTAATATGGTGTGCAAGTATAAAAATATATGTTATGCTTCAATCTATCTTTTCTGATAATAAAACTGCAAGAATGGTATATTCTCGATGTAATATTTTTCAATATATGGGAACTGTATATGTTTTCGAATATATGGGAACTGTATATCGCATGATGGATTATGTGCATTGTGGATTAAAGTTATATGTATTTACGATATTATGGATCTTTTGCAGTAAAAAAGATGGCTATCAGATTTACAAAGTGTCCATATCACCCTTGTTTTAATATTTTTCAACCTGGATCTTATGCTTATGGATGGTACCAATGTTCTATAGATGATACCAATATTCAATCTATTTATCTTGGTATATCTGAATATTTTCAGTTTGCGCAAAATATCTTAGGGTTGTAAAATAACCGAAACATCCAAAGCTGCAAGAACTGTATGTTCTTGATTAATCGATAAATAATATTAATGCGAGTATAAAGTACTTACCGATATAGTCAATCATCAGCAAGCCGTTAGAGCATCGTCCTGTAGGCCCATGTAAGAAGGTCTCTCCGTAGGGGAGACGAGCAGCGTAAGATTTAGCACCAACGGGGCCTTTACGAATAAGGTTTCCAACATCCGATATTGAGTCTCCAAACTGGTAAATAGATTCAAAGGGGCAGGTTTTCTCTTGGGTTACAATAGTATTGGTGGCAGCAGAAGCAGAAAGGATGAAGAAAGAGTTGAGTATGAGAAACAAGTTGAGAAGCTGAGAAGCCATTGATCTTGAGAAAGAGCGAAAAATATTATGAGACTCTGAAGGCTCTTTGGTTGTATTTATAGCAAGTGTTTCCTAACGTGTCTCTCAAGTATACTTAAGTTTTCATGGGACTCTGGACTCCAGATTTAGTATGTTCGTTTCAGAGTTAGAGTTGGAGTTGAATTGTAATATCACAAGATTTCTTTCCTAATTGAGTCTCAAGTTGTATATATCTTTCCACTTGGCATCCTAGCTGTCCGGAGACTCCACAGTTTGTATTTCAGTCTTTAGATTTTAATTTGGGGCCGTTGTTCACAAGTGTAAATATAAGGAAATAGTTTTGATTTTACCAAAAGATACAGTAAGAAGTAATAAAAAAACAGACTTGCTAGGGCTGTAGCCACTGGAAATTTTTGTTTTAATTATTTTTTTACACAAGCCATGTGTTACTAATCTCATACAGAAATTCTTTGGTCCCTATACGGCCCTGTCACTTCCGCGATGCAAAAAATGACAGGCCTTACTAGTCCTCCTAGGCCTATCGCTGCTTACGAGCAAAGACTACTGTCAGTTCACCCTTGATTCGTAAGGTAGCCCATTTACCTTGCTTGCATTTTTTGTTGAACTTTAAGCATAAAACACCATGAAATGCCCTAATCTTTTTTTTGATACCCAAAAAAAAGATTTGGGCATTTCAATAACTCTTGACATTGACTATGAAGTTGTTAGGGTAGGGAAACTTGCAGGAAGTTCGGTATACATTTGCACAGGTTGTTTTGACACAGTTCATTTATTTCATCTGAACACTATAATTTGTTGCTCCTTCATTTATAGATAGTAAGAGCATCAACAACAGGCTCGCTATCGCTAAGATAGCAATCCAAATCACCAAAAAACTTCTTTTGCATGCACAAGATAAAACTCGAGGATAATGCCAAGAAGTCCAGAGAAAGACAACGAAGGCTAAACCCGACTATGGCTGAGGATCATCTATCCCATTTCTGATAGTCTAAGTGAGCCCAATTCATGTTGTTCCTAAGAAGTCTGGAATCACAGTTGTGAAAAATGATCACAATGATCTTGCCCCCACGCACATGACTACAGGGTGACGAGTGTGTATAGACTACAGAAAGCTCAATTCGGTCACTCGAAAATATCATTTTCCCTTACTATTCATGGATCAAATGCTTGAACGTCTCGGCGGTCATGAATAATATTGTTTTCTTGATGGGTATTATGGGTACAATCAAATACCTATCGCTCTAGAGGACCAAGAGAAAACCACGTTTATTTGTCCTTTTGACACTTTTGCCTATTGCCACATGCCCTTTGGGTTATGCAATGCTTCGACAACATTTAAGCGATGTATGTTGAGCATCTTCTTTGACATGGTTGAACATTTCCTTGAGGTTTTCATGGATGACTTCTCCCTCCTTGGAGATTCTTTTGGCCAATGTCTCCACTACTTATCTTTTGTTCTTGCTAGATTGTTAGCAGAAAATTTTTGTTATAAATTGGAAAAAATACCACTTCATGGTGAAGAAAGGCATAGTTTTTTGTTGTTGTTGTTGTTGTTGTTGTTGTTGGAACAATCGATTTATTAATGATTCATGAAAATAGTACAATGGGGAGGACATAAACCTGATCTCCTTACAACACAATCAACGTCTTAAATAAGCCACTCCTTTAATATCGTTGTTGTAAGTAGCAGTGACTTTAGGAGATAAACTGCTAACATGCCAATGTTTTTTGTTAATTTGTTGGCTGCCTTCCTTGGATAGCCTATTAGGGGTATGATTACCTTCCCTAAAAATATGTTGGAGCTGTATTTGATGTTCTTTGCCAATGCTTTCAATTCTTTTTCACACTCTGTGCAGTCTACTAGGTACTTTATTATGCTTGTTATACCAATTGGCAACTACTTCAGAGTCCACTTCAACTAGTAATGGAAACCATATGTTATGTTGGCAGTGCTGCAAGCCTAGTAATAAAGCATATAGTTCTGCAGTTGTACTAGTTCCAGATCCTAATGTTGTTGAGAAAGCAAACGCCATAACTCCCCTACTGTTTCTCACGATACCACCTACTCCACAAAGGTTATCTACAGTAGAACCATTTCTGCTTAGTTTGAAGAAACCAACAAGAGGTTTGCACCATCTCACCACTATGGTTTGCCTAACTAACACTTTAACAGTATGTAGTTGTAGAAGCTGAATGGAAATAGTGTTAGAGAAGTTTTTGTCTACATTAAGAGTGACATTTCTCAAGCAATCTTGCACACATGATGTAATCTCCCATATCAGTAAGTCGTGTCGAATTTTAGTTTCTTCATATCTGAATTTACATCTTGCCTTCCAGATTTCCCAGCAAATGAGACCAGGTAGTATTCCTCTAACTATACCCATTTGGGTACTCTTGTTTGCAGCTTTGAACCATGTACCTTGTCTAGCCCAGTAAGTTTGATTTGCCACCATTTTTACCCCGCAAAACCTGCTAAAATGGCTCCATATATGGGTAGCCAGTTCCCCTTTTACAAACAGATAATCACTGTCTTCACATTTTCTATCGATGCAACAACTGCATTTGGAAGGTAGGCAAACCAGTTTAGCCACAACACCACCTACAGGAATAATATTTTTCCACATTTTCCAGCTAAAGACTTGGATTTTGGTAGGCACTACCTTATGCCATATCTATTGTAATCTCTCGGTTTCTTGGTCAGCAACTCTCCAAAACTCCCAAGCAGATTTAATAAAGAAATCTCCGTTTCTAGCAAGATCCCATATAGCTTTATCCAGTTCTTCTCTAAGCTAAAATTTATTTTGCATAATTATTTTCCAATGATCAGGTACCTCATAATACAGTTTCTCCCAATACCAGGTGCCACTGTTATTGATGACCTCATTTATCTTGATGCTTTGCTCAATATCATTAGGATATAAATCTTGTAATGGTCCTTCGCATGTCCAGTTGTCATGTTAGAAGCTTAAGTCAGCTTTTCCAATAACCCATGAAGTGTTTGTCTTAACAGTTTCTAGCAGACCTCGCATATGTTTCCATTGTTTAGATGTGTTCGTGCTGGTGCTTCTCCAGCTATTATTATGATAGTATTTGTGTCTCATAAATTGTGCGCATAGAGATTCAGTATGAAGGATATTCCAGCACCTCTTCAATGTGAAGCAGCTTCTCATATCTCGTAAATATCTTAGTCCGAGACCTCATTCTAGTTTGGGTTTACAGATACTAAACCAGTCTACCCATTTTCTCTTTGCCTTGCCTTCATGAGAACCCCAAAAGAATTTAGCAAATATCTTTTCTAGCTTGTTGATAATACCCTCAGGAACATTAGTGCATGCTAGTAAATGCATAGGTAGTGAATTCAGAATATGAGTGAGGAGAATAAGTTTACCACCTGAAGATAGTAGTCTTCCTTGCCATCCCTATATCTTCGTCTGAACCCTTTGAATAAGGTTATCAAAACTTGATAATTTGATTCTCCCATAGCCGATTGGTGCCCCCAAATAAATTAGGGGAAAACTCTTTAGCAATAAACTACTGCCCCTTTGAATGATGTTTTTTCTAGCATTTGGAACAGAGTGATGTAAGTACAAACCACTCTTATCTGTGTTAAGCAACTGGCCTGAGCAAGATTCATATCTATGAAGAAAGTCCATAAGTCCCTTAATAGACTTCAAACTGCCATTTAAGAACACTATGAAGTCATTCGCATACAACAAATAAGTAAGGTTGAGGCCACCTCTTTTTGCATAATAATACCCAGTTTTGCCCACCGCAAATCAACTGTGAAGCCCTCTGGAAAGTACTTCTTCTGCTAGTATGAAAAACATGGGAGAAAGTGGGTCTCCTTGTCGTAATCCTCGTGAAGATTTGAAAAAACTTTTGTACACACCATGAAGCACCACATAGAACCATAGGGTTTCAATGTATTGAGCTATGAGCCTGATCCATCTTTGATTGAAACCAAATTTTTGCAGCACAACTTTCAAGAACCCTCAATCTAGCCTATCGTAGGCTTTGGCCATGTCAACCTTAACCATTACATTATGACCTCTCACCTTCTTATGGAGATCTCTAACCAGTTCTTGTGCAATAACAATACTGTCTCCAATGTCCCTTCAAGTTACATAAGCTCCTTGGTGGCTGGAAATGAGTTTGGGTAGAATAGTGCCGAGCCTTAAAGCTATGATTTTGGAGAAAAATTTATACACAACATTACATAAGCTTATAGGCCTGTATTCACCAAGTCCATTAGGAGTATCAACTTTGGGGATTAAAGTAAGGCAAGATGAGGTACAGAATTTGGAGATAGTGGCACCATTGAAAAACTCTTGTACGGCCCCGTAAATGTTATCCTTAACAATATCCCAAGATGCTGTGAAAAAAGCAGAAAAAAAACCATCCTTACCTGGTGCGCTGTCATTAGGAATACTCCACAAACTTTCTTTTATCTCTTGCACAGAAGGGCTTTGTAATAACAGATCATTGCCATCAGTTGTCACAAACTCGGGAATATAACTTAGTAACTCCTTGTCTGTTGTCACCGCTTCTACAGTGAAGACTTCATTAAAATAATCAATTGCACTAGAATGGATAAGGTTCATATCGTATATTCTGGATCCATTGGGCAGTATAAAAGATGATATTGAAGCGTGTCTCCTATTGATTTTGGCTGCCTTGTAAAAAAAGGATGTGTTCTTGTCACCATTTGCCAACCATTTAATTTTGGACTGCTCCCTCCAATAGACTTCTTCTCTGTGAAACATTCTGGAATGTTCACTTTTGACATTTCTCAATTCAATCTCTAGCTTTGTATTAATCCCACCTTGCAGTAAGAAATCAATCTCAGTAATTCTATCTTGAAGTCTGCCAATGTTGGTTTTGACGTTTCCAAACACATTTGTGTTCCACAGTTTAAGAGCCACCTTCATCTTCTTCAGCTTATATGCCAGAGATGATAAACAGTTCCCGTATACCCCTTGAGGCCAATTAGCTTGTACACAGTCTATGAACTTCTCACGCATAGCCCACATTTTGAAGAACATGAAGGATTTGGGCCCATTGCACCTTTCTAATTTGCATGATAGAAACTGTGGTGCATGATCTGAGCACACTCTGTCTAGGTGTTGAAGTTTGTAATGAGGAAATTGCATCAAAATCAGCATTGAACTGTCCAATCTAGCCCAAGTTCTGGAGACCCCTTGTTGTTCATTACACCACGTATACTTTGAACCAGAAAAGCTAGCTTCAAGCAAACCAGACGTCTGAATCATTTGTTCGAATTTCGTCATAGCCATGCCATTTGCTGCTCTTCTACCAAGTTTCTCTTCATTACTTCTCACAATGTTAAAGTCCCCAACAATTCCCCATGGGCAGTCATACAGACTGGACATGAATACTAGCTCTTCCCATAAACTTCTTTTATCCACTGCTACACATTTAGCATAGACAAACAAAATTTTGGAGTGCCACAAATTGTTCACACTAATTGCACAATGCATTGCCTGATTAGAGACATATTCAACAGTTATACTATAACTCCCTTTCCACAAGACCCAAATCTTTCCCCTATGAGAGTCATTAAAAGCAAAGCTATCAAATTTTATTCTTCTAACCAAAGTTTTGAGCTTTTCAACACCAAAAAAGGCTTAAAAAGAACAACAACTGAGATGTCAGACGTGTGACAAGTTTTTTAAGTGATTCACCATTTTATTATTTCCAATGCCCCTACAATTCCAAATCAAAATGCCTCCAAACATGATAACTATTTGTTCTTGGCAGCACTCTTGCTCATAGTCTCAACACTAAGAGCTATAAATTTGGGTTTTGGCTTCACCTTCTTCGCTGCGAGAGTCACCATTGGGTCAGAGTTCATCATGTTGTCAATTTTAGTAACTTCAGAGTCAGAATTAGCACCACCATTCTGTTCTGTGTATTGTGCAGTCTCTTCTCCATCAGATGCAACCTCGCCACCCAGGTTCTTTGTAGCTACACCGATTTCATTTTCTACTATTTCAGTAATACCATGCTCTTGCAGGATATTAAAGTGATTGTTTTGTGTGATAACCTAATAAGTTTCCAGAATTGCATTGGTCTTATTCTCAGTTTTCATGTTCTTCTCAGCCTCAACCTCCTTAATAGTTGCTGCAAGCTTCTTTGTTTATGAATCATTGATAACAATCCTCACTTTCCGCATGAGAGGTTTATGTGGCGAACTGGTAACCATCTTCTTCTTGCCCTCTTTGATCTCAGCCTTCTTCATTTGAGTTTCTACATTGTCATCTAGCACTTCTACCTTCTTGATCTTAAGGCAATCCGCAACCTTATGACCTTGAAGATAGCAGTGTGAACATAATACATGCATCTTCTCATAGATGACCTTTTGAGACCAGCCCTCACTCTTAGATAAACCAATCCAGATCACCTTAGGGTAAGATTTTGTGAGGTCGATTTCAATGCACATTCTAGCCGTGCTAGGCCTAGAGTGAGATTGAGTAGGGTGGTCGAGCCTCACAAAATTTCCCCCTATAAGATTATTCATCACAGGTTTAAGAAAATTTGAATGACAGAAACAAACTTTGAAATGAGGTAATTGAATCTGGATGGACACAATGGGAGACTCCTTTTTTGGATCAAAATGGATAAACCACCTTTGAATCTTATAGTAAGAGCATTTAACATGGAGAGATTCTCTGGATAGCGTAGCAACAACATCCTTCTCCGAATCCAAATCAACTAGAACATGTCTAGCATAAAAAAGGGTTACTCTCACTACCCCAGTAATGCCCCAAAGCTTCTCTATGGTTCCCTGAATCAAATTCACAGAGGGTCGACCAAATGAGAATATCACGATGAGAGAATTTGTCATCATGGCCGTGGTCAGAGCAATATCATGGGATGAGAAAACAATTGCTAGGATGCCATCCTTGTTGAAAGTTTTGAACTCCACATGGATCTCAACGACTGATTGCTTGCCCACAAGAGCAGAAGCAAAGGAAATTGCATCCCCCAACAAAGCCATAACAGAGCAGAAAAGAAAGATAGGGAGGAGAAAAAGGGAGGGCAGCTGGTGAGAAATAAAAAGGAGAGGAACAATAGAATAAATAGAGAGAGATGTCTAAGATCAAAGTCAAATCCCAGGGAAGGAGCTAAGAACAACAGAAAATGAGGCAACAAAATAATCACGAGATTAAAACTGAAATTGTGATATGGGTGCAGCGATTGCTCATGATAATCGAGACAATTTTAGATCCACAGGGACGAAAACAAGGGACATCAATTGGAAATCACAAGATCTCAATTTTCCAAAACAACCAGAGTGATTCAGATCACAGAAAAGTGAAAAAAAAGATGTAGATCACAACAAAAAAAGGAGACAAGAAAACCAGGCAGATTCGCACTATCCAGAATGGGTAATTGGAATTAGGAGAAAGTTAGAGAAGACAATCTCTGGTGACTCTCATCGAGCATTCGACTGTACTACTACCTGTAGAAGAAATGCATAGTATTAGGACATGTCATATCAAAAAAAGGAATCGAAGTTGATAAAGCTAAGATAGATATTATATCTAGTCTCCCAGCCTCACGAACAAGCAAGGACATTCATTCATTCTTGGGGCATGCAGGATTTTACCGACATTTTGTTCCTGAGATTAGTAAAATCGCTCAACCCCTCAGTAATCTCCTTACTAAAGACACTACCTTCTTATTCGATGATCCATGTCTTAAATCTTTTGAGAATCTCAGGAAACGTCTAACATCTTCACCCATTATCCAACCTCATAATTGGAATGAACCTTTTAAGTTGATGTGTGACTCATCTGACTATGCCATTGGTGCATAACCTTCTGCGTGTCATCCATTATGCCAAAAAAACTCTTAATGATGCATAACTCAATTATGTAACTACAGAGAAAAGACTTATAACAATAGTCTTTGCTCTCAAATTTTTTTATTCTTATCTCTTAGGTTCCAAAGTGATAGTCTACACGGATCATGCCGCTATCAAACACTTTCTCTCCAAGAAAGATACCAAGCAATGCTTAATTCGGTAAATATTATTATCGGGAGTTCGATATCGAGATTCAGGATAAAAAAGGTGCCGAGAATGTGATAGCTGACCACCTTTCTCGAATAGACGATGATTCCCATGATAGGTCGTTACCTATTCGTGAGTCTTTTCCCGATGAACAACTTATGTGTATTCGCTTAATGTCTTTCATACCATGGTTTGTAGACATAACAAATTATCTTGCCACAGGGCACCTTCCTAGTTTTTGGACCAAGACAGATAAGAATAAATTTCTTAATGAGGTCTGACACTTCTTCTGGGATGACCCGTACCTGTTCAAATATTGTTCTAATCAAATCATTAAGAGACGTGTTCCAGATTTCGAGCATACCAAAATCCTAGAATTCTGTCACTCCCAAGCTTGCGGTGGTCACTTTAGCTCCAAAAAAACCTCTGCAAAAAATTTACAATGTGAATTTTATTGGCCTACCTTATTTCGTGATGCTCACAAATTGCAAGGCTTGTGATTGATGTCAGATAATGAGAGTTTTATCCCGTAGGAATATGATGCCCCTAAACCAATTTTGATCGTTGAACCATTCGATGTTTGGGGCATAGAATTTATGGGTACCTTCACCCCATCTTCTGGGTTCACGTACATCCTTTTAGCCGTTGACTATATGTCTAAGTGGGTTGAAGCTATTCCTACCAGAACCAATTATAGTTTGGTTGTTATCAAATTTATTAAAGAGAACATTTTATCTCGTTTTGGTACGCCGAGGGCGATAATTAGTGATGAGGGGTTGCATTTATTGGATAACCATGTATCATGTGATATTTGTGGATTTAGAACCAAAAGAGGAAAAATTATCACCAATCTCGAGTATTACCATGTACTATGTGAAATGAGCAAGAAAAATGTCTACTTGTGAGAATCTAGAGTATAGGTCACGAAGGGGAACCAAACCCCGACAACCTAAGCCAACTGGCCAGGATTGTCAACCAAAAACTTATATACGGAGGCTTCACCAAGGAAAGAAAGTACCAAACTAAAAAAGCTTATAGTTATTCCCCAAAATCAATAATAGGATTTGAATTGACTAAAATACTTGTCATGCTGACCGTTGGATTTATTTTATGAAATATGAAACGACTGGATATTGACTCAAGAACCTCTAAACAAAGTTGTTCATGCAATAATTATTTTCACTACACTTGAGGGTATTAAAAAAATAATTGACGTCTCACCTAATTATTAGATAGTATCTCAAGTTTTAAATAGTTTTCTGGGATCTTCTAGTTAAATATTTGTGAAAGAAATATATTTTAATGGATTTTCCTTAAATATTTTGCTATTGTCAAATGTTGACAAGTTAGATGAAATGACCTAAAGAGTTTCTAAACTACTATAAAGCCATTACTGACTTTTGTGGGTACAGTCACTGCAAACCTCACGAGACAAAACTTGTCCTATAAGGGTAACCTATAGGTTTAATGGCTTGTTGCATACGCTAAATACAATTATTTTAACCACGAAAGAGTTATGTTTTTTGTTCTTTTATTTGCTCGAGAACTCGTAAACTTTAAGTTTGGGGTATTTGATGGGCATGTAAAATGACCACTTTTCCCCTATGACTTAATGTTTATTATCCTTAAATTTTATTATTAAACATGACTTATAAAACCAATTTTTGCATATCAGGTCACATGGAGCTCATTTACCAAATATGTGCAAATACCAGGATATATAACTCAGAAGATGAACTGCTGGAGAAAGATGTAGAGTTATCAAGCACATGAGTCCCACAAGGGGAGGTTATATTTTAGAGGATAACTCTTGGAGGTTATATTCTTATGTACATTCATGGCCTATAGGTTACAATAAAATATTTAATGTAAGAAACATCTCCTTCATCTATAAAAGAAGAGGTGGTGAGTTCATAAAAATTATCCAAACTTGAGAGAATTGTAATAGAGTACAAGGAGCATTGCTAGAAAACTTGGAGCAAAGTTGTAGCATTAAAGAATTTTGTAAGTGTTATTTCTCATCAATACAATTTACATATTTTCTTCTTAGTTTATGTATTTCTTTTCCTTATCATATTATCTTGAGTTAATCATTATTGTAATGGCCTGCTAAATCCTCACTAGGGTTGAGGATTGAGCCACCATTATCGTATAATTCAATACAGTAGAATATATTCTTCTCCACCCCGATATGAGCATAGTATAAAAAAAATCCCATCCCTATGTCGTAGGGGAGAGTTATTATCTTCCTATGATCTCTTTAAGTAGAGATATATGTTGAGTTTTGAGACTCACAAATGACATAGTAAGTATTTTCACACAAAATGTATTAATATTGTATTTTTTCTAAAGTATTGTTACTAATTAACATTTCATAGTTAACATGTCTTTCATGAAATGTATTTTTGGTACATACTTACTTCATACAATATGTTCTACTTGGTTTTAATTGATCATGGGATTACATCGACAAATGGTCGACATTCGTTATTTCAATATTTAGAGAAAATATATAAAACTACATTTATTATTATTCATTAATGGCGGTGAAATCCGAAACCCCTAGACTTATATTTTTGATTAAAACCAAATCTTTTATTTTTGCGGTTTTACAATATTAGATTACTAAACACAAGCCAAAACCATTTTCTAGTTCCGTTCGGAAGTAAACGACACTTGATTTCTACCATTACTAAACACCGATTTTTGACCGTTATCACTGCCCCCACTAACCTAAATTCATGGCTCCGCCACTGCTCATGTCTACGATATCGTCCCGACAATAATGTCTTTAGAATATGTAAATCAAAATTAATGAAAGAATACTTCAAAATCTCAGTTTAACTCGATGTACATACATACATAAATAGTGTGCATTAAAAAGTAAATGAATGAGCTAAAGTTCTTGTATAATCACCAAAAAAACATGTAAATTAAATTTAACTGATAAATGATACATCTTTTCTTGTTTCAGCCGGTGCCGCATGCTTAGTTTGGTGTTTCCCCCTCCCACGTCTTCTTTCTTTTTCCAGTTTACTAAACAATTTGTTGAAGAACAAATCATTCACAGACTAGAGAAACCGAATAATATAAATAAATAAAGTAAGTAGTGCAGTAGCATATTCCCCAGATTTGACAAGGAGAACCTAGTGCAACCATGTCGAAGGTGCATGATCATTCAAGAAGATGTCAAGTGCGTGCCTACAAATCTCGACCCTCTATAGTAACCATTACACTTGGTCAAATAAAGCCGTTATACACGATCCGCGAAGTTGGCCCACCACCTAGGAAATCAGGAGAACAATTATTTGTAATTGTCTGTATCCATAATAAATATAGGCAGAGCTTAAAATAATAGGAACACACATTTTTTACTATCATTCTTAACTTTACCTGCTAAATCTCTTAACAATTGTAATAACCTAGAACATATTGGATTTATCCTCCAAAATCCTCCTTGAGGTCGTGGTTTTTCTCAGATTTAACTGGGTTTCCACATAAAATCTATTGTGAAGCTTAAAATTATAAACTCTTTACTGAAGTATTGGCGAAGTTTACTATCCAAAAAATATGCCATTACAATTGGTGCCGTCTGTGGTAATCATCCACTTTTTCTTTACTAAATACTCATTCTACCCAATTGTTTTCATGACCAACATGAACCTTAGAAGTTCCTCTAGTACTCATAGAAACAATGAGGACATTCCAGTCACCGTCTAGCCGAAACTGTCAACTTCCGTAATACTATTATTGAGCTTCAGATGTAGATGGAGTTTAACAGGAACTAACGACTGGGGGATCAGAAGATTTGTGCTCAAGCCCTCTAAGTTAAGAGGGGCGAAAGGAGAAAGGCCCTAGAATAACAGAGCCGAACTCATCAAAAAGAAAAGGAAAGTTTACGAAGGTAACAAGATCGACTCACTGGTCGACAAGGATCACCTCCACAGGCCCAAAGTGATCATCAGTCGTGAGCTGTCTAGAGGGAAAGCTTATCGAGGGAAGAGCGAATTCAAACTTCCAGGTCTCGATCCAAGAACCTAGATAGAACATCTCAACATTTTGGCCTTACGTCGTCAGCATTGACAACTTAAAGAAGTCGACGAACGCATCATCAAACCCTACCTCTACCTCCAAGATGACCAGTTAGAGAGCGATTAGGCCCAGAAGGATAATGAGATTTTGATCTACAAGCAGCAGCTGAACCAAATGCTCTCTAAGAATTCATTACCTTTGACAACTTGAACAATAAGATTCAAGCCATACATTCAGACAATCCAAGTTGAAGATCTGCTCTGGATAGGTGATCCAGGAGGATCTAGGGTATTTTGGAAATTTGTCAAAGTCGTTCGAACGAGGTTGAGAGTTGTTCGAACGACCAAATTTCATCCCATTGGAATTTTGGCCCAAAACCATTTTTTGTTTGAACAACTTGTATTTTCATTCGAACGACTTTAGTTTTTCCCATTAGAAATTTGGCCCATGCAATATTTCGTTCGAGCGAGTTGTATTTTCGTTCGAACGAAACTGACAAGTTTATAGGGTTTAGAAGAATTAGGTGTAAAGTCGTTTGAACGAACTAGGGAGTCGTTCGAGCGACTTTGGCGGTATTTTTGATTCTCAAGCGTTGTTTTTCCTTGAGATTTGTTCTTTTATGATTTTCGAGTTCCTTAGTATATAAAGGGAACTTAAGTTATTTTCTAGGTTATGTTAGATCTAAAAAGAGTTCTGAGAGAAGCCTAGGGTTTGAGAGATTCTTATTATAATTACTTTGTTTTAGTAATCAAATTCTCTATTTTTCCAAACCAATTGGTATTCTTCGTGTTTTTCTACTAACAAAGAGCTTCTCAATCGTATTGTGGATTAAGTGGTATCAGTTTTCTAGTTGCGATTCTCGGGGGGTTGATTGTGGTTTATGGTTTCTACACGTGACCGTCTCAAGCAAACAAAGGGGAAGCTAGTGAGTCCGTTGAAGATCCATCGCAAACTAAATTCTAAGAAGAATGACAATTTGGAGATGGGCAATCCCAACGATCGACTCACGACTTTGGAAACGACAGTTTCTGACCTAACTTCTACTGTAGGGGAGTTAGTAGAACAATTGCGTCTCACAAACCTCACGTTGGGTTCCGCTTCGATGAAACGGCGAGGCCGCTCGAAGAAGAAAGTGGTTTCGGCGGTGAAAGTAGACGAGGATAATGCGGGGATAGCTAATGATTCTAGTGATTCCAAATCCGCCAAGGAGCGCCCAGGGTTTGGTAAGTCATTGAATCCTATGCATAATTTTCGTCTTGGCTTTAAGATTGAGATTTAAGTATTCGATGGTTCCGTCGATGCCGAGAAATTGGATAATTAGTTAGATAGGTTAGAGATTTATTTTTCCATTGATGAATATTCCAAGGCTCAGAAGATTTGCTTTTCTACTTTGAAATTCACAAGTCACTCACTCACGTGGTAAAAATCTTATCGAAAACGATATAATGTCATAAGTCTAAGTTGGAAGGAATTCAAGGTTTTGGTGAGGAAACAATTCTATCCAATTGGGTATGAACAGGAGCGATGGTACAAATGGCACAACTTGCGTCAAAGGTTTGGGCAATCCGTGCAATAATTTACTACGGAGTTTCATAACCAAACATTGGTTTTGGATATTGATGTGGAGGAGTACGATGTATTTATGAAGTATACGGGGGGTTTGTCGGAGTCCATTCGAAGAGAATTAAAGCTCTTAAATGTGGAAAATATCGAGGACGCTACGTTAAAGCAATTTTTATTGAAGGCAAGTACTTGAAGAGTGACGAGAAAGATAACAAGAGCAAGTCAGGGTACAAGGCTAATTAGAAGTTTGATAAGAAAGGGGAGTCTAAAGGAGAAGGGTCTTCATTCAAGGAGAGTATTTATAGTCCTTGCAAGGTTAATGGGCACAATTCAGATAGATATTGGAAACTTCACCCAGAGCTTTGGCTGAAGGAGGAGAATGGCAAGAAAGAGAAACGTACACTTGCCGCAACGATTGTGGATCTTTAGGATTTAGATAATCCAAATCCTAAGCTTACTCTGATGTTCAATCAACCTCTAGTTATCAACGAGGCGAGTCGGGAAAAGCTTTTCTGTGCTAGCATTCAGGTGAAGCAGAGCTTAGTCGAGGTAATTATTAATCTGGGTTATCAGAAGAATTTAATTTTTTAGGCGGGGGTGAAGAAGATGAGTTTGGCTACTGTGGCTCATCCTAAGTCGTATGGTTTGGGTTGGATTTAGAAAGACGCGGAGTTGAAGATCACTAAGAAGTGTACGTTCAAATTTGTGATTACTGAGAAGTTTATTGACGAAGTGACATGTGAGGTGGTTCCGTTGGACGTGTGTCAAGTCATCTTGGGTAGCTCTTATCTTTGGGACCGAGATGCAATCCTTTACTGTCGAGCTCACAAGTATTGTTTGGTGAAGGATGGGATGAAGTTTCATATTAATGCATGTATGGAACATATCACTACTAGTAATTTGGTAACGGTGACTCAGGCGAAGAGGTTGGTTAATACGAGCGATAAATTTGTATTGTTGTTGGTGTGATTGGTTCAAGAGGGTCCATTGGCTACGGTATTGTCTACTTTGGTAATGTCTCCTAAGCAACAAACCGATATAGGAGAGTTGCAAGAGGAGTATGATGACTTATTTATGGGCATAGAAGGGATGCCACGTAAGAGGGATATGGAGCATGATATTATCTTGGCAAATAGTGAGCCACTACCCAATATTGGGTTATATTAGACTTTTATTACAAAGTCTGATGAGATCAAGAAATAGGTACATGAACTTTTGGAGCAAGGAGTTATTAATCCAAGTTGCTCACCTTGTGGTTCACCGGTGTTACTGGTACCGAAGAAGGATGGGCCTTGGATGTGCATGGATTATCGGGCGTTGAACAAGATCACGGTGAAGAATCGTTATCCGCTTCTACGGATTGACGAGTTTTTAGATGAATTGCAGACGGCTTGGATTTTCACTAAGTTAGATCTTAAGTCGGATTCCATCAAGTTAAAATCCGGGAGGAGGATACTTGGAAGATAGCGTTCAAGACCAAACAGGGATTATTTGAGTGGTTGGTGATACTTTTTGGGTTATGCAATGCTCCGGCGATGTTCATGCGGCTAATGAATGAGGTACTTCGTACGTTTATTAATGATTTTATGATTGTATATTTGGATGATATCTTGATATATAGTTGTACATGGGAGGAGCACCTTAGGCATTTACGCAAAGTATTGGGCGTGTTGCGATCACAACAACTTTTTCTGAACGGGAAGAAGTGCGAGTTTGGACGGGAGCTAGTCTATTTGGGTTTTATTGTTGGTGGCGGCGAGCTTAAGGTCGATCCAGAAAAGGTCTTGGTTATTACTAATTGGCCTAGACCCTACACAGTGATGGAAGTGAGGAGTTTTATGGGTTCTTGTCAGTACTTATAGAAATTTATTCAGCATTTTTCACAAATAACCGCACCATTGCATTCTTATACGAAGATCGGGGTATAGTTTGTGTGAGAAGAACACCATGAGAAGACTTTTATGTTACTAAAGCGGAAGATTACAGATGCATCAGTGCTAGCATTGCCTAATTTGTAGCGGCCTTTTAAGGTCAAGACAAATGCGTCAGACTATGCATTGGGTTTACAGGATGGGAAGCCGGTTGCTTACCACTCTGAGATGTTTACAGGAGCAGTACGTAACTATCCTACCTACGATAAAGAGTTTTACGCATTATATCAATTAGTGAAGCATTGGCATAGTTACTTATTGGGGAAGGAGGTTGTGGTACATTCCGATCACAAACCATTACAGTTCTTATCTACGCAGTCCAAGCTTTAGCAAGCTCGCCATATGAAGTGGATGTCATACCTTCAACAGTTTACCTTATTGATCAAGTACAAGAAATGAGTGGACAATAAAATGACTGATATGTTATCTCGACCCCCATTACCAACTATTTCCGTTTTATTGGTAGCTATGCAGATCCAGCCGATTGTTCCTTTTGAGTACGTTTCAGGGTATGACGGCGACAAGGAGCTCAGTGTGATTCACGAGAAGTTGCTGCAAGAAAAGACATGCGAGTATGTTCTGAAGGATGGTTTGATTTATAGGGGCAGTCTACTATGTATTCCTGAAGGTAGAGACTTTTTGCAGTGGATTCGAGAGGCACATTGTTCTTGGGTGGCAGGTCATTTTGGGGTTGAGAAGACTTTTTTGAATTTTTGGCATTATGTCTATTGACCAAAGATGCAGGTGGATGTTGCTCGTGTGGTTCGTAGTTGCGTGTTATACAACACATCAAAGCCTTCCAATAGGAAGATATGACAATATTTACCATTACTAGTTCCTAGTCGACCTTGGGGGCGCATTTCGATGGATTTTATGGGTGGTTTACCCATGACCAGGTGTAGGAATGACTATTTGTTTCTGGTGGTAGATCGATTTAGCAAGATGATTGTTCTTATTCCATGCCAGAAGACGGCCACAGGGGAAGGAGCAGCGCGATTGTTTTTCAGAGACGTCTAAAGTTATTTTGAGCTCCCTTCTTCTATTATTTATGATAGGGATAACCGCTTTTTGGGGTATTTTTGGAGATCGTTATGGGGAATGATGGATACTAAGTTAAAGAGAAGTACCCCTTTTTATCCGTAGACAGACGGACAAGCAGAGGTAGTTAATCACACTTTGGGACATTTATTACGGAGATTCTATTTTAAGCATCCTAAGACTTGCGATGAGATTTTACTGTATTTTCAGTTTGCGTTCAACCGGGTGATTCATTATTTCACGTTGAAGTCTCATTTTGAAGTTTGTTTGGGGTACTTGCCGCAAAGCCTTTTTGATTTGGCGTTTAGTCTTGGTGACAAAATGGTATCAGGGAAGGATGAAGAGGAATAGGTTATAGCTCAGCGTTTTATTGAGAATATCAGCAAGGTTCATGGGGTGGTTGAAGCTCAGTTGAAGAAGACTCAACCGAAGTATAAGGCCCACCATGACAAGCATCGGGTTGAGTGTACTTTTCTTAAGGGCGACCACGTTTGGTTACATTTGGGTATGGAACAACTTAAGGGGGAAGGTAATAAGCTCAAACCTATCCGTTATGGTCGATTTTTGATACTCAAGAATATTGGTGACAATGCATTCCAGTTGGATTTTCTACCCTTCATGAAGATGTATTCGGTGATTAATGCCGAGCATTTGAAGCTGTTTGAGCCGTCTCTTTTGGATGAAGACTTTGCAATCGATACTCACCTACCGTCAGTTGATGACTTATGGATGGTAAGAGAAGATCCGTTGCCAGAGGATGGCATTCTAGGAAGGAAAGTTTATACTATAAGATGGGGTGGTATTGAATCGTTCTGAGTTGTAAATAAGGGCCAACAACCGTGTAAGTTGAAGTGGTACAGCAGAGAATTGAGAATCGCCGCATTCCCATATATCTAATTCTAGCTTGAGCAGAAGCTCAAGGCTTCTAAAGGGGGGAGTGATGATCCATGAGGATCTAGGGTATTTTGGAAATTTGTCAAAGTTGTTCGAACGAGGTTGAGAGTCGTTTGAACGACCAAATTCTGTCCACTGGAATTTTGGCCTAGAACCATTTTTCGTTCGAACGACTTGTATTTTCGTTCAAACGACTTTAGTTTTTCCCATTGGAAATTTGGCCCAAGTAATATTTTGTTCGAACGAGTTGTATTTTCGTTCGAACGAAACTGGCAAGTTTCTAGGGTTTAGACCAATTAGGCGTAAATTCATTCGAATGACTCCTTAGTTCGTTCGAACGACTTTGAAGGTATTTTTGATTCTCAGACGTTGTTTTGCCTCGAGATTTGTTCTTTTATGATTTTCGAGTTCCCTAGTATATAAAGGGAACTTAGGTTATTTTCAATGTTATTTTAGATTTGAAAAGAGTTCTGAGAGAAGCCTAGGGTTTGAGAGATTCTCATTGTAATTAATTTGTTTTAGTAATCGAATTCTATATTTTTCCAAACCAATTGGTATTTTTTGTGTTTTTCTACTAACTAAGAGCTTCTCAATCGTATTGTTGATTAATAGGATCGAGACTAACCCAATTTCTCCTTATCTCAAAGTCATGCCAATTCTAGATAACTTCTACATCTTAAAGTTTTACCAATATACAGGCCTCACCGACCCACTCACCCATTCCCGTCAATTTAGAGCAGTCGTCGGCCTATACTCCAAGCTTGATCATATGATGTGCCGACTGCTTAACATGAGCCTCAAAGAAGAACCCCTAAGCCTGTTCTACACCATTCCCGAAGGTTCGATTACTAGCTTCACCCAATTACAACTACTTTTTGAGTCAAATTACGCATATGCTAAGGAACGTAAGATAATGGTTGATTCTTTCTTCTTTTTTGAACAAGGCGCGAAGGAAACTTTGGTAAACTTTTACAAGCATTTCCTGCAAGAAACGAGGAAAATTAGAAATTCAGATCCCAAGATTGTCGTACCGACATTCACCTTTACTCTCCACATCAATTTTAAAGTTTGATAAGAACTTACACTCCACAAACCTAAAATCGTCACAGAGATAATCGATGTGATTAATAACTACATCGAACTCGAACGATCCAAGAAAGATAAGATGAAAAGTTTTTCTGTTATCCATTCAAATGATGTTCTCTCACCGCCACACTCGAAACTAATGAATAATATTACTACTAAATAGTATGAGCGTCACAACGACAATGTCAAGCAAAAAGACGGAAAACAAGATCGACCTGTCCCAATCTTGTCTCCTATGACAATTACCCTATCAGCTATCTTACCGATACTAAAGGGAGATGAACTCTTTTGAGAAAACCAAGAGATTCTGGATGTCCCAAATAAACCTCTATGCCAGTACCATAATGTCCATCAAAGCAGTACCGCCGACATATCACCTTTTATTACATTTTTCAATAGATCATGGTGTTTATGAAATCAAAGGAAGTCAAGCTGTAGCGCGAATGTGCGAGAATGCCACCACAAACTCTCATGAATCTAAACGCATGAATACATATTAATTATAACAATAACAACCTCTAACGTTCGAGTAGCATAGCACTGAAGTAGTTGAATCCGTAGAGCTCGATGATTCAGGAAGAAACACTTTTATTGGATCTAAATTATCATCATAAGAAAGGGAAACCCTACTTCAACTTTTAAAGTATAACGTCGATGTCTTCGCATGGTCTTTTCAAGAGATGCCAGGAATCGACTCTTCCATTGCATGCCATAAAGTAAACCATGTACCAAATAGTAAGGCTATAGTGCAGAAGCATTGTAACCTAGCCCCCAGGCTTCGAGAGGCGGTTAATAAATAAAAAGACAAGTTACATCGTGTTGGGTTCATTCAAGAAGCTAAATATCCAAAGTAGGTCTCGAACATCGTGGCAGTCCCAAAAAAGAATGGAAAAATCAAAATGTGTGTTGACTTCACTGAACCAAATAAGTTTACACCCAAAGATAACTTTCCATTTCCTTTAATCCCTCACATCCTCGACTCCGTAGTAGGACACAAACTTCTTTCAATGATGGATGCAACTTCTGGATATAACCAAGTCCCTCTTGTCGAAGAAGATCAAGAAAAGGCTACATTTGTAACAGAAAAGGGTCTTTACTATTACACAGTCATGCCCTTTGGCTTAAAAATTGTAGAAGCCATGTACTAGCGGCTTATCATAAGAATGTTTAAAGATCACTTGGGTAAAAGCATGGAAGTGTACATCGATGACATGATCTGTAAGAGCCTGAAACGAGAGGAACATTACAGCAATCTGCAAGCTGAATATACCGCATGAAGCTTAATCCTAAAAAATGCCAATTTAGAGTTGCATCTGGAAAGTTTTAGGGCCATCTAGTGAGCAAAAGAGGAATAGAAATTGATCCAACTCAAATCAAAATACTTATGGCCATGCCATCACTATGAACCAAAAAAGATGTCCAAAAACTTATCGGAAAGGTTATCGCTTTACACAGGTTGATCTCGAAGTCTTCTGATCGATGTAAACTTCTTTACCTCCTGTTTCAAGGAAACCCATCACCTATGGCAAAGAAACAGCCCAAGGAAATCGTCTGGACTCTAAAATACGAATTTTCTTTTCAAGATCTTAAAAGATACTTGGGGCGTCCTCTTATAATGAGTACTCATATTGAAGGCGAAGCCTTAATAATGTATTTATCAACAAGAGATGACTCAATCAGTTCTATTCTTATTCGAGAAGACAATGGAGTGGAAAAACCCATCTACTTCATCAGTAAAACTTTCGTGCCTACAGAAAAAAGATATACCACCACTGAAAAATAGCTTTTAACTCTTGTGTATACTTCCCAAAAACTTCGACCTTACTTCCAGGCACACCCCATCAAAGTTATCACCAAATTTCCCCTCAAACAAGTACTTTCCAAAAAAGAGAAGTCCAGAAGGCAATGGTCTGTTTTCCTAGGAAAATATGATATTTCCTTCGAACCATAAATATTCGTCAAAGGACAAGCAGTGACAGACTTTTTAGCAGATTTCCCCGTAGGTGACCCAGAATGGGAGGAACTTGAAGAGGTGTTAGTCGATAATTCCATTGCAGAACTAGATGTATGGTTAAAAGTACAGGTTGGAGACTCTTTACAGATAGATCTGCTGGAGCAAGAGGATCAGAGATTGGCATTGTCCTCGTTACACCATCCAATCAAAGAATTGAAAAGCTATAAGTTGTATGCCATAAACAATGAAGCAGGGTATGAAGCTATCCTGCATGACCTGGAGCTCGCATTAGCACTTGGAGCAGAAGAAATAATTATTTATGCGGATTCTTTGCTAGTTGTTGGCCACTACAACAAGACATTCAAGACATTAGGCAAAATGGTTGACTATGCTGCGCTGGTTGAAGAGAAAATGAATAAGTTCAAGACAACCACAATTTCTTACCTTCCCCGAGCAAAAAGCCGCCATGCTGACGCCCTTGCATACGTTGCAGCTATGTTTGAAGACAACAAAAATAGGACCTTGGACATCAAAATAATCAAATATTCCAGTCTCAATACAAGCTATACCATGCAAATCCAAGTGACCGAAGATGAAGATCCTGATGATTAGAGAAGGCCCTTTCTTATGTATTTAAATTATAATACACTTCCCGAGAAAAAGGAAGAACTCGATCTCTACTAGCAAAATGTCTACGGTTTAAGGTCCAGGAAGGAGTACTATACCGCATTACTTGTCGAGGTCACTTTTGGAATGTAGTTCACAAAGACAAGCTCAAATCAAAATCAAGGAGCTTCATGAAGGAATCTGTGCCGCATATGTCTTAGGTCCATCCCTGACACAACGAGCATTCACACAAGGGTTATATTGGCCAAAGATGCGACAAGACTGGAAAGATTTTATCAAAAAATGCTACAAATTCCAAATCCATGCCCAAGACATCAAAAGTCCAACCCTTGACTTATATGTCAGTAATGTCCTTTGGTCGTTCAAAAGATGGGCAATTGGCATCATTAGTCCCTTCCACCCAGTATTAGGCAACATAAAGTTTATTCTTGTCGCTACAGACTATTTTACTAAGTGGGTTGAAGTTGTACCACTCTGTCACACTGACGAAAATGAAGTCATAAAATTCCTTTGGGAACACATCATCACCAGATTTGGTTATCCACAAATGATTAGATAAGATAATGGGAAACAGTTCATCAGCAGCAAAGTTCTCAACTTCCTCCATAAATACAAATCCAGTTGAATACTTTGACATCATATTATCCCCAAGGAAATAGCCAAGCTAAAGCTATCAATAAAAGCATCAAGTCCAGGTTACGAAAGCGCCTCGATGACAAGGAGGGCAGATGGACTGAAGAACTACTTAGTATTTTATGGGCATATAGGACCACACCTCGAACATCCACAGGCTGTACATCATTTATGATGGCTTTTAGAACTGAAGCTGTGATCCCCTCCGACCTCGACCTCCCGACTGCTCGAAGACAAGTCACATACGAAGACAATGAACTTGGACTTCTCTGTAATCTCAATTGGACTGAAGAAACTCGAGATCATGCAATCGCAAACTTAGGGCGATACCATGACACCCTAAGAAAGATGTACAACAGGAATGTGTAGAAATGTACATTCGACATTGACGATCTCGTACTTCAACGAAATTAAGACTGCACTCGACTAAAAAAATTATGGTAAATTATTAAAGAATTGGGAATGGCCATACATTATCAGTGACAAGATAGACAGTGGTACTTACTGGTTGATGATAGAAAATGAAGTACAACTCGAGTTTCCATGGAACACAGACCATTTGAAGATGTTCTACAGATAGATTGTGTACCTTATTTCTTATTAAATCAAATAAATAATTTTTCTTTCCCATCAATACTTCCTCTTTTCTATAGTATTTCTTTTGGCAACACTTACTAAAGGTTTGTCCAATTTACAGTCTCATTTCTTCGACAAACATATCTCTAATTAAAGGAAAAACCATTTGCAATCATTACTATAATCAACAAGGAATGACTTGTTATGACTTGTCAAAACTAGATATCCCATAGAGGATAGACATCTGGTAATCCTTTATAGTCACAAAAGCCATAACATGGTTATTCTATTATCCAGTCAGAATCCAATTGCCAATAGGCACGATTCTGGTACACTTACAATTCAATATCTTATACTCATGCTATCATCCCAAATCATACACTTAGGAAATTCATTCGCAATATTGGATATCGATATATTAAAATTATCGATAGCAAATATTCATTAAAATAAATGATAAGCAAAAGTATTTACCAAGTTCTTTTTAAAAAAAGTTATTCAAACAAGAATTCACCGGTCCTATCGACCACTTGTACAACACAAATTCTTACAAAAGCAAAAATCTTTCCACACCAAAAATAATATCGGCTTTATAATTACTCCTTAAGGGAGAGAGTTGGAGAAGAAAACTTCACGGGTAACCCAAGAGTCAGAACATTGAGCACATCTTCCTGAGCATCACCTTCGGCCACCACATGCCTCAAAGATTTAGCCTCCGTTACCTCATTCTCAGCCTCAGAGTCCACAAGAGTTAAACTAGCAGCAGCGGCAAGAACCTTGTAGAAGTCTTTCCTCTCCTCCATAGCCTCGAATTGAATCGCAAAGTTGGACTTCGTCCGCTTCAATGAATTGAGAAGATAACGATAAGTTTCTTCTTTGGCTTGGGCGAAGGGCTCGGCCTTCTCCACATCCATTGACCCTCGCACAGCTGAAATATGCTCACGAGTATCGTCCTCGATGGTAAACTTTTACAGTGACAAGGCATCCTCCCTCTTCTTTGCCAAATCAGCCCCGATAAGGCTGAGCAGAAAATCGACCAAACCAAAAAACTAAACCGAAATTGATCAATTTTTTCGGTTTGGTTCAGTTTTTAGGAATTTCAGTTCGGTTTTGATTTGAAAAGCTGAAAACCAATCAAATTCGGTTCGGTTTTGGTTCGACTAAAAAGAAACTGGACCAAAACAGAACCAAATCGACTATCAGGATTATTAACAAAAAAAACCCCCTAATATACCTCCTCTCCTCTCTTGTCCTCCTCTTACTCAACTCTCTTCTTTAAAAAAAACCCCATCTCCTCTCCTTTGTAAGAAGATCAAAACTTGTGAACCAAACATTAGTTTAATCCACATTAGGATGTTCATCTCTACAAAAAAAACCTGTCAATGAGTTTTCTCCTGTAACTGTGGCCTTCCATATAACCTCATCATTGTAATAATCGTCAATCTTCACTTCTAAGAGCAGTCTAGCAAAATCATTAACTTAATTATACATGGATTCAAAGCATCATGAAACGTTGATGCAGATACTCTAATTAAGAATTGGGTATAGGGGTTTGTTGAATCGATGATGGATAAGTTCTTACTAATGTATGAATCTCTCTCTCTCTCTCTCTCTCTCTCTATTTTGGGTTTGTTGAATTGGGTATAGGGGTTTGTTGATTTAATTTTAGGTTTGCTGATTTGGTTTGGTGATTTGGTCATACCATCATCATCAAATCAACCTTAAATTTAAGATAATAAATAATTACTGATTTTGGTTTATTTGCTGATTTGGGTTTGTTTACTTGAGTAACGGAAGTAGACTTTGGATTGCTAATTTGGATTTGTTTACTTGAGTAACCTTAAATTTAAGAAGGTTTGTTTGTTGATTTGGGTTTGTTTTCCCATATTGGTTTGCCAGGAACACCAAGGGAGTTCAAGTTTAAGGATCTGAGAAGGGCAATTAATAACTTTGATGAGAAGATGAAGTTGGGACAAGGTGAATTTGGAATTGTTTATAAAGGGGTTTTAGCTGAAGAAAATAATATGGAGATAGCTGTGAAGAAATTCTCAAGGGAGAACATCCAGGGTAAAGACAATTTCTTGGCAGAGCTTACAATCATAAATCGTCTCCGGCACAAACATCTTGTTCGTTTAGTTGGTGAGTTCAATTTAACTTATCCATTTTGTTTACTCCATTTTAAAATAAATTTGATCTAGAACTAAGTAGGGATTTATTAATAGTTAGGCAGTCAATCAAAAGCCTATCAGAATGTTACATTTTAATGGACTTCCATAGACCATCAAAAACTAATGTGCTAGTTTTTCACTTACTCGTTGGAACTGTATTTATTGTTCGAGAAAGTTTCTCTAAGGTTTTTGGGATTTTTTGGTTAAAGCTCACCTTAGTGGCATAAAAGTAAACCCTTTATTAGAGCATCTACATCAGTCAAGAGGGTAGATTGGATAAATTTGAAGGTGAATCCAATCCACCTCAGTCCACCCCACAGCAGTTTGAAATCCACCCAAGGTGAGTTTACCCCGCGTACTTCTGAACCGCACGCATGAAATGGACATCCCAGATCCACCCATGTCTTACAATCTCATCCATCTATTCCCAGCGTAGTTCTAAACCGCGCATAGAGTTAAACCAATAGGAAAATGCCACATTTTAAAAAAAATAAAAAAAATTGCCGGGCGGTTCAGAACTGCGTTACATCACCCTAAGGTTTTTAGGCTTATTTTGGTTTCAAGTCTTTTAGGATTATTCTTGGCATTGGCATTTAGGCATATCCAACATATTAGTATATCCAAGGCGTTAACTTGGCATACCCAACCTTACTCCACAAGTTTCTCAACCCATTTCCTCCGTTAATCACTTCAAAATGTCGGGCTCTTCTAGTTCGCGACCGAGGACAAATGCTTCCAAAACTACACGTAACTCAAACGCGGAAGTAAAACGAAGGGGGAACGCTGACATCACAAATAATTGGCCGTTATAATTGACGTCGGACAACGATCCCACCCCATCGTACGATGAGTTGAACCGAGTAGATATCCACCAAGACGGCTGGGTCCATATTTCTGCTGGATCGGAGGAAATACCGGTAAGTTTTATGTAAATTTCATGTGTTATTAACGTATATTGCAATGTGTTCGATGAAATGCCCGAATAAACTTCTAACGTATTAATGTGTTTTTTTTGTCAGAACTGAGATAAATTACAGTGTAGGGGATCATTGGATAAGGTACTGAAGTGGTACCGATGGATTACCGTGTGCCCGACGTTGAAGAAGTTGGTCGACGGTATGGGTTTTGCGGACTTTTGCTCGATTAATGCGGGAAACTCGGATAACCGTCTCATTCATGCTCTCGTGGAGCGGTGGTGGCCTTCTACCTATACCTTTCACTTTCCTTGTAGGGAACTGGGTTTCATACTGTTAGACTTTGTCATACTATCGGACATATCTTTTGGGAGGGGTCGCGAACTCCCGTACGATGAGAGGTACTCTAATTTAGAGGAAATAAAAAATATGTTCCCGGGAATCACAAGCTCTGACATGAGGTACGATAACATCACTCTCACCTATTTAAAAAAGTAGCAAGAGCCTTTGAATCTAAATCTCCACAATTACGACTCAGAAATAGATATCGTGTATGCACGGGCATTTATTGCCTATATGATGGGTAATCTCTTCTTCTCAAATGGTGCCATATCCCTTCGGGTGGGTTATCTGGTAGCCTTGACAGACTATGATATTCTTGGTGCGTCGGGTTTTGACTGGGGTATGCCAATTATGGCAGCTTTGTATCAGGGGATTGATGAAGTCTCAGTTCTGAGGCTCGGGAAGGTGAAGAAATCGATCACCGGATTCTGTGCGGTGTTGGAGTAATGGTACTTCGAGTACTGTCGTATTGGAATGTATCTAGTTATGGTACCAAACTTTAACCATATTTATCCTCGTATTTCTGGGTGGAGAGATAAAAGGGTGAGTACCGGGGATGGAATCCATCACTCTTTTGTTGTGATCAGAGATATGATAGAATTAAAGGACAAAACCAACATAGATTGGCAACCATGGCATAGGTCTACGAAATTGAGACGTCCAAAGGTAAGAGTTGCTTCAACGCTGAGCACCCAGAGGGTTCCATTGGTGTCAGTCCCGTACGGCCATGGTATGCTTTGGTATTCAGGAGACTGGTGTATGTGTCAGATGACCGGGCTTGATAGTATGTTTTATGACCCCTTTTAGGAGATTATGGAATTCCCAAGGTACGATCGAGAGTTATAACAGAGTCTGAAGGATGTGGACTTCTACGATGGTCGCGATTATCTAGTTCCCGACGTAGATTACATGACATATTGGCGTCTCGTTCATCCAAATCCCAAGATCGGTTGTACTTTAGTAAAGAGGACGGGAAATATTTGGTCGGTCGGGCGTGATCTAATGAGGCCCGATGTAATCTTTCCACCTACGTCGAGTTTAGCTACGTCTTCATAAGTGCAAGACTATGGTGTTCAGGCGACCGGCGATCCAGGTGATATGGGATGGTTCATGGATGTGGCAGGACCGAACAATCAACGTAGACGGATACCGATCCTGGTGATGCAGGTACCATACCCATGTCCACCTACGTATAGTATGGATGAGTTGTGGCATCAAAACCATTGATTAGGGTATGCGGCATATGAAGACTCGAGACAACTAACTGACAACAATACTGAGTTGAAGAGGGAGCTGAGCCGGGCACAAGAGGTCATCCGAGAGACGTCCGATAGACTAGCTGAGATGTCCATTTCCTACCAGATAGAGCCGGTTGTGCAATGCACCTATGACGAGAGTCACCCACATGGCAGACGCTCCTGCCAAACGAAGAGAGGTCGTCCCAGTTAGGCTATGTTTTATTTAGAACTTTTATTTATGTTTTGTTAAAACTATGTTGTGTATTAATATTGTCTAAACTATGTTTTATTCGGAGTATTAATATATTTTTTATTTTGAAAATTATATTTTTGGAAACTTGTTGTACAAATTACTCAACAGACATATTAACAGCTATATTTTTTTATCTTGGAAACTTGTTTTACAAGTTACTCAGCGGCCATATTAACGACTATATTCGAAGAATGGAAACTTGTTGTACAAGTTACTCAACGGTTATATTTTTTTTTTGGACACTTGTTAACGGCTAGTTTTTTTCATCTATAAATGTCATTTATCTCCTACACTCTCCTCCCTTCTAATCTTCTACACTATCCTCCCTCCTTACCCATCTCATCAAAACCACTATGTCTTCCTCAACCTCCTAATCTAATTCTCAAAACTACTCTCAATCTTCCAATACGAACTAACAAGGAAATGTCTTTCCTCATCAAATCGGCACATTTGATCCGTCGCAAATGCCTAACACCTCCCAAGGTCAGAATCACCATGTTCGCCAACTATTCTCGCCACCCGACAATCAATCTCAATCTCAAACCCATTGATATTACCCTTATTACCCAGACCAAGGATATTACCCTCAATTTGATGGGTATACGGGCTCGTACCCTCAACCGGGAAATCCATATTATTCATCTCAAACTTGTTTTGCCGGTAGAAGTTCGAGTACCACGCCGATTTAAGGTACATAGGGTTTAAATTATTTAAATCTTAATACATCGCCGGTTGCATCTCCAGTCATCTCCAAGGAACTCAATCTGGTTCTCACGAGAAGTAATACGTGGACTCATGGGAAGGCAAACTCTACAAGAAAAATGACATTGACACCTATTATAGTTGAGGATGTACCTCAGGCTGAAGAACTCAATCCGATTCTCATGAGAAGTAATACGCGCGGGAAGGCAAAGTCTAAAAGAAAGACGGCATCGGCACCTATTATAGTTAAGGATATACTTGAGGCTTCAAAGGATATTCATGACGACAAAGAACAATACTCCAACTCCAAGAATTGGTCGTCTGATGACTTCGTGAATCTTTCATGCACTTGGTCCCAAGTATCTTAAAACCTCGCTACTACGAACAACTAAAAAGCCGCTACATTTGGGTTCAAGGTGCGTGATCAATTCAACTTCTTCTATGTTGACCAATCGATGTGGCAATCTTACAATAGTGTCAATTATGCGTATAAGGGGCGGCTCAGTAAGAAATGTTCAATTTTTAGAGGTATCATTCAAAACCTTGAGAGCCGACATCATACCGGTATTGAAACGGATGACTTCGTAAGTATTTCATTTATTTTTCTCATTTCATTAATGTTCAAAGGTGAATTATACTCTAAAATATTTTCTAACTTGATTTCTAGGAACATATGGTAAACGATACATTTTATCAAACCCAAGGCAAACCATTTAAACTTGGGAAAGCGTACAAAGTTTTGGAAACTTGCCCAAAATGGTCACAAATTCATCACATCAGCTAACCCGGCCGCAACGTCGCTAGAAAGTTAAATTTTAACGATAGCCCGGGTAACTCCACCAATACCGATCCTGAAGCACCTACATCCGACACTCCAAATATCGCAATTCCGGATGATAATATCGACGTAGATGCACCACTATATTCTTGTAGGGATGTACGACCAGACAGCCAAAAAAATATAAGGCAAAAGAAGCGGCAAAGTCAAGTTCAATTTTTTGGGGAAATAGGATGTTTGAGACAACGTCCAACATGATAAAGTCATGGAATCTGAGAGATGAGCAGAAGAAAGAGGAAAAGGAAGCTAAAGCTAGACGTTAAGAGGAACTAAAGTTGATGAAAGGGGTTGAGTTTCAAAGGAGGCGTGAAGCGGAGCTAACGCAAAAAAAAACTTTGACGACTCGCATATGTTAAAGGTGATGACAACGGACCTTGGTAACCTACAATCGGCACAAAGGCGTCGGATAAAGAAGCAGATTAAAGAATATTCAAAGAAGTTGAAGGAGCAGTGCCCAAGTGATGACATCGTTTCTAGTGATGAATAATGATGTAATCCTTAACATTAATAGTAGTTATTAAGATCTATGTAATTTCATTATTTCAATAAAATTGTTATTAATGGTTCATAATCCATAAATTGATACAAAATCAAAAAGCTGAAGCAATAAACTATGTTTTATTAAAGTGTTACAATGATGAAGACTTGGAAATAAAAAACATTACAACTTCAACATTAAACTTAAAAAAAAAAAACATTACTTTAGAAAATAAACAAACAATGATGAAGATTACAATTACTCTGCCCCTTTTCGACTCCACAAATGCGCGACAAGTTCATCTCGTAATTGGAAATGAGCTCCTTCATTTCTAATTTCATGAACCTTCTGGATGTACTCTGCCATAGTGTTGATTGCGTGTCTTGGATTTAAGTCCTCCTTCCAATTATCCACGACTTTTCTAAACTCGGGATCAATGTCTATTTTCTGGATGTAAGTATGACATTTATCTTCTACGATCATATTGTGCAAGATTATATATGCATACATAACATTTCCTAGATCACTAGGTTTTCAAAATCGTGCACCGTTTGCCGATATTTGAAACCTAGCATGTAATACCCCAAATACACGCTCTACATCTTTCCGGCATGATTCTTACATCTTCAAAAAATATCTTTCGGCATCGTTGGACGGATTTCTTATGGTTTGAACAAGTATTTACCATCTTGGATAGACTTCATCCGCTAAGTAATACCCCATAATGTGCGGTACCGTGCCTATATTATAATTGTATGGCGGTGCAACTCCATTAGACAAGTTGCTGAAAAGTTACCCTTAATGCAAGACGTTCACGTCGTTATTAGATCCGGGCACCCCAAAGAATACGTGCCATATCCAAAAATCTTGGGATGCAACCGCTTCTAAAATCACCGTCGGGATTTTCTTATACCAGGTATATTATCTTGCCTACCCGGTAGGACAATTCTTCCATTTCCAATGCATACAATCTAAACTTCCTAACATTCCCGGGAAGCCTCGCGATCCATTCACTTCTAGCAAGTGTAATGTATCATCTTCATTGGGAGATCTAAGGTATTGAGCTTTGAATTGTGTTATAATAGTTTTACAAAAAAAAATTAAACACAAAATAGCCATAGACTCCCCAATCCGAAGGTATTCTTCTTGGGTGTCTGCGCTCGCACCGTAACATAACATACGAAGTGCGCACGTTATCCTTTGGTGCGAGGATAAGCCCATAGTCTTGGCAGCATTTTCTCTTTGAATAAAATAGGGGTTCGAAGAAAGTATTTGATGATAAATACGTTGATACACACATTCGCTCATACGGAATCGACGATGAAATGAGATACCTTTGAATCTTGGGTTGTCACCGAAGTAATCCCGGTTAAGGCTATCCTCCCCCAATTTATGCTCACGGCTTTTCCGTTTGTCAATCTATACCCTTTTACTACCTCCCCGCCTCCGTGATGATGTCACATCTTTCTATTTTTCTTCTACTTCTCCCATCTCAATCATCATCTTGCCATACTCGTGTAACAACTCAACTTGATGTCGGAATAGTTCTTTGTCACTGGACGATGATGAAGACAATGACTCTAAAGATGAGAGTGATGCCTCAGGCCTGAGCAGGTCAGCAATGATTTCATCAGACATGATTCGGTGCAATTGATAAGAAATGAAGAAGGTTGAGTTTTAAGATATAAGGTGAATGTGTTGATTATAGAAAAAAGTAGGAGATGAATGGGGGGTTATAAATAGAGAAAAAACTAGCTATTTATAGCCGTTGAGCATCTTGTTGAAAAAATTTGATATGGGAAAAACTCAGGTAAAATAATGGGGAACCAAATATATTTTTTATGCAGGCTTATGCCGCGCACTTCTGAACCACACGGCAAAAACTAGCCGTTTAGAAATCTTTATATCTTAGACGTCCACGTGGTTCAATCCTAGACGTTGAAGTTACGCACACTTCATAGCAGCGCTTAATAGGAACCATTAATGGGAGGACACATGTTATCATCTTAGAGGGAGAAGTGTTGCCGCACACTTCTGAACTGCGCGTTATGGTTACGCGCACTTCAGAACCGCGTGGTATGAATTCACCCTCAATCCACCCTCAAGGGTGGATTTTCCACCCAAATCCATCCTTGTATGAATTTGTGAGATGCTACGTCAGGTATCAACCTAGTTGCTGGGAGACGAATGGGTAGAAAAGAGGGTGAATTTGGAATTCACCCTGCCACGTCAGGGTGTATCTAGCTGTTGTGGGTGCTCTTATGACATGATCAATTTACATAATAATATAGAGAAGTAGTTGTGTGGTTCTTGTGTTTGGAATTAGGATAGTGATTTTGTGGCAGTTAGAGAACCTATACTAAGAATTATTGCTTAACATACCCAAAATTGTGTAGAATTTTTTGGTCATGATATCACAAGCGACAACTAACAACTGCAGCATCCAATATGATTTCATAAGTAGATCATGGCATACGCCTTTGCCCTTAACTAAGCTATATCATCGACTTTTCATTTATTTATACTGGTATTCAACCTAGATTGGTCATTCCCATATTGTACTCTGATGTTCCTTGTAGACTTGCAAACATTCTCAAATATCCCTCCAAAACCACTGCCCCTTTCAAAAGCTCTTTTCCTATATTAACAGAGTATTTTTCAAAGCTAAGGCCGTTATAACAGGCTTTTAGTATCTGGTTCAGGTTCTGGGCACCTCTTGAGATCTCTTTAATTGGAGTGGTAGAATATTCCATTTTCCCCATATTTCTACCATTCTCAAGAGCAAAAACAAGGGCATTTGAAAGATCGATTATGTTTTCAGAATTCCGAGCTCTTCCGATGGGGACAATTATGGTTTGTACATACATAAAATGAGTATAGTTTTGGTCTCTTCATAAATTGTGGTCATAAATTGCTCAAGTAGACACCATACAGTTAAGATATAGTGGGCTTAATTATGAGACCCGCCTCAAGTGAATCTTAATGCTTAATTATAGTTAAGATATAGTGTACATAAATGCTGAATTTTGAGGTAAACATACATGCGAGGGCTAAAGACTGCTTTCAATAACACTCACTTAAAATAGGGTTCTAAACTTGTACAAAAATAATCGTGATGAAGTACGGCTTATCCTTGTTTTTTAAAGATATATATCACTAGTTACCTCACTCTCTATCACTACAACTTTACAATACAACAACACTTCTCTTTTTAATTGTATCATACTATCATCAATTTGTTACTTGGAATGGATATTTGGTGTATATTATAACTTTTGAGTGTTCGAGTTGAAACAAAATCACTTATAACAATCCTTGTTATTGTTCTTTGTGAAGCCTGTTGAACTTATAGCCCCAGTCTTCAGTGGATTCCCTGCTTCGACATCTGTAGCTCAGCGAAAGCTGCTTATAAGGTAAATCAACTAGCCCCGTCAAATAATTAGAACATTACATTGAAAGATTTCCATACAAAAATTACTGATAACTGCCCAACACATTGTAGACTTTATGAGACTATTGATAGAATTACTGATAACTGTTGATACTGCGGCACCCAAACACTTAATTTGTTTGAATCTCAATTAATCGTATTTCATTTGATTGGTCAGCTACAGTGTTAATGTAAGCTATTACAAGAGATCCAACTGATAAAGAGTACTTCTGAGTAATCCTGGAATTTGATTCACCCAAGAATTTACACTCCAACTTGTTGAAATTAGAAGAAACTTCAAAGAATATAATTTCATTGCAGAACTTCTTCGTTGGTGTTTATGCCTGTGATCTTTCTTAATCTATGACAAGCTTCCCTAGGTTTTCCTTTTGTGACGGTTCCGTTAACTATTAGTTTTGATCTCTACAGTCTACATGCACCATTAACCATGTAACTGACATTAACTTATTTCATCATTGCAGATTTGAAAGGCCTGATTTCCCGCTTATGTTCTCGGGAGAATCCTCTCTGGTCGGTGGGTAAGTGTTCATACCTTCACTTTCTTTTTGATTGCTACTGTGTCTTTCCATTTCTTACTACTACTTTTTCATATATTATCATGTGGAAATTGATTCTTCCTATAGTATTGTTGACAGTCCCGTCAGTTTTTTCCTTCTTATGGAACATACGAAATTGCCATAAAAAAGAGTATATTCGAATGAGTACTCTAGAAGACAATAACATTTGATCTAATCCCAAAAAGACTTCGATATTAAAAACCATATGGAATATTGTTTCTCTTTATTCATATACATCTTTGATATCAATTTCACCCTCACAGGTTGCCCTACGCTCAGTGTTATGGAGGACATCAGTTTGGAACTTGGGCTGGACAATTGGGTGATGGCCTTACTGTGTTGCAGAGTATGAGAGGGGGAGGGATTGCTCTGTGGCAGATGATTTTGCTGTGTTTATGTTTTTATTATGCTCTTAGTGGTCTTTGAATTGTTCATGTTTTGATGATTGTATTATTCTATATAAATTAGTTATTTTCTCCTTTTCTCTTTGAATTGGTTATATTTTGGAATTGTCATGTATTTAAAGTAATACTTTATTTGAAGTAATGATTTTCGTGAAGGGAATTGGACCAAATTGGATCATATAGCCCAAATTGAATTTTATTGGCTTTTGGTTCGGTTTCGGTTTCGCATGGCTTTCCTTCGGTTCGGTTCGGTTCGGTTTAGCCATAGTTCGGTTTTGGTTTCAAAATTTACAAACCGAATGTTTCGGTTTCGATTTAGGCCCAAAACTGACCCCCATCGACCCATCCTCACCCCTAAGCCCTAATCTTCTCAATCTCCTTCCTCTTCTCCCCTAGACACATCTGTTTCGTGTTCCGAATAGTAGCTTCCTTCATTTTAATCGTACCAAGCCTAAGTTTATCCAGCTTAGCCTCCAGATCCTCCTCTCTTACCAGCTACTCTTTTTTTTTCTTTTTTCTTTTTTCTGGTAAGCTCCTTCTCGATGTTTTTAAAGACAAGAACCTCATTGGCGAGGCTTTGACCACCAAGCATACAAGGCTTGGCATCGAGAAGAAGCTTCTTGATCTGCATTATAGTACAAACATGAGATCTCAAAGACGAAACCAAAGTTATTAAACGAGTAAAATCGTGAAAATTTCTCACCTGGTTCATCAGGTGATGAGCTTCGATGAAGAAAGTCAACAAAATATTGGCCCCAACAAGGCTGTTGGAAAACTCTTCTTCTAAAGAATTGGCCCCATACGCATAGGACTCAATTGTCCGCTACGTTTCCTCTTCTGAAATTTCAAAAGTTCCCCCAGCCTTTGACATTAACAAGTCGAGGGGACCCTTCTTCCCCGCTATAGCTCTCTGCTGTGTAGCAACAACCGCCTTTGGTGGTTGACCTTCTGGGACATGTACAGTCCCTAACCCTGTAACTTTATCATTCTGTCTCCAGAAGGTTTCTCTGTAGGGGAGAGGAAAAATAATATTAATGAGACTCTAAAGGCTTTTTAGTTGTATTTATAGGAAAAGTGTTGCTCAAGTTTGAGACTAAGAAACTTGTTTATCAAGGTCCTATAATTTCCTAACTTGTCTCTCAAGTATACTCAAGTTCTCAGGAGACTCAGGACTCCAGATTTAGCAAGTTCATTTCAGAGTTGGAGTTGGATTGTAATATCACAAGATTTCTTTTCTGATTGAGTCTCAAGTTGTATATATCTTTTAGCCCAAACTTGTGTCTCAAGCATCCTAGTTGTCCTGAGGCTCTCCAGAATTTGTATACAATTGACACTTAACACATAATTTTTTGCAATTTTTATATTTCAGTCTTTAGATTTTAATTTGTAGCCATTTTTCACAAGTATAAATTTAAGGAAATAGTTTTGATTTAACCAAAACATATAGTAAGAAGTAATAAAAAAAAACTTTCTAGAGTTGTAGCCACTGGAAATTTTTGTTTTAGTTATTTTTTTTATCACAAAGCCATGTATTACTAATTTCATAGTAAAATTCCCTGGTCCCTGTTAAGGGTAAACTCAAATTGATGGTCGTTCGAACGAGATGTTTGTTTCCTGCGTTGGAAACTTGAACCGTCAAAGTCATTCGAACAAGACTGGATGTCGTTTGAACGAGATGCTTGTTTCTAGGGATAGAAATCTTATTTCGTCGAAGTCGTTATAACGAGTTGAGGCTAGTTTTAGAAGTTCATTTGGGACATTGAGTTTGCATCGAGATCTGTTCTGTTTGTAATTAGTCCCCTAAGTATATAAGGGGGACTTAGGTTATTTGTTAGCCTAATCTTTTTATGTGAGTTTAATTCAAGAGATCTAGGGTTTTAGAGACTCCATTACAAAGCTTGAGTAAGCTTGGAGAAGATCGTGTGTAACCTATTTGATCACAGTAAATTTTTTATGGGGAGTGGTTTTTCATCCGCAAAGGTTTTCCACTTCCCTCCACCGGGAAATACTTGTCTTTGTTTATTATTCTTTGGTTGATTGTTTACTTGTTTTTTTTGCAAGGCAAGCCAGTTTTATATAGGGATCTGTAACCTTGAGTTTCCAATCCCATAAGGTTTCGATCCCGCGACCTCTCTCTAGGTGGAGAGGTATAACCACTGCTGGGACAAGAACGACATATTCCGTGTATCATTCTCGACGTAGAAGAGAGAGTAGCTACCTTGATTCTCAACAATTGGTATCAGAACGCTTATTACAGGGTTTGTATGGTGAAGAGCGATGGTCGATCAAGAGAAATTGAAGATCACAAAGTTCAATGGTTTGAATTTTAGAGTGTAGAAGATACAGATAGAAGATTACCTTTATCAGAAGGATCTTGACTTACCACTAGGTGGAATTGAGATGAAGCCAGCAGATCATGATGCTGCTAAGTGGGCACGATTGGATCTCAAGGCGCTTGGAACTGTTAGGTTAACGCTATAATCTCAAATTCTACATATGATCTCCAAAGTTACGACAACGAAGAATTTGATGGAGACTTTATCCTCTATGTACTCAGAACCGTTCGAGGTAAATAAGGTACATCTTTTACGGTACTTGTTTAACTTGAAGATAAAAGAGAATGGTAGTGTGCAAGCTCATATTTATGAGTTCAATACTATTCATGCTCAGCTTGAATATGTGAAAATCACTTTTACCGAGGAGGTAAAAATGTGGACTCTTCTAGGGCAGATGCCCGAGAGCTGGGAAGGGTTTATTACAGTTATGAGTAATTCATCGGGGAAGAAAGACATTAAATTTGGCATTATAGTCTCTTTGATTATGAGTAAAGTAAATAGGCGTAAAGCATATGAACCCTCTTCGAGTTCAAACGGCAGTGCGTTGAACGTCGAGGAAAAATGGAGGTCTTACAGAAAGTGGCCAAAATATAGAAGGGGCCGTTCACAATCAAGAAAAAAGTCTAAGCCGCCCGGTGTATGTTAGACTTGTGGAAATAAGGGTCACTTCAGGCGAGATTGTAATTATCCTAAGAAAGTTGATGACGAGGAGAAAGAAACAATAAACCTTACTGAGGAGGTTAGTTTTGATGAGGCTCTACTACTTTTGTGTGACGATGTTAATGAATCTTGGATAGTTGATTCGGGTGCCTCATTCCATTCTACTGCAAATGTAGGTTTCCTAACCAATATTGTTAAAAGTAACTTCGGTACGCCCTTTCTTACAGATAAGAGTGCACACAACATTACTGGAAAGAGAAATGCTAGGTTGAGATTGCCTTTGGGGGCGACGTTGGTTTTAAAGAATGTGTGACTTGTACCCAAATTGGGAGGTAACCTTATCTCGGTTAGCCAATTGGCAGATAATGGTGGATATGAAAGCGCATTTGGTATTACCTTCTGGAAGGTTACAAAAGGAGCTATGGTAGTAGCTCGAGGCTTAAGACAAAGAATACTGTATACAACGCAAAGCACAATTTCTACAATTTGTGCTACCATTCTGGGGATTGATACAAGTACTTGGCACAAATGGCTCGGTCAGATGAGTAAAAAGGGGATGAAGATGATGGTAGCAAAGGGAAAGCTAGAGGGTCTTGATGATGTTGATCTTAAGTTTTGTGAAGAGTGTATTCTTGCGAAGCAGAAGAAGGTTAGCTTCAAAATACCTAGAAGATCAATGAAACCTGGAAAGCTGGATCTTGTTCATGCAGATGTTTGGGGGACAACCATGGTGTCTTCTCTTGGTGGTTCTCATTATTACGTTACTTTCATTGATGATGCTACTCATAAACTATGGGTCTACTTTGTGAAGAACAAATCAGATGTGTTCGATAAATTCAAGAAGTGGATGGCTCTAGTTTAATATAAAACCGGCTTGAAACTGAAGTGTCTTAGGTTTGATAACGGGAGTGAATACTGTAGTGACGAGTTTGAAGACTTTTACACATCAAACGGGATTAGGTGACAGAAGGCAATTCCTAAAGCACCGTAACAAAATGGTATTGCAGAACACATGAACCGAACCATAAACGAAATAGCGAGGAGTATGAGACTCAACCCTGGATTGCCAAAATGTTTTTGGGCGGATGCGGTTAGTACGACGGCATACTTGATTAAAAGAGGGCCTTCAACGGCTTTGGACTTTGGAATTCCTGAAGAAGCATGGACCGATAAAGAAGTAAACCTTTCTTACTTGCATATTTCGGGTTGTACCTCATATGTGCTTGAAAATTCAGATACAAGGACAAAGTTAGATGCAAAGTCAACAAAGTGCATATTCATTGGATATGGTGGTGATGAGTTTGGGTACCGATTTTGGGATGCGAATAATCGGAAAGTCATCCGGAGCCGTAATATTATATTTAATGAGGAAGTTTTGTATAAAAACTTCAAAGTACCTATGGAAAGAATTGAAGTGAAGCAGTAAAAAGTATCGACATTGAATTTGAACCCTCTCGAGAGGTTGATGAAGAAGTCGTTGTTGAGTCCGATGCACTGGATCAAGACATTCCAATAGCACTTCGAAAGGAGCCGAGAATTGCAAGAATTTTGGCTAGGTGCATTAACTCCTTACATCACTTGTTACTTACTGATGGTGGTGAACCAAAAAGTTATAAGGAGGCTTTAGATGTGGAAGCCAGGAACAAGTGGGAGCATGCTATGGATGATGAGATGTAGTCATTATCAGTAAATTAAATTTGGGATTTAGTTCAATTACCGAAAGGGAAGAGAGCATTGCACAACAAGTGGGTATACAGACTAAAATACGAATCTGACGGTTCAAGGAGATTCAAGGCTAGACTTGTGGTGAAGGGCTTTTAACAGAAAGAAGGCGTTGATTTTGGTGAGATCTTTGCTCCTGTTGTGAAGATATCTACTATTCGGGTTGTGATAAATATAGTTGCAATTGAAGATTTACATCTTGAGCAGCTTGATGTCAAGATAACATTTCTTCATGATAACCTTGATGAAGAAATTTATATGAAATAGCCAGAAGGGTATTCAGTTAAAGGGAAAGAAGATCTTATGTGTAAGCTCACGAAGAGTTTATATGGTTTGAAATAGGCACCGAGGCAGTGATATTTGAAGTTCGAACAATTCATGTCTAGAAATGGTTATTCGAAAAGCAATGCGGGTCACTGTTATTTTATCAAAAATACGGGGAACTCATACATCATTTTACTTGTGTATGTAGATGATATGTTGGTAGCAAGTACCGACATGGGAGAGATTTTCAAGTTAATACAGCAGTTATCCCTGAAGTTTTTTATGAAGGACTTGGGTGCTGCAAAACAAGTTCTTGGTTATGCGTGTTACAAGAGACAGAAAGCGGTGAGAATTGAAGTTATCTCAAGCTGAGTACATCGGCAAAGTACTTAAGCGGTTTAGCATGGATGGTTCTAAGGTTGTTAGTACATCATTGGGAGGTCGCTTTAAATTGTTAAAGTGTTGTCCGAAGACACAGAAGGATCATGATAAAATGCGGAAGGTTCCTTTTCAATCAGCGGTTGGTAGCCTAATGTACGCTATGATTTGTATGAGACTGGATATTGCCCAAGCAGTATGAATTGTTAGTAGGTATATGAGTAATCCATGCAAGGAGCATTAGAGAGCTATAAAATGGATACTTAGGTATCTAAAGGGAACTCAAGATATGATATTATGTTATGGGGGTTCTTAGATATGCATACAAGGTTTCGTTGATTATGATATGGTGGGTGACATGGATAGGCGGAAGAGCACTAGAGGTTTTGTATTTACATTGGGAAGCGGTGCGGTTACATGTGTTTCTAGGCTACAGAAGATTGTAGTTTTGTCTACGACGGAGGCGGAATATGTTGCGGCTAGGAAAACATGCAAGCATATGGTTTGGCTTAAAGGGTTGATGAAAGAGCTTGGTAGAGAACAATATTCTCCTAAGTTGTATAGTGATAGTCAAAGCGCTATACACTTAGGGATGAATTCGGCTTTTCACTTTAGGACCAAACATATTGATATTCGATATCATTATATTTGCTCGCTCCTCGAGGACGGTGTGTTGAAGCTTGTGAAGATTCATACTGATGTGAATCCGGCCGATACATTTACAAAGGTAGTGACTTTTCAGAAGTTGACGACATATACAACTTATGTGGATCTTCATGATTGAAGGTCCGGATAGTAAGAGCAATTCATTTGGAGATCTGGATATGGGTTACCGAATTCGATTTCAAGTGGGAGATTGTTAAGGGTGAACTCGATTTGATGGTCGTTCGAACGAGACTGGATGTCGTTCGAATGCGATACTTGTTTCTAGGGCTAGAAACCTTGTTCCGTCGAAGTCGTTCGAACGCGCTTAGAGTCGTTCGAACGAAAACCACGTAGGCTAGTTTTAGAAGTTCATTTGGGAGTTTGCCTTGAGATCTGTTCTGCTTGTAATTAGTTCCCGAAGTATATAAGGGGGATTTATGTTATTTGTTGGCCTAATCTTTTTCTGTGAGTTTAATTCTAGAGAGCTAGGGTTTGAGAGACTCCACTATAAAGCTTGAGGAAGCTTGAAGAAGATCGTGTGTAACCTATTTGATCATAGTGAATTGTTCGTGGGGAGTGGTTTTTCATCCGCAAAGGTTTTCCACTTCCCTCCTCCGGGAAATACTTGTCTTTGTTTATTGTTTTTTTGTTGATTGTTTACTTGTTCAGCATATTCTGCGTATCATTCTTGACGTAGAAGAGAGAGTAGCTACCTCGATTCAGCAGTCCCTATGCGGCCCTGTCATTTTCGTGAAGCAAAAAATGACAGGCCTTTCTAGTCCTCCTGGGCCTATCGCTGCTTGCGAACAAAGACTACTGTCAGCAACCTTCTTAACCCTTGACTCGTAAGGTAGCCCACTTAGTACTCGAAGGACATGCTTGCATCTCGTCGTGTCAGAAGATCAATGACTTTGGTGATCGATCTGTATCCCAATTTTAGCATTTCGCAACAGTTATAGTCATATAGATTGCTCAATCAGTAATTCTTGACACTGATTATTGAGTAGTTAGGGTAGGGAAACTTGCAGGAAGTTCGCTATACATTTGCACAGGTTGTTTTGACAATGTTCATCTCTTTCATCTGACCACCATAATTTGTTTGCCCATCCTTTGGAGCTAGTTAGGAAAGAAAAAACACTGTAAATAAGTTTGGATACTTGTAATGAAGTTCATTCATGACCTAAATTTTCATAATTTCCTGGCCACTACAATTCGTTTCAGTTGACAGTAGTTTTTAATTTCTAAAAATACTAAATATTTTAATGTTTAATCTCATCTAAGCTAATCCCACTTGCTCTTGTTATTAAGGACATAAATCCCACTACAATGGTAACATGCGATATACCCAAGAATTGTGTCCCATACAGGCGGGGAAATGTTACGAAACGACACAATACTTGAACAACAATTGTGCCTATCCCAAATATCACAAGGCTTAAAATAACTTGCTCAAATATCAAAAAAAAAAAGTGGGATATTTTGACACCACTAAGCATGGATGTCTGAAAAAGAAGACGCGTATCCAACTACGAGGACACGATCAGAGGAGTGGAAGTGGCACAGGATACAGAGTTGCATTTTTTATGTAGTCTTGAGTGATTGTACGTAAGAGGCTCGTCAAAGCGTACATTGACAAGTAAACATATCTTTCCCAAGGAGCTCTTACTCTGGCTCTGGTTTTGCTGACGTTGAGTTTATATTAGTAAATTCTAAATTTCGAAGCCATATCCTAAATATTAGGCGCCCGATCGCATCGAAACGTAAAAGACTTGAAAAACAGGGCTCAAACCAAGTGAGTAAAGTACTCCAGGAGATGCTCGGCCAAAAACTTGATCAGTATCTTGATTGCCCCATGGGCCTAATTTATCTAAAAATAGAAACAACGGGCAGGATTGAGTAGACAAAACTCTGCTTTTTAGTGGCAGCTCAGCAAAAAAGTAAATATATTTTATCTCATATTTTGACACATGTGCAGGTCACATGCACATCAAAATCTGATAAAAAGTCAGTTGTTTCCCCCAAAAAAAAAGTAACTGTCACTACCTCTCTATCTTCACATCACAAATTAGGGTTGTAATTGATGGAGGAGAAGGGATTGAAATCAACTAGGGTTTGTTGTGATTACTGTAACGATGAGATCGCAGTGTTGTACTGTCGAGCTGATTCAGCTAAACTATGTTTGTTCTGTGATCAACATGTTCACTCAGCTAATGATCTCTCTCGCAAACATATCAGATCTCTGATATGTGATAATTGTGGGACTTCGCCTGTTTCGATACGATGCGATACTGACTGTCTAGTGCTCTGTCAAGAGTGTGATTGGGATGCTCATGGGAGTTGTTCTCTTTCAGCTTCACATCAGAGAGTCCCTGTAGAGGGGTTCTTAGGGTGTCCTAATGCGCTCCAACTCGCTTTGATTTGGGATTTTGATTTAGATGATAAGAAATTGGCTTTACAGACTGAGAATGAGGACCCCAATTGGGATTCGATTGATTCTTGGTTGTATAAGCCTAGTGAAAGTATGAGTTTTCAGGAGCTGTTAGTACCATCTGGTGGTGTTGTTGTTGCTACTACTGAGATTGTTTCCAAGAATTCCAGCTGTGGGAAACATAAACAAGTGTTGTTTAAGCAGTTATTGGAGCTGTTTAAGCGAGATCCGATTCATGGTGATGGTGTTGGTGTTGGGGAGGATTTGGGACCTGAGGAACAAGGGTATAATAATGGGTTTATGGAACCTAATCAGCAGATGCCATTTACGTCTCTGCTGATGTCGGTTGCGCCACCGAGCAATGGCTTAGATGGGGTTTGGGATTATAATCCCCCTACTTATCATCAGTCCACTCAGGTACTAATTCAACAATTTATTATTGTTCCATATTTGTGTATGTTCATGTTGCATTAATAGAAGATTGACTTTTCTAGATTTGTTTATGAGCAATCAATTAAATGAAAGATCTGACAAGAGCCTCTGAGTGTGAGCATTGAGAGAGTGCTAAACTTAGTTGGTTCTGGGATTTTTTTTTAAAGAAATTTGGGAAGGGAGGAGGATGAAGTTTGGATATGTTTTAGGGCGATTTAGACTATACCCCCCAAAATTTAACCTAAACTTAATCTTGTTCCCTCAAACCGCCAAATATTATGGTCGACCCCCCCCATTTCATGTCTTCTCCCCCGGTTCATTGTTTTGACTTGACTTGACCGGTCTCTTTGCTGGTTCGAGGGGGCAATATTAAATTTGGGCTAAATAATGGGGGGTAAAAACTAAATCGCCCTATGTTTAATACTACAATGTCCATGGTCTAAAGGAAGGCTTTCTCCTATATTAATGAGAGTGGTCAATAATTGGATTACTTCAGGCTAAGTTTTTGTGCCATTTGGATCTGTTGCAGAAAACTGGTATATGATATGTTTTATCAAAGGAAGCTGACTATATTATTGCTCATTTTCATAAAAGCTAATTCTCATCTTTCATAGAGATTCTTGCTAGCAAAAGTGTGATTTTGTTATAATTTTGGTTTATCTATGACTGCATCTTTCTTCGCAATAGGAAAATGATGTCCATTTAAATGCTTGATTGAAGTTTCTCGTCTCTTTGTAGATATGGGATTTTAATTTAGGAAAATCACGGGATCAAGAAGCACCTAGTCATCCAGATATCAAATTCAATACGAGTAATGTGGATTTCATGATACAGAGTTATAGTGACTTTGTTAAAAGAAATCCATCGGAAACAACAAAAGTTATGGAAGACGTATACACCAAACATGATGATGTCAAGTTAGAAAGTGTAAGTGTTTGTGGACCAATTGATACTAAATACCCCTGAGTTATAATCATCCTTAACTACAAGATGTTGTCATTTTCTCTATTTGTCAATAAAGCACCATTGCAAGACTAGCCATCTCAATACTGAATGTTTGGGAAATCCAGTGATTAAATTTTAGTAGCCTTTACCCCAGATTTGGAACTTTACCTTGCACCCTCCATTATTTTCTGATATTAGGGATACAACCCTATGATCAAAATTAGACTCATTGGCAAATGCCTGAATGAGGGGTAAGTGAAAAGTTGCAAACTTGGTGATCAGAGTCTATTTTGATAACATAACGGTTGTCAAAGTCAAAATATCCCTATTTAACACAACCATTATAATGTCTGTAATCTCACATATTATCTCATGAATTGCAGAATTTCATGAATATCCCTACAACATCTGAAAGCAACAACTTAACCATGATAAGATCGTCATCGGGGCCTATCTCAGCTAAAGCTAAAACCAGTAGCACCAGTAACGGGGCCAAAGATATCCATTTCTTGGAACAGTCTCTCCTGGTTAGATGTGAAACTGCAAGAGCTACAACCCAGGCTGACATGGAAATGCTAGCTCGGAATAGAGGTAATGCCATGTTACGTTACAAAGAGAAAAAGAAAACTAGGAGGTATGTCTTCCATCTTTGGAGTTGTTACATCTTATTTTCTTTCAAGAAGCACAAACTAAAATATTGTCAAATTAAACAATGATCAGATATGATAAACACATAAGGTATGAGTCGAGGAAGGCCAGGGCTGACACTAGGAAGCGGGTGAAGGGTCGATTCGTCAAGACTTGTCAAACGCAAGATGGTGAGATCAGCAGTTGACTGTGAGCTTCTTCTGTCACTATCTACGGAAGTCGTTTGGTAAAGAGATTTATATGCTTCTCATATCATAATGTGGATTAGTTTTAGGCGGTTGAATTTCAGTATTGTTTGCCATCTGTAGATATGCCTTGTCTTTTGCTATAATAGTAACTATTGATCAAATTCTAGCAAATTTGGGATTTGCGGAGGTTTCTGCTTATCCTTAAGCAAATATTGATCAAATTATAGCAAATTTGGGGTTTACGGAGGTTTCTGCTTATCCTTATGAAGATAATATAGAAGGTAAAACGAATCGCGAAGAACTGCTTAATTTAACTCCAATATTAATTATGAAATGAAAAGAAACAAACAAACAAAAATCTTGACATCCATCCTGATCTTACAAAAGTTCAGAAAATAAATCTAAATGGAACCACTGACCATTGAAGAAGCTAGTAATCTTTGTGAACTTCACTATTTCCTTCTCTACCTCGTGCTCTCCTCCTGCCCATGCTAATTGATAAATCCATCTGTGCGAGCCTTACTTAGATACGTTTGGACCAAACAGTGAGGATCAAAAAGAGAATAGTAGCCAAACCAGAGAAGATAACAGAATTCTGCGATCTCTTACAGAACACATCAAAATGATTACAAATTGGCATCCACCCGATGTGATCATCTCCATTCATACCTAGGAAGCCAATTGTACTTGCTGCCGTGAAACCTGTGGCCGTGAGCAACGTTGATATCTAACAAAGTAAACCATATCACTTATTAATCTCTTTAAGACATAAAATTTGCAAGACTTCTAAGAGCCTTTCCAACTGTAAATTATTAATTTTAGAATGTAGAATTAATCTCATTAATGAATGGAAGTACACTTACAAAATCCATGAGAAACAACACAAAATATTTCTCCGGGTGAGTGATGGACAGAAGAACAATCACCAAAGAAACTACAGACAGCACAGACGCAATGGCCTTTGCAACTATAAAATACCTGCAGAAACAAAGCATCATGAGAACAAAATCATCTCTTATATGACAGTGTCTGAACACCTAATTGCACATTATTCTTACTTCAAGGCTGATGAGTAGCTATATTTAGCTGTGATGGCAAAGCCATATATCACTTTGGTTTGCTTGCTGGTGGCCATGACCCATATTGCAATCAACGTCGATGCAAAACACAAAATTCGCAAGATAGATTGCAATATGAGAAACTTTTTGTGGGATGTCTGAGGTGGTTTTGTCTCAGTTTTGTCTTGGGTGACGATCTCCATTGTTGATTGACTTTAAAGAACAGGAGAGGAGATTTTATGTCAAGAGAAAGAGAGGAGAAATATGTTCTTATCATTAGGTATTTATAAATAGAGAGAGAGAGAGAGTGTGTGTTTTAGAGTGAGAACGAATCAAAGATTGCAATCCAATATTTTAGGCACGGCTTCGATTCTGTTACCATATGCGGTGGACTCTTTTTCGAATTTTGTAATTTCAAACTTTGGGCCCTTTATAATAATGTTCGAGTTTGGGCCGGGCAGGGCAGGGCAGCCCATTTCGGATATCTGATTTTGAATTCGGGCAACTCTGTCAACACACATTTTCTTTCTGAAGAAGAGTTTTTCATGCATTTTTTTATAATCAGCCACTGAAACTCTGTGGCTCTATGGAGTATGGAGAGGTTTGGTATGGCAATCTATCCAACCATTTTTGTTAAACGCTTAATATGTTTAGGTGACCTACTTACTACCAACAACCTTTTTTTTTGCTAGGCGTCGACAATCCCCTTTTCTAGAACGCGGTTTTCTCTTCCAAGGGAAAAAATTGAAAAAAAAAAAAAAAAAAAAAAAAACCTGATTTTACTATAACCGAAAAAATAAAGGACCATTGGATTCGTACTATCTTTTATTGGGGTTTTTCGTTCTCTTTTCAATTTATGGGAGCATGATCATATAAATTAAAGTAAAATATAAGGTCACATGAAATGAGTTGTGGTGATCATAGTTCAAAGGTGGGGATTTCAGATTTTAAACCATGGATGGCTTTGTAAAGTATCCTGGAAGCAAGAGTCCTGTATGGGTCCTTTTCTCTCTTCTCCTTCAAATAACCAATGTACTTCTCAACTTCTTGTTTTGTATGTAAATACAACTCGTGTGCTTTTCCCCTATCTCTCAGTTCCTCTTTCCTCCCTGCAAACACATAACAAAACCCCACTAAATACAATTTATTTCCTAGGAAAAAAAGGTTAAGAAACTGCATTTTTGCGGCATCCATAATTGTCCTTCCTTGCTTGAACATCATTAGACAGATATTTCCAGTAATATGTATGTACCTTCGGTTTCAATAGGTTTACCGAACAGAAAATAAAACCGGCCTGGAAGTTTTGGTAGTACTCCTGGAATGTGAAAGTCTTGTTTTGAAACCTCTCCTTCAGCATCGGCCCTATTGACAAAAGATTCGAGGGAGTCTTGACATGATCAAAAATTGAAAAATAAGAAAGTACTTATAAAAACTATGCAACAATATAGTTGCTACTCCTTACATCCCTATTATGCTTATAGTTCAGGATTTCATAATACCTTAATCTTAATCGGCGATAGCGTCCATCATTTACTTCTTTTAAACGAGATTTAATAAAAGGAATCTTCATGAAGTCATTGTAATCAAGAAACATCTGAGATGAGGAACATGTCAATATATCTCCCTTAGACCTCAGCGGAACTTATTAGAAAGGAAGTGTAAAATATATATATTAAGAATAATGATGAAACATGAAGTTCTTACATCAAATACATCATCTTCTCCAATAACACCAAAGGGAACAATTTTGGCCCCAAATCTAGCGGCCATTCTGACAAACTCGGACTGTGATGGCCAAAATAACTTGTACTCTTCGCCCTGAAGAGATGGAGGGTTGATTATGAGAGAGCTAATAATAATCACAGATTTTGATTTTTATGAAGTTTCATGGCACAAACTTAACATTCATTAACCATAGCATGAAGTTACTAGAGGTCTCAGGAGAAAACAAGCATCACAAACAAAAACCAATTTATGACACACTAGACCACTCAAAGTGTATCACAAAAACAAGTAGGATTTTAAGATAAAATGTTACCTTCCGATGAAGGGCCTCACGGGCACCTCCTGGGTACAAAAGGATATGAGATTGTCTGGATAGTAGTTTAAATAAATTCTTTGCTGTGGCAGAAACTCCACCCATAATTCTCGCTGCATCGAATTCGGTTGATCTGAATAATTCACCTTCGAGATCCCTTTCAAATGCAATTGGGTGTGCCATTCCTCGCAACTTAATATTCCTTTCACTCCAAAAATGGTAACCAAGTGGAATTGTTTCCAATCCCATTAACATGTGATAGCCAACAAGTAAGACAGGCCCGGAATCTGGAATCCCTGCTAGTCCCCTTGCCATTCTCCCATTCTCTAAAGTAGAGAGCATCACTGGACTAACACCTAGCTCAAACCACCTAGGAGTCACAGTTATTGTTAAGAGATAACACCAAAGTGGAAAAGAAAAATGAAATCAATTGTTAATTCTTTAGTTATATGGAAAAATGGGAGCAAGGTGAGCAAAATACTCTTTCAGGCTATAATAATATGACCCTGGTACAGGAATATAACCAAAACACTAGTGTGATACAATACTACAAGGATGCAGGCAAAAAGTATCCCCAGGAAACATTATTCGAATGACACTATCATTCTGGATCAACAATCCTCACGAATGTATACTTTATGTGTTGGCAACCTGGCTATGTTCCACAGGTATGATCCATGTAAATACTGCAGAAAAGAATCAGTTTCTTAAAAGCTTTCTAGTTAAATGCAAAGTACCTGTATGCTTCAGTGACTTCTCTGAAGTCGAAAGTAGTTGGTGGTATAAAATCTTTCACATAGTCGAAGTTTTTTGTACGGCGGTAAAAACCAGCACCCTTAATGGTGGTTACCAAGTCAATACCATGTTCCTGTTGATGTCAAATAACAATCAACAAAATAAAATTTGAAACTAAAGATTCCAATCAGAAGAGCTGAGTTTCTGTAACTAAATTATGTAGATATATAGAAACCAAAAGAGTTAACATATTAGGGCAATAACCAAGAGAGAATTGGTGCTTTGTACCAAGAAAAGGGTATGACCGTTGTCCTCGAAGTTGCGTATTTGGCAAGAAGGAAGTACCCGACTAAGCATTTCAGCTTCATCTTTACTTGGTAATAGTTGATCCCTTCCACTGAAATTTGGACATGACTTTTAGGAAGATTGACAGAATAGAACTAGATCGTAAAATGGCAAGAGGCGGGGTTGAATGTAAATCACTACTGGATCTAAGAAATATAATGTGCAGAATCAGAGACACTAAAATATTAATGTAACGACCTCGCAAGGAGCAGCACTTCCGATTTAACAGCATGGAGACGAGAATTGGTAAAAGATGAAGCTGATTGAAGCATCCGCAGCTTCCATAGTATTGATTCTCTAGATAAGATGTTGCCCAGAATCTGTGAATCAAATCATCTAATACTTTTATAATTACAAAGGTAACTGTAATAAGCTATATCACTACTGTTATATTATACTATTGGGATAAGTCAGTGTGATTGATGACTATAGAATAAAAATACGATTCAAGAAATAAAGAACTTATGAAATCCATAATTATTCACGTAAACTCAGTGTAGTGCACCCCATGGGTCTTACAGAAAGAGTGGGTAATAATGCAGTAAAGCCTTGTGATAGTTCTCGAAGAGCTTGTTGAAAAGAAAGGCCTTTTTTTACACCAACCATAGCCATTCTCAAGGGATCACCTGAAAATTGGAGGAATAATACATTTAATTCCAATCACTGCAGGGTGTCTTTAATGAAAATCAGTAGTACAGAATTTAAGGAATTTAATATGAAAACACGACATACCTAAAATATAATTTAAAATACAGGGGAGGCCAACGTTGAGTTGTTCAGGCATGGCTTTTATCAAAGGGAGAAGAGGTTGCAACTGGGACTTGCTGAATGATGTAGCTGTCAAAATATAAGATAGGTATAAGTGTATATCACACTCTGCCAGAGTCATATCCAATACAATACTAGTATACATGCCATGCACAGAGAAGAACTGAAATCTCACATGGGTTTGCCAATATTAGCATAAGATCTATATCTGAATTACGGGCAGCGACAGCTAGTGCAAGACATCCTCCAAAACATTCTCCAACAAGATATATGGGTCTATTTGGTGATTGAGAGTGCTCTGATCTAAGAGTTGTTTCGACAAAGAGCATCAGGCCTGAAACAATAAATAATCAAAGAACTCTAATTATAATAAGAAACAAATTCATACAGTTTTATACACTTCACATGTCTGAAAATATTTCCCCACAATGAATTTTAGCCAAACTTCAAATTTAATACCAAAGTACTACTATTTTCTACAATCTCTGTTATTCTACTAAAACTGCAATCAACACCATCATAATCTCCTATGCCTCTGGGAAGAGCAATATCCAGTGAAGAAAAGAACAGAAGGAAAGAGACCTGCAAATGGTGTCCGATCCATTACTGGTATATGCAGGCACCACATGTCGAAAATCCTACATTTTAGAAGAAAGTTACGCATCAGGCCTCAATTTTAGCAACAAGAGTCGTGTCGGCTACCTAAATTTACAAGATCTCTTATAACTAAATAACAGTAAATGGCCTTCAACTGGTGTTACAGCAGTGGAGTCTCAATACATATCGTTTTTTCCCCTGTTTTACCAGAGGTTATGCTTTATTACTTTACGCTTGAGATTAACTACTCACTTCCCTAGTCTCTGGTGATGCATGGTGAGTCCAAGCCCAACGCCATCAATCCCTGCAAAATATCAAAATAATATTGGTATTTTCCGGTTAAGAAAATTAACTTTAGCTACTTTTGGCTGTGTTGGGTACACTGCGATTTTGTTTTACCAGATCACAAAATAATTCCTGTCTATTCTAACCATTAGATTCATGTATGAGACAAAAGCTAAAGTAAACCTAGTCAGGAATTATCAGTTTGCCAAAAATCTTTCTGATCACGAATATTTCTTGCCAATGTAACAAGGAGAGCCTTACAGACTTATGGTTTAGTGACTTTAGTCCTTTAGAAGATATTGGTAAAGGGGAAATCAAACAAAAGAAAATTTTACCAGGTAAGTAGAGAAGCAATGGAGAGTTCTCCCAGCGGGATCCGCATTCCAATGGTGAAAACCAACGAGGCGGTCCGCCGTCCGATTTAAGGAGATCCTTGGACCGATCTAGGTATTCCTTGAAGCTCGGCCTTACGATCACTGAGTCGTCTAATGCCTTTGATGTAGTTTCATTTTCAAGTTTATTATATAATCTTCCCTTCTCCAACACATTACTCCTACCCTTGGCCAACTGAGACGAAGAAATTGAGAATTTTACAGTCACTTGTGAGATTCTTCTCCTGAGATAAGATGGCATAAAAATACCATTTGCTCCAGCTACCGCCATCAAACCTCTCTGTTTCTGTAACACATTTGTTTTGTTCTCTGAAATTTGTCTAGATTTAAACTCGAGAAGGGGAAATATATGTGATGAGCACAATAAGCATTTTTGCGCCTACAAAAACTGTAAACAGAATGCATAGTTGCTGTTGGCACGGACGACTGATCTGTCATGTCATACATAATGCCACTATTTGCAGAATCCGGCATTCCTCCTCGAACTGGATCTGCCTTGCCTACTGATAACATCCTTGAATTGGACACTGTAGACCATGGAAACAAATTCATTAAGAGACCTTGATTTGTTTTAATTTTACCAAGTTGCGCATGTAATATAGTTTGTGTGGTGATTTATTCGCTTTCACTTTAAGATGCTAGAAATCTTGTTCAGTCGTAAAATAAGATAATGTTATTAGGAATCCGACATTTTCTCGGGTAAATTACATTTTGTAGGTTATACATGTGAATTGTGCCATTTTCCTTTTAGTATAATGTAAACTCAACTGATCCCTCATTCTTCCTACCAACCGAAGATTTTACATATTCATCGCTCACACATACTTGTTTCATGAGCCTATTTTCATCAAGTTGAACAGGGCAAACTCCTCCAACATCACACTCTTAATTATCATGGACCCGTATCAAAGAAATTTTTTCGAACCCGATCTACAACTGCAGCGAGATACATGTTTAAAATGGTGTGGCCACTCCACCCCAATAAACACCCCCATTTTCAGTCGTTTTTTTTTTTCACACACATTTTATACCACAAAACATAGCTACAACAACATAAGGTTCACTGAGTTCTGTACTCAGTCTGGAATATTACAACCCGTATACAACATATCAGAGAAATGCCCAAGAGAAGCTAATTCATGAGCTACAAAATTGATATGCCTGGGAATAAACAAAAAGGAAGTATACTGAAAATTTGAACAAACGTTGGTACTGTAGTCCAAAAAACTTGCCGCTGCCCAAGAAATGCCTGCACCCGAATGCTGTAAGTAGCTGATCATTTGTTGGCAGTAATCCGCAAAGAACATATGGGAGATAGGAGGTACACTTCTACCAACCCGAATCCAGTAATATTCCAGAGAGGACTTGAGTACAAAAAGAATGAAGAGGTATGTAGATAAAGGATCCCCAAGTTTTATTTTTTTTAAGAATAAGAGGTATTTTTCAGTAGTTGGGCACACACAAGCCCTATGTGCCCATTTTCACATTTAAATTTTCACGAATTCCCGGGCACAAACAAAGTGTGATTTCGTGTGAAAGAAAGAAAAGTGAGAAAGAGAGCTGTAATTTGAGGGTTAAATGGCGTTAATCGGAGCAGGCCTAACTGCGCCAAGTTTCTTGCCGCATTGTTTCCAGAGAAACTACAAGATAACTCGAGTTTCAGCACGGAGAACGCGTCTCCCGGCGATGCATAAGAAGAGTGGAATCGAAATCGAAACTGCGTCCAATGCATTGGAAGATGATTCTGTGATTGAAAGGTTGAGCATCAAGGACTATTTGGAACAGACGAAAGATCTGATTAAGTCAGACGGTGGACCTCCGCGTTGGTTTTCCCCTTTGGAATGCGGAGCCCGTTGGGAGAATTCTCCTCTGTTGCTTTACTTGCCTGGTATAACTTAATTACATATGTTTCTCATCCAGAGATATTGTTTAATAAATTTGCGCATTTGGTATAAACATTAATGTTACTGTGCTGTAGGGATCGATGGCGTTGGATTGGGACTCATAATGCATCACCAGAAACTGGGGAAGTGAGTATCTTCAACCCTAAACTAAATTCTAGATAATATTGACGGACGGTTATAAGTTATAAGATAGTATTGTAACATGAATTACGATGATATGAGAGACTAGTTAAAGCAGACTTCGCATAACCTGCATTGTTGATATTGATGCTGACCAGTAATTTTGCTTCCAAATTGTAGGATATTTGACATATGGTGTCTGCATATACCAGTCATGGATCGTACGCCATTTATAGGTTACCCTCTTTTCCTGAGTTGGACTATTAGGATTTGTCTAAACTTGTAGTTTGTTTTTTTTTTTGTTCGATATCTCTAAAGAAGGCATACTAGAGAAAATATAAATTGATTACAGAAAGGTGCATTAAGATTAATCTTGAGAAGATTTGATCTCACCCCTAGTTCACGATTTGTTACCATGTGATCTGATCATGCAGTGTCCACCAGGGCGGAAAAGGTGGACACTCGACGTTTAACATGAGATATTTTGTTCTTCACTTAATCTTTAGAGGTTTTGATGGGATCCTTTGTGTGTTTATGTAATGTAAATTTTATAGGCACATTCCGCAAATCTAGAGCTAAGGGGTTTTAAGAGTAGATTTCTACTTGTATTTATAGTTCTTTGGTTTTTTCTCCAGATCTAGTGCAGTATGTCAAAAAAACTGTTCAATCAGAGAACTCTAATTCACCATGTAGGCCCATTTATCTTATTGGAGAATCTTTTGGAGGATGCCTTGCACTAGCTGTTGCTTCTCGTAATCCTGATATAGATCTTATGCTAATATTGGCAAACCCAGGTGGTGTTTCAGTTGGATATGGCAATAAAATCTCATTTCAAAAAATCTAAATCACACGATTAATTCATAACGTATTTTGAAATTCGAAATAATATAACCATTGAAATCATATTTTGACAGCTACATCATTTAGAAAGTCGCCGTTGCAAGCTCTTCTCCCATTATTGGAAGTCATTCCTGAACAACTCAATGTTGGCTTCCCTTCAATGTTAAACTTTATTACAGGTGTGGTGCTTTTTATTTTCATTTTATATTCTGCATACATTTGTTTATCAGAATATCCTACACGTTTGACAACTCGCTGCCACTCTGTTCTCCTCTATAGAAGGAAAACTAATGATATTAAAGTTGATCTTGGTCTCTCCTTGCATATAAGTAGGCATGCCATTTTATGCCCATCCATGTGGATATTTTGCCATAGGCGTGACAGTTTTAGACTTTAGTTGGTCTTTCATCATTTTTGTATTTTAATTCTTTCGTTCTCTTTTCTGAATATAATGAAGCTCTTTCTCTGGCAAATCTGACTCTACTAAAGAGGCACCTTATCTTGCTTGAAACTTTAAATGTAGATTATCCCAATTTTCAGGTGATGCCCTGACAATGGTGATAACTAGTGTGAAAAAAGGGATTCCTATTCAGCAAACTGTTCAAGAACTATCAGAAGGCGTTGCAGCATTATTTCCGTCTTTATCTGTATGACTCAATCCCCTCGGGTATAAGTACATTAGTTAACTATAAACGTCATATGCAGACATATCTCCATGATAGTACTGATAAATCTGTGTCTAAGTAAACATGTGATTTAATATACAGGTATTATCTGACATTTTACCTGGAAAATCAATACTCTGGAAACTACGGATGCTTCAATCAGCTTCATCCTTTGCCAATTCTCGTCTCCATGCTGTTAAATCTGAAGTTCTGATTCTTGCCAGGTCTTTACTTATTCTTTAGAGTTATTATAAAAACCTCTTCGGTATGCATGTTAATACTTAATGTGCAGTGCAGCTCATACTAGTGGTGAACCTTGAATACGGTACTCCTAGTCAAACTCTATCCTAGACACCTCCTTAACCACAAAACTCCACGTGCCATCAGCACTCCACTAAGATCAATGTACATTCGGCATTCAACTCTACTCCCCGGCTATCTTCTTTTAATGATTGTGAATTAGTATACTCCATGAAACAGCTGTCTTTGGCACCAGTCAGCATGTCTTTCATAGTTGATTCTTCTCAATGGAAACATCTCCATTAATGGGTGCCACCCATTATAGATATGGTCTCGGAACTAAGTTTTCCTCCCCTTAATCCCCGATATATGTATTTCAGAACCAACTAAACACCTTTCTGTCAAACTAATAGTGTCTTTGATTTGTGGAAAATGAAAAGAAAATAATTTTCAGAAAACTGAATTTCATGTTTTTTTTACGGAAATCAGGGAAAAGATACTTGTTTTCTGCTTTGGTAGAAAATGTGGAAATCCCAACTTTCTTGTCATAGATCGTGATTTTCCTTCCTTCTTTCTCAGACTTGTGATAAAAAAAAAAACTCTGTGCTCAATAAAGGGAGAAAAGGAATATCTAAAAGGTGAAAATCTTGAGAGTAAATTGAGAATGTCTAAAGAAAAAATGACATATATATCGGTATACATGTAGGGAGAAAAATTTGGGGAAATTCTAGAGTGAGAAATCCGAATACAAATATTGAGAGAAAAGATTAGAGAGGAAATCTCAAGATAATTTTGGAGAGTGATAATCTAGATAGATAAAATTCAGAGATATATGACTGCACCCATAATGAATGACTTCACAAAACACAGTAATGACTCTACAAAGCAATTTGTGTGATAACAAAAAACTATTCTGTTTTGTAATAGACATGGGAACATGGAGGAAGGGATCGTTACATTTTTTTTTAATACATATTGAACTGTTCCTAGGTTATTAAGAAGATCTCATAAATTTCTAAGCATTCAATTATGTCAAATATAATGTGAGTCCGACCCCCACCTCTTACCTTTGTGCAAACCGGCTCGATTCTGGCTATTTACCTTGAAACTCTATCCACATTTCAGTGGAAGGGATCAGTTGCTACCAAGTAAAGAAGAAGCTGAAAGGCTTGGTCATCTGTTACCCTCTTGCCAAATCCGTAACTTCAAGGACAGTGCTCACACCCTTTTCTTGGTATGAAGAAACAATTCTCACTCTGGTACTGCCCATAATACGCTTACACCTTTTGGTTTCTATGTACTTTACTTCTCTTAGTTACAAAAATTGGAATCCTTCCTTCAAAAATATTCTTCTAAGAGTAATCAAAATATTCTGCAAATATAGTTATTCTTTCAGTTTTCAGAAGCAAAAAAGTTTCCTGTGTGATGGGTATGATCCTTAAATTGGTCCATTACTTTTCTAAATTAATGTTCTATGTTAATTAGTTTTTTATATGGATCAGAAAGAAGGTGCTGATTTGGTCACTGTTATTAAGAGTGCTGGTTTTTACCGCCGAACAAGAAACGTTGACTACGTGGCAGATTTTATTAAACCAACCACTTCCGAGTTTAGAAAAGCTTCCGAATCGTACAGGTACAGTAGCTACACTGCGAAGCCTTAGATTCATTATTATGTGTAAAGAGAAAATTTAATGTACCTAGCCAGTTTAGTAACTTAACTACAGATTTGTGAGAGATGGTCAGTTGAGATTAATAATCATTCTTAAGAATATCGCAGGCTGTGCTTGCTTAAACAACTCTCCTAAATCGCAGCTCAAGTTATATATGGTTTACAATGGATGTTGTTAATCATTGCATTAGAGCTCTCCCATATTAAGTACAAAAGACGTAACTCAATTTTTGCCTTCGGTTGCTGAATTATTTGGGCGCCTAACTATGGTTTGGAGACTTAAGTTAGACCCGGCTGTGGAGAGATGGATTGCATGTGTTCATAATATTTTTCTTTTGCATAGTCAAATTTCTAACTAGTGTTTTCTTATCATTTTGCATTGGTTATCATTTAAATTTATTATTATCCATGTAAAGAAATTGATTGTGCTTGAATTCTTGAGCAAAGTTATTATGTTTAACTTGTTTCATGTATGTAATTTCGCATCTAATGTTAGAATAGAGAAAAATAACATCTGACTATTTCCTAATTGCATACAATAAGGATGTATAAATAGTCAATTGTGGATTTCTTGTGTTTGATGCATATCATAATAGAAATCTTGTCATAAGCATGTGTATGTGCATGTGACATGTGGCACGTCTAATTTCCATTATATCAATCTTTCTCGAAAGCTATATTTGAAATGTTATTCTTCATCATAGTAATGGGAAAGAAATCAATTAGAATGTTGTTTTTGGTGTTCAAATATAGGAGAAAAGAAAAATTGAAATGTTAGAAGCCGGTTTGTTTCTTCTTCTTTTTTGGAAAGTTGAGAAAGCATACTTTTTCTGAATAATAGAGTCGAATTAAGATTTGTTTATTTTTCAACTATTTTTCTGTTATTTTCACTTCTTTCTCATCTGCACACAATTATCATGTCTCCCAGATGGTTTGATGTAGCCGCTAGTCCTATGATGCTCTCAACTTTAGAGAATGGAAGGATAGTGAAGGGGCTTGCAGGTATTCCTTTTGAAGGACCAGTCTTACTCGTTGGCTATCACATGCTACTCGGACTGGAAATAAGCCCGCTGATATACGAGTTTTGGGGTGAAAAGAATATTAAGTTGCGAGGGATGGTACATCCAAGGCTTTTCGAAAAGGAACTGGAACGTTGTTTACATGGTACAACACCGTTTGACATAATGAGAATATTAGGCGGAGTTCCTGTCTCAGCTCCCAATTTCTATAGGCTACTTTCTAAAAAATCTCATATTTTTTTGTATCCTGGGGGTTCACGTGAGGCTCTTCACCGGAAGGTAACACTTTATCTTGTAATCCTTCTAGCATAGTATTATTATTATTTAACATGTTTCCTTCCTTTGTTGATGTGTTTGGTCCTTATAGCTATATTGCAAAGTATATAACGACACATTGAGTTGCGTGCCAAACGCACCCATTTGGAAGTGATAATATAGGGTGAGGGGAGGGGAAGCAAGAGTGCCAATTGCAAGTGGACTGGATGCTTGAAACACCCGCTAAACGTGGATTGTTTTCTTTGCAAAAGAGATGAATGGGTACCCCGATACCTGTTTTTGGTAGAGATACCTTCGTAGCACAGGACACCAAATTAGATGACTGTTTTCATGGGGACAAGAGTGCTAGAGTCGTCTTGATCGGAGTGGAAATCCAAAGGGACGTGGAGTAGGGCAAAGAAGGTAACTAGTTTGCGGGTAATAGGTAGACTGGGAGTGTCGTATACATGGGCATGCTATATACTTTTGGAAAGTTTTTCTTTCCCAAGTCCAAGAATGATTTCTGAGAATGACAGGAACACTGACTTCTTTATCATTCTAGAGCTCTCCAAAATTTTATAGTAGGAAAGTTAAATTCTAGAATTTCTCCCATTTCTATTATTAGGCAAGTTAAAACTTAAATTCGATTAAATTGAATGAAGCAATTCCTAGATAACTCATAATAAATTTACTAGTCACCTATTAAATCTTGAGTGGGGCTAAAATGTTTTCTTCTTGCTTAGTGATTTAGTGATTTCTCTAGATCATTACGTACCTCAAATTATCAAAAGTAAGATTTATGTTTTATAAAAGCTCCAGTGCAACTTGGTTTTCTTTATAGTAGTCTTCTCTTAAGTTCACTTCTAACTTCATGTTGCGATTGATGAAAGGTACTCATTTCATTTTTATGCTTCACGCGAGCCATAATGTTTAGTTATTGGTAGGTCTCTAATAATCAGCTCTTTGTATCTCTACAGGGGGAGGAGTACAAGTTATTTTGGCCGCCACAGTCAGAGTTTGTCAGGATGGCTGCTAGATTTGGGGCCAAAATTGTGCCTTTTGGAGTTGTTGGAATAGATGATATGTTTGATGTAAGAACTTCGCATTCCTTGCTCATTACCTCTTAATTTCCTTAAGTTTATGTGCACAAGATCACACATATACTTGTGTTAAGGAGCTTTCATCTCCTGAAGCATTATGCCTTTTAATAGTGTCTAGGATAGATACAAAAGAAAGGTGGTGCAAAAACGCGATATGTAGGAGACATATATTTATACGAACTGAAAGGGTGTGTTTGATAGGATTGAACCCCCTTGCAAATTTCAATAGATCTCATAGTCTCTAAGCGACACTAGGGTTATCATCCACGACGATAGTGCTTCAGGCCTCTTTCTGCAGATCGGGGCTATGAATGCGGTATTAGATGATTTCCATTAACTTTGTGTGTCTTAGCTTGTTACTGGGGGTTCTCTTTTATAGAGATGGAATGATATTCCTTTTAATAGCACTAAGTCCTGCAGTACATTCTCTGACCCGGATCAATAACTGTGTGGAAACTACTTTGATCTTACAGTAAATTTTCATTTGATTATCTTCACATTTGTGTATTTATTTATCAGAGATCTAATAAGGAAATATGACATGCTCATTTCTCTCAGCTTTTTCTTGATTGCAATGATCAAATGAAGATCCCTTATTTTAAAGCTCAAATTGAACATCTAAATGGTGGACGCCGAATAAGGTATTCTTTTATCTCTAATACCAATCATCTCATATGAATTACTGGATGATACCCAATCCGAGTATTTTAGTTGTAAGAGATTACAAACTGATGAGTAAAACTAGTTTCTTTTTCTACCACTTGATCCTGGAGGATTTCCCTCCAATGTTTTATCAATAGGACTGAAGCTACTGGACAGTTTGCAAAACAAGTCCTTCACATTCCCGGAGTGATGCCGAAACTCCCTGGTCGTTTTTATTTCTTATTTGGAAAACCCATTGAAACGGAAGGTACAGTATTACTTTTCAAATATATTTTTTGATGACTGTGAATTTTATTTGAGCATAAAGAGGTTATCAGGGATCTCTTGAGAAGGCAGGGATACCGGCCAATTGTGCAAGATACATCCCTCATGCAATCGCCACAACAGTAACAATATTATGATTTTTTTTTATTTACTAATAAATTTCTTTCTTTTCACATTTTTGCTGTTTTTTTTATTTATTTTACGTTTACAGTAAGGAAAGAGGAACTTAGGAACAGGGAAGAAGCGCACGAGTTGTATATGCATATAAAACACGAAGTTGAAAACTGCATTGGGTATTTGAAGGAGAAGAGAGAAAAGGACCCCTACAGGAGTCTTGCTTCCAGGATACTTTACAAAGCCATTCATGGCTTTGAGTCGAAAGTTCCTACCTTTGAACTTTAATCGCCATCAACCATTGACAAGAACTTAATAATATATCTTTGTTTTACATGACACTGACAAAAAAATCTGTAATCGAACGAAACTATACAAGTGTGAAATCTCAGTATATCCGATCCAAAATCCCATTTTAGATAAAGAGGAAATTTTTGTACAAGCGAATAGTACACCAAAAATTACATTTTGTATCTCATACTTCTACATACTACGGCTAGACCCTGATTTTAAAGTTGTATTTCATTTACTACCCTATTCTTTAAAAATGCCGAAATTAGCCTTTATTTAAGTTTTTAAAAACACTAAACCAATTTGTAATAGGAAACATTTTTGTTAGGTTTTCTCTTTCCCAAACTAAATTCTTTGTATAACAATCACCATAACTCTAATAAACACCCTTCAAACTCTGGTAACTCTTGAATTTATCGAACACATCTGATTTGTTCTTCACGAAGTAGACCCACAGTTTACGAGTAGCATCATCAATGAAAGTAACGTAATAATGATAACCACCAAGATAAGACATATTGGTTAGCCCTCAAACATCTGTGTGTACAAGATTCAGTTTTTCAGGTTTCCTTGATCTTCCAGTTATTTTGAAACTGACATTCTTCTGATTTGCAAGAACACACTCTTCACAAAACTTAAGGTCAATATTATCAAGACCCTCCAGCCTTCCCTTTGTTACCATCATCTTCATTCCCTTTTCACTCATATGACCGAGCTATTTGTGCCAAGTACTTGTATCAATCCCCGGAGTGGCTGCACAAATAGTGGAAATTGTGTTTTACGTTGTATACAACGTTCCTTGTCTCAAGCCTCGATTTACTACCATAGCTCCCTGTGTAATTTTCTAGAATGTTGCACCAAATGTGCTTATATATCTGCCATCATCCGCCAATTTGCTAATTGATATAAGGTTACGCCCCAATTTGGGTACAAGTCGCACATTCTGTAAAACTAATGTCACATTCGAAGGCAACATTAACCTTGCGTTTTCCTTTTTAGTAATATTGTATGCACTCTTTTCTACAAGAAAGATCGTACCGAAGTCGTCTTTAACAATATTGGTTAAGAAACCTACGTTTGGAGTAGTATGGAAAGAGGCATCCAAATCAACTATCCAAGATTCATTAACATCGTCACGCGAAAGTAATAGAGCCTCATCAGAACTAACCTCCTCAGTAAGGTTCATTGTATCTTTCTCCTCATAATCAACTTTCTTAGAAGAAGAGTTACAATCTCACCAGAAGTGACCATTCTTTCCACAAGTCCAACACGCACTGGGTGGCTTAGATTTTCCTCTTGACTGTGATCGACCCCTTCCATATTTCATCCATTTTCTGTAAGACCTCCATCTTTCATCGACGTTCAACGCATTGTCGTTTGAACTCAAAGAGAGTTCAAATGTTTTACGCCTCTTCTCTTCACTCATAATCGCATAGACTATAATGTTAAATTTAATAATGTCTTCTTTCCCCGATGATTTACTCACAGCTGTAATGAACCCTTCCTAACTCTCAGGCATCTGCCCTAGAAGAGCCCATGCTCTCACCTCCTCAGCAAAAGTAATTTTCACGAATTCTAGTTGAGCATGAATGGTATTGAACTCACTGATATGAGCTTGCACATTACCATTATCATTCATCTTTAAGTAAATAAGCGCCGTAAAAGATGTACCTTATTTGCTCCGACCGGTTCTGAGTACATAGTAGACAAAGTCTCCATCAAACCCTTCGTTGTCGTGACTTTGGAGATCATGTGTAGAATTTGAGATGACAACGCCAACCTAACGGTTCCAAGCACCTTGCGATCCAATCGTGTCCACTTAGTAGCATCGTAATCTGCTGGCTTCATCTCAACTCCACCTAGTGGTAAATCAAGATCCTTCTGATATAGGTAATCTTCTATCTGCATCTTCCACACTCCAAAATTAGATCTATTAAACTTCGTGATCTTTAATTTCTCTTGATCAGCCATTGTTCTTCACCACACAAACCCTGTAACAAGCGCTCTGACACCAATTGTTGAGAATCGAGGTAGCTAGTATCTTTTCTATGCCAAGAACGATACGCAGAATATGTCAATCAAGTAAACAAAAAAACAAAAAATAATAAAGAAGACTAAAATTTCCCAGAGGATGGAAGTGGAAAACCCTTGTGGATGAAAAACCACTCCCCACGAATAATCCATTATGATCAAACAGGTTACACGATCTTTCCAAGCTTCTCAACCTTTGTAATGTAGTATCTCAAATCTTAGGTCTCTAGAATTAAACTCACAGAGAAAAGATAGGCTAACAAATAACCTAAGTCATCTTTATATACTAGAGGACTAATTACAAGTAGAACGGATCTCGAGGCAAACTCAACGTCTCAGACGATTTTCTAATGACAACCTACGCACAGCTCATTCGAACGAAACACAAACTCGTTCGAACGACTTTGACGACTAAAGGTTTCAGCTCTATAAAACATACATGTCGTTCGAACGACATCCAAGCTCGTTTAAACAACTTCTTCGGTCTTCAAGTTTCCAACGCGAAACACAAATATCTTGTTCGAACGATATCCATTTTTGAACGATATCCATTTTCGTTAGAACGACTTCGACCTATTTCGAGTTTAACTTTAATAGCTTGAACTTGGTCGAACAGAACCAATTCGAATCTTCATGTAACTTAACCAGGTCGAACTTCAGGTCGAATAGAATCTGTCAAACAGAACCAGTTCGAAATGAACATTGAAAATTCTCATTTTCAATCCGTCTTCAATCCTCGAACTAAATTAGCTCGAACTGAAACTACCTTGAACATAAATTCAAGTTCATACCTTAACAATCTCTCACTTGAAATTGACTTTACCGTAACCCATCTCCAGATCTCCAAATGAATTGCTCGAACTACCCAGACCTTCAATTATGAAGACCCACACAGAAGTTGTACATGTCGTCAACTTCTAAAAAGCCACCACATTCATAAACATATCGGCTGGATTACATCAGTAAGAATCTTCACGAATTTCAATACACTGTCCTCGAGGAGCGAGCGAATATAATGATATCGAATATCAACGTGCTTGGTCCTATAGTGAAAAGCCGAATTCTTCGCTAAGTGTATAACGCTTTGACTATCACTATACAACTTAGGAGAATGTTGTTCTTTACCAAGCTTTTTTATCAACCATTTAAGGTAAACTATATTCTTGCAAGCTTTTGTAGCCGCAACATATTTTACCTCTGTCGTAGACAAAACTACAATCTTCTGTAGCCTAAAAACCCATGTAACTGCACCGCTTCCCAATATAAATATAAAACCACTAGTGCTCTTCCGCCTATCAATGTCACCCGCCATATCAGAATCAACAAAACCCTGTAAGCATATCTGAGAACCCTCGTAACATAATGCCATATCTTGAGTCCCCATTAGATACCTCAGTATCCATTTCACAGCTATTCAATGCTTCTTGCCTGGATTACTCATATACCTACTAACAACTCTCACTGCTTGGGCAATATTCAGCCTCGTACAAATCATGGCGTACATTAGGCTACCAACCGTGAATTGATAATAAACCTTTTGCATCTCATCGCGATCCTTCTGCGTCTTCGGACAATAATCCTTTGACAATTTAAAGTGACCTCTTAATGGTGTACTAACAACTTTAGAACCATCCATATTAAACTGCTTAAGTACTTTGCCAATGTACTCAGCTTGAGATAACTTCAATTTTAGCCGAATTTTATCCTTTGTAACACGCATACCAAGAATTAGTTTCGCCGCACCCAAGTCCTTCATAGAAAACTCCCGGGAAAACTGTTCCTTCAACTTGACAATCTTTCCCATGTCGGCACTTGCTACCAACATATCATCTACATACAGAAGTAGAATAATATATGAGTTCCCCGTATTTTTGATAAATCAACAGTGATCCGCATTGCTCTTCGAATAACCATTTCTGGACATGAATTGTTCAAACTTCAAATTAATACCACTGTCTCGGCGCTTGTTTCAAATCATATAAGCTCTTTGTGAGCTTACACACAAGATCTTCTTTCACTTTAACCAAATACCCTTCTGACTGCTTCATATAAATTTCTTCATCAAAGTTGCCGTGAAGAAATGTTGTTTTGACATCAAGTTGCTCAAGATTCAAATCTTCAACTGCAACTATATTCATCACAACCCGAATAGTAGACATCTTCACAACATGAGCAAAGATCCTACCAAAATCAATGTCTTCTTTCTGCTGAAAGCCCTTCACCACAAGTCTAGCCTTGAATCTCCTTGAACCATCAGATTCCAGATTTAGTCTGTATACCCACTTATTGTGCAATGTTCTCTTCCATTTTGGTAACCGAACTAAATCCCAAGTTCAATTTAATGATAATGACTACATATCATCATCCATAGCAAGTTCTCACTTGCTCTTGGCTTCCACATCTAAAGCCTCCTTGTAACTCTCCGGTTCACCACCATCCATAAGTAATAAGTAATTTAGGGAGTTAACGTACCTAGCCGAAACTCTTGCAATTCTTGGCTCTTTTCGAAGTATTATTGGAATGTCTAGATTATTAGCTTCCTCGCCTTGCTCCGGTGCATCGGACTCAACCATGACTTCTTCATCAACCTCTCGAGAAGGTTTAAATTTAATGTCGACACTTTCCGCTGCTTCACTTCAATTCTTTTTACCAGCTACTTTGAAGTCTTTATACAAAATTTCCTCATTGAATGTAACATTACGGCTCTGGATGACTTTTCGATTCTTCGCATCCCAAAATCGGTACCCAAACTCATTACCACTATATCTAATGAATATGCATTTCGTCGACTTTGCATCTAACTTTGTCCTTGTATCTGAATTATCAAGCACATATGAGGTACAACCAAAAATACGCAAGTGAGAAAGGTTTACCACTTTACCGTTCCATGCTTCTTCAGGAAGTCCAAAGTCTAAAGCCGTTAAAGACCCTCTATTAATCAAGTATGCCATCGTACTAACTGCATCCGCCTAAAATCATTTTGGCAATCCAGCGTTGAGTCTCATACTCATCGCTCTTTCGTTTATTGTTCGGTTAGTGTATTCTACAACACCATTTTGTTGCGGTGTTTTGGGAATAGTCTTCTATCTTATAATTCCGTTTGATGCGTAAAAGTCTTCAAACTCGTCACTATAGTATTTTCCCCTTTTATTCGACCTGAGACATTTCAGTTTCAAACCGGTTTCATTTTCATTTAGAGCCCTCTTCTTCTTGAATTTATCGAACACATCTGATTTGTTCTTTACAAAGTAGACCCACAATTTACGAGTAGCATCATCAATGAAAGTAACGTAACAATAAGAACCACCAAGAGAAAATACCTTTGTTAGTCCCCAAACATCTGTGTGTATAAGATTCAGCTTTCAAGGTTTCTTTGATCTTCCAATTATTTTAAAACTAACCTTCTTCTACTTCGTAAGAACACACTCTTCACAAAACTTAAGGTCAACATCATCAAGACCCTCTAACCTTCCCTTTGTTACCATCATCTTCATCCCCTTTTCACTCATATGACCGAGCCGTTTGTGCCAAGTACTTGTATAAATCCTCGGAGTAGCCGTACAAATAGAAGAAATTATGTTTTACGTTGTATACGACGTTCTTTGTCTCAAGCCTCGAGCTACTACCATAGCCCTCTTTGTAACCTTCCAAAAGGTTACACTAAAGATGCTTACATATCCGTCATCATCCGCCAATTTGCTAACCGATGTAAGGTTACGTTTCAATTTGGGTACAAGTCGCACATTCTGTAAAACCAACGTCGTCCCCGAAGGCAACATCAACCTAGCGTTTCCCTTCCAAGTAATATTGCATGCACTCTTTCTGTAAGAAAGACCGTACCAAAGCCGTCTTTAGCAATATTGGTTAAGAAACCTACGTTTGCAGTAGCATGGAAAGAGGCACCCAAATCAACTATCTAAGATTCATTAACATCGTCACACGAAAGTAGTCGAGCCTCATCAGAACTAACCTCCTCAGTAAGGTTCATTGTATCTTTCTTCTCATCATCAACTTTCTTTGAAGAAGAGTTACAATCTCGCCAGAAGTGACCCATCTTTCCACAAGTCCAAATACGCATCGGTCGGCTTAGACTTTCTTCTTGACTATGATCAACCCCTTCCATATTTCGGCCCTTTTCTATAAGGCCTCACTCTTTCCTCGACGTTCAACGCACTACTGTTTGAACTCAAAGAGGGTTCAGATGTTTTGCGTCTATTCTCTTCACTCATAATCAAAGAGACTATAGTGTCAAATTTAAAGTCTTCCTTCCCCGATGATTTGCTCACAGCTATAATGAACCCTTCCCAACTCTCAGGCATCTTCCCTAGAAGAGCCCACGCTCTCACCTCCTCGGCAAAAATGATTTTCACCGATTCCAGTTGAGCATGAATGGTATTGAACTCACTGATATGAGCTTGCACACTACCATTATCCTTCATCTTCAAAGTAAACAAGCACCGTAAAAGATGTACCTTATTTGCCCTGGACAGTTCCGAGTACATAGCAGACAAAGTCTCCATCAAACCCTTTGTTGTCGTAACTTTGGAGATCATGTGTAAAATCTGAGATGATAACGCTAACCTAATGGTTTCAAGCACCTTACGATCCAATCGCGCCCACTTAGCAGCATCGTAATCTGCTGGCTTCATCTCAGCTCCCCCCAGTGGTAAATTAAGATCCTTCTGATAGAGGTAATCTTATATCTGCATCTTTCATACTCTAAAATGAAATCCATTGAACTTTGTAATCTTTAATTTTTCTTGATCAGCCATCGTTTTTCACCACACAATCCCTGTAACAAGTGCTCCGATACCAATTGTTGAGAATCGAGGTAGTTAGTCTTACTATGCCAAGAAGGATTCGCGGAATATTCTAATCAAGTAAACAAAGAAACACAAAATAATAAAGAAGACTAGAATTTCCTAGAGGATAGAAGTGGAAAACCCTTGCGGATGAAAAACCACTCCCAACGAACAATCTTCTATGGTCAAATAAGTTACACGATCTCTCCAAGCTTCTCATGCTTGTAATGGAGTCTCTCAAATCATAGGTCTCTAGAATTAAACTCAGAGAGAAAAGATGGGCTAACAAATAACTTAACTCATCTTTATATACCAGAGGACTAATTACAAGTAGAACGGATCTCAAGGAAAACTCAACGTCTCAGACGACTTTTCAATGATAACCTACGCACACCTTGTTCGAACGAAACATAAACTCGTTTGAACGACTTTGACGACTAAATGTTCCAGCACTATAAAACATACATGTCGTTCGAACGACATCCAATCTCGTTTGAACGACTTCTTCGGTCTTCAAGTTTCCAATGCGAAAAACAAACATCTCGTTCGAACGAGATCCATATTCGTTCAAACGACTTTGACCTATTTCGAGTTCGACTTTAACAGCTCGAACTTGGTCGAGCAGAACCAGTTCGAAATGAACATTAAAAATTCCCATTATCAATAGGTCTTCAATCCTCGAACTGAACTAGCTCGAACTGAAACTAAATTGAACATAAATTCGAGTTCATACCATAACACTTTTTGCTTTCTTACTGAAACCACTATGTTCATAAGCGGCAATCATGGCATTCCATGACAACATGTTTCAAGTATCTATATGATCACTCAAAGATTGATGACTCTCAACATCAATCCTTGCACTAAATAAAAAATTTAATCAAATCATTAAGAAGTGGTATATCTCATATCTGAATCCTCACACTTAGCTCAGCTCCACACCATGAATCAACTTCCTCAATTCCAAAAAATTGAGTCTCACACAAGAATGAAGGGTGTTCACAAGGGTAATTGTTGGTTGAGCTCCCGAGCTCAATATATATCCTCCTAAAAGCACCCAAATCCTTTTATAAAAGTCCATTTTGAACATGACCAGTGTGACGCCCAGGCTTTATAAATAGTATCCTTAGGTTGTAAGAAAGCTATGTACAAATTTTTATTTATTTTTGTAAAGGTTAGCTTAGGAAAAAGGGGGAGTACGCTTCGTCTCCACTTTTGATGTTTCCTTTTAGAACTTAGTTGTTTTCCATTTTGCTATATATGTAGAGAACTAGTATCTAATACACCCAAGAAAGAATTAAAGCTTGTAATAGTATTTTGTAATAGTTGTTGATATATGAATGAAATGATGCCTTCAAAGACCCTTTGTACAGTGTTTGTGTTGCGTTGAGATTATGTGATGCTTTGCGATGTTGTGTTGCTAAACGATTGATAGAGAAGAGTAATTAGGCTTACTTGGGACAGGTGTCTCGAGTGCCGCACGTGCCAAGCTTGAATTTAAGTTGGTCTGTGTCACTGATCGTCTGAGAAACCGTCCAATCGTTCCTCCAAAGTCGTCACCTGATCGATAATCCCACTTAGAGCTTGCATCTTTTCCTCTAATTGGTCCAACCGCGTTCGGGTATTCAAGGGACTGGGATTAACGTGTGGTCCTCCCATATGCGGGGCAAGGACCTGGGCGGGGTCAGTAGCATTCGAACCCTCTGCCATTGCAACTGGATCGCTTTCAACTAGATCGCTCTGATACCAACTGACACGGACCAACTTAAACTCAAGCTTGGCACGTACGGCACTCGAGACACCTGTCCCAAGTAAGCCTAATTACTCTTCTCTATCAATCGTTTAGCAACACAACATTGCAAAGTATCACATAATCTCAACGTAACACAAACACTGTACAAAGGGTCTTTGAAGGCATCATTTCATTCATATATCAACAACTATTACAAAGCACTATTACAAGCTTAAATTCCTTCTTGGGTGTATTGGATACTAGCCCTCTACATATATAGCAAAATGGAAAATAACTAAGTTCTAAAAGGAAACATCAAAAGTAGAGACGAAGGGTACTCCCCCTTTTTCCTAAGCTAACATTTACAAAAATAAATGAAAATTTGTACATAGCTTTCTTACAACCTAAGGATACTATTTACAAAGCCTGGGCGTCACAATCCTCTTTGCAACTAGCAATTCCCAAAATTTTCAGTAATCTCGACTATCATGTACTATGGATGAGGGATCCACTAGGTCTGCTCGTGTGCTTCACTCCACTATGGGACCATTATCAAGAGATCGATAGACAGTGTCGACTGGTCTCCTTCCCTTTCAGGTTCCTGGGAGACTTGTCTCTCCTTTCTAGCCTATTTTTAATAAATGGAATTACTCCTTTTTTTTTCTTAGCGACATATATCTGTAAATCTATAATGTATTCTAACTCTATATTTTGGTTTCATCTCCCGTATCACGAGCAGATATTTGTAACCATGGATAATCTGCTTATAGCTACAATTTTTTTTTGACAGGTCAAATGTTACATGAAGCAATTACTATCTGGGCTTGAACATTGTCATAAACAAGGCGTCTTGCATCGTGACATCAAGGGTTCAAATCTTCTTCTTGATAATGAAGGGAACCTTAAAATAGCTGATTTTGGACTGGTTTCCTTCTATGATTCTGATCAAAGGCATGCCATGACAAGTCGAGTTGTCACCCTTTGGTACCGCCCCCCCAGAGCTTCTTCTAGGGGCTACTTACTACGATGTTGGTGTAGACCTCTGGAGTCTTCGAACCTAAGGCGTACGAGGGAGCGAGGGACGCAAAGGAGGTAGAAAACTTCCTTTTTGATATGGAGACGTACTTCAATGTGGTCAGGCCCAATAGCGAAGGCGCAAAGGTGTCGATGGCTACCATGTACCTCACCGGTGATGCTAAACTATGGTGGCGCACCAAGTATGCAGAGATCCAGAGCGGTCACTGCACCATTAGAATGTGGGATGACTTGAAGAAAGAGCTGAAGAATCAGTTCTTGCCCGAGAATGTTGAGTTCATTGCTCAGAGGAGTTTAAGATAACTTAAGCAGACCGGCAACATCCGTGAGTATGTGAAGCGGTTCTCAGCCTTGATGTTAGATATCCGCGACATGTCTGAAAAGGATAAGTTGTTTTGTTTCTTGGAAGGTCTGAAACCCTGAATCCAGAATGAACTGCAAAGGCAACGAGTTCAAGATTTAGCCTCCGCTATGGCCTCTGCTGAGCGCATCAACGACTACACCCTTATGCAGGGTGAGCGTAGGCCGGCTCAGTCTCAGTCTAGTTCCCAGTCGCAATAAAGAACGGGATCCTCCAATAACTACAATAAGGGCAAGAATGGTGGGTACCAAGCTAGAAGTGGGGGAGACCAAGGTCATGGCCAGGGCAGAAGTGGGGGAGAAAGTACAGGTGGTGCCTCGAGTTCTAATTCTGGGAGAGAGTACCACAGGCCACATAACAATGGTGACGCTTCCTCCTCGTCCAGGTTTCAAGGACGTCTTGGGAACTTGAAGTATTTTCTTTTTGGAGGGAACCAGAAAGCCTATCAATGTCCTTAGAAGACGGCCATGAATGCTCTAATGGCGTCCCAAGGAGATCAAGCCAATGATGCCACTCAGGAAAATGATAGTGGTGAAACTCATATGGGTTCTCTTTATTTGTGTAATGCCATGACCACACAAGTACCAGAGGTTAAGCCTAAGAAGGGACTCACGTACGTGGATCACACTATTAATGGGTAGAACACTTTGGCGATGGTTGATACAGGTGTTACCCATAGCTTTATCGCTATTCAGGAAGCGAACCGGTTGGGACTGCGTTTGGTGAAAGATTCTAGCCGGATGAAAGTTGTCAACTCCGCCGCGATGCCGATACAGGGTATTGCCAAGTTGGTTCCGGTTAAGATTGGACAGTGGAGCGGAAAGGTTAACCTTCTAGCCGTGGCATTGGATGATTTCAAGATTATCTTGGGAATGGACTTTCTCTGCTACCACAAGGCCGTGCCGATACCGTTTGTCAACTCCTCAGGGATTTTTGGTGACAATCCCTCAATCATACAGATGTCCACGCAGAAAGATGAGGGTAGACTATTATCAGCTCTTCAGTTGGAGAAGGGACTGAGGCGAGGGGAGTTGACTTACCTTGCAACCTTACGGTTAAAGCTGGATGATCAGAATCATGATACCTTGCCGACGGAAGTCTCCCGGGTACTTACGGAATTCAAAGATGTGATGCCGAAAGAATTGCCAAAGGTGTTACCTCCACGAAGGCCTATCGATCATCAGATTGAGTTAGTTCCTGGAACCAAGCCTCCTGCAAAAGGGCCATATAAAATGAGTCCGCCTGAACTAGCAGAGCTTCAGAAACAGCTTGATGCACTATTGGAATTGGGCTTTATTGTCCCCTCAAAGGCTCCATATGGTGCCCCGGTCTTATTTCAGAAGAAACAAGATGGAAGCTTACGATTATGTGTCGACTATCGAGCCCTAAACAAGATAACGGTGAAGAACAAGTATCCGATACCGCTCATTGCTGACTTGTTCAACCATCTTATATCTGCGAAGTACTTCTCTAAACTTGATTTGAGATCGGGTTACTATCAGGTCAGGATTGTTGCCGGAGACAAACCGAAAATGACTTATTCCACTCGGTATGGGGCATATGAATTTCTTGTAATGCCATTCGGCCTGACCAACGTTCTTGCAACTTTCTGTACTCTTATGAATGAGCTCTTCCAGAAATATATCGACAAGTTTGTGGTGGTATATCTGGATGATATTGTTATATACAGTCGCACTATGGAAGAGCATCTTGAACATCTTCGCCTGGTATTCCAAGTCTTGCGACAGAACCAGTTATATGTCAAGTTGGAAAAATGCTCGTTCGCGCAGGAACAAGTTATGTTTCTTGGACATGTTATTGGCGGGGGACAGATCCGTATGGATATGGAAAAGGTCCGCGCTATTGAGGAGTGGAGAGCTCCTACGGAGGTTACAGAAGTGCGTTCCTTTCTTGGCCTCGTGAACTACTACTGCAAGTTCATCGAAGGGTATTCGAAATGCGCGACACCCCTTACAGATCTTCTCAAGAAGGACTTTTCTTGGTCTTGGTCCGAGAAGTGTCAAGCAGCATTTGACGATTTGAAGCATGCGGTGATTACCAATCCAGTCCTAGCCTTGCCAGATATTTCCAAGCCATTTGAGGTACATACCGATGCATTTAATTTTGCTATCGGTGGGGTATTGTTAGAGGAAGGAGATCCGGTGGCATACTAGAGCAGGAAGCTGAATGACACAGAGAGGAGGTATTCAGCCCAGCAGAAGGAACTCTTAGCTATTGTGCATTGTCTGTGAGTATGGCGACACTATATGTTGGGAATGAAGGTTCTGGTGAAGACCGATAACAGTGCGGCAAGCCATTTCCTTACACAAAAGAAGTTGACCTCAAAGTAGGCTCGTTGGCAAGAGTTTCTAGCCGAGTTTGATTTGGATCTCGAGCACAAGTCAGGGAGGATGAACAATGTTTCGGATGCATTAAGCCGTAAGGTTGAACTTGCGACCATCTCTACAGTTGCCAAACAGTCTCACTCTTATGTTACCAGTACTCTTCAAGATAGGATCCGCGAAGGGTTAACGGTGGATCCTCTGACCCAGGCCATCATTAATTTTGTAAAACAGGGGAAGACAAGACGGTTCTGGGTAAAAGATGATCTTTTATACACGAAGGGACAACGGATTTATGTTCCTTGGTTCGCAGGACTACGAAGGGAGCTGATAAAGAAGTGTCATGATACTCTTTGGGCAGGCCATCCGGGTTGGCGGAGAACATTATCCTTGCTGCACAGAGGTTACTATTGGCCAAATGATCAAAACGAAGTGATGGATTATACGCGGACTTGTCACATTTGCTAGCAAGACAAAGTTGATCGAGATTTGCCACTTGGACTGCTGGAACCACTTCCTGTACCGACACGACCTTGGGAAAGCGTCTCTCTGGACTTTATCTCTGGGTTACCCAAGTCTAAAGGATATGGTTCCATTCTCGTGATCATCGACCGATTCTCTAAGTATGCAACATTCATTCCAACTCCAATTGTTTGCACGGCAGAGAAAATAGCGCGCCTCTTTGCATTGTCAGTGATAGAGATCCGAGATTCACTGGGAAGTTTTGGAGAAAAGTATTTAGATTACTGGGATCCACTTTCAACTTCTCAATCAGTAACCATCCGTAATCAGATGGTCAGACATAACGCTTTAATGCAATGTTGGAAGAGTACCTCCGATACTTTGTCAGGGTGAACAAGAAGGACTGGGCCGAACTCCTGGATGTTGCACAGTTTTGCTTTAATGTACAGAAGAGTTCCTCCACCAACAAGAGTCCTTCTGAGATGTTGTTGGGACAGCAGCCCCTCACGCCGCACACAGTGGCCTCCGATTACAAAGGAAGTGTTCCTAGAGCCTACTAGTTTGCAAAGGAATGGCAGAGAAATACTGATATTGCTCGGGCCTATCTGGAGAAGGCGTCAGCCAGAATGAAGAAGTGGGCCGATCAGAAGAGACGACCAGATCCTTTTCAAGTTGGGGACCTTGTTCTGATCAAGAGATCCCATCTCAAACACCGAGGTGGCAGAATACACCAAGGGCTAGTATCCAAGTACATCGGTCTGATGCCGATCATTGGGAAAGTTGGGAAGGTTTTCTACAAGCTTCAGTTACCATCCTACCTTCGCTTCATCCATCAAGTGTTCCATGCCAGTGCTCTGAAGCCTTACCACCAAGACAAGGAAGATCCTAACAGAAGTATCGTCAGGCCTCATGTTCTGCTCAAGCCAGTCATCTCAAGCCAAGTTCCAGAGAGTGTTCTTGATCACAGAGTGACCCATGTTGACCCGGACACCAAAGAGGAAGTTTACGAGTACCTTGTGAAGTGGAAGAATCTGCCAGATACAGAAGCCAGCTGGGAGCACTAAGATTATCATCCCCTTCTGGTCCGACTAAGGAAGATTGAGGTCAAGCGAGAGAGGAAAGAAAACAGGCAGATGTGGAAGCAGAAGAAAAAGTCGACGAGGGCGTCTCCAAGCTGAGTGGGAGAGAGTGTGACGCCCAGGCTTTGTAAATAGTATCCTTAGGTTGTAAGAAAGCTATGTACAAATTTTTATTTATTTTTGTAAATGTTAGCTTAGGAAAAAGGGGGAGTACGCTTCGTCTCTACTTTTGATGTTTCCTTTTAGAACTAAGTTGTTTTCCCTTTTGCTATATATGTAGAGGACTAGTATCCAATACACCCAAGAAGGAATTTAAGCTTGTAATAGTGTTTTGTAATAGTTGTTGATATATTAATGAAATTATACCTTCAAAGACCCTTTGCACAGTGTTTGTGTTGCGTTGAGATTATGTGATGTTTTGCGATGTTGTGTTGCTAAACGATTGTTAGAGAAGAGTAATTAGGCTTACTTGGGACAGGTGTCTCGAGTGCCGCACGTGCCAAGCTTGAATTTAAGTTGGTCGGTGTCAACCTGCAACCATTGCAATCCAAGAAACTATGTTCTTAAGAATTATTCTATTGAAAACTAACTCCGAACTCAAAGTCTCCCTACTTTGAGCGCAGATCGTCATAACGACACCATTACCCAACCCATTGTTAATTACATTACAATGTGCTTGTTTTCCTTCCCTTAGCAGATAGAACCCCAAACTCCTGAACCATCGACGAAAATGATTGGTTATTATGCAATAACCCTAAAAAATGCATGTCCACATGGTGAAACGGTTTTTGTAGCAATGATCATCATGGCATACCCGCGAATCAAAGTGTTTCAAAGGAGGAAGACGCCCCTTTGGGGATTTGTTGAACTTTATGAGCGTGGTTCATCGTCGGAGATACCGTGCACGAAAGGGTTATGAGCTTTGTGGTAAATGGGAGGGGGGAGGGTCGTTTGAAAACCGACCTGTTATGATTTGGGCATGAATGCAATTGAGGTCCTTTGTGGAAGAGGTGGAGCTCAAATAGTTGTAATGGTGGGAATAATGAAATCTTTATCTATTTACCAACTAAAGAGGTTAAATTGAAAATTAAAAAGGGGTAAATTTGGTATTAAAGTTTTTTTAGGGTACTATTTGAGACACTAGGGTCCTCTAGTAGTTTATATGCCCTATCTTGGATAAATTCAAATTAAGAAAGCATAACATAAGGAGTTGTACTTTCCATCACTTGAAACAAACACATGAACCCAAGTTCCTCACTGGGATTTACTTTGATTAATTAATGGGAGTCAATAGTAGCTACAGTTTGAAAAGGTTTTATTATTATAGTTGAAAACAAACACAAACATAAACATGCAGTCTTTCCCTTCCTCAGCAGAAAATGTGAAGGCTTCTCAATCCAAAACGATCCATATTTTATTGGGCTCTAATCCAAATCAACAAAGATACATACCCCATAACATGTTTTGGATCTGAAATAATAATAATTTCACCCCCAAAATAGAAACTGTATGAAGTGTGAAACAAAAATCATCACATACATACATAGATGCACCAAAATGCAAGTGAAATTAATGTTTCAGAATCCAGATCCAGCATTGAGTTATCATAATAATACCAAAACAATAAGCATATATAATAAACTAACTTCTTCATCCATCAAAACCCTAAACCTCAATAGCTAAAAGTAAACACCATGAGAGAAACTACAAACGCAGAGTGAGATCTACTTCTTCTTGTTGTTCTTCATCGTCGTCGTCATCATCATCATCATCATCATCTTCAAAATCATAAACAGGAGAACGAGAGTAATAAGGATAATTAGAACTGCTTTCACCATTACCAACATTAGCCATTGTAGCCCCAGCACTACTAGTGTTGTTACCCTTACCCACCATTGTAGTGCCGTAGTAGTGTCGATGACCATGTGGGTCGACCCAACAGTCCAAATATGGCGCTGGAGCATATCGATCATGTTGCTGTTGTTGGTAGTAGTCATGATGACCATGAGCAGCAGCAACAACACCAACACCAACACCAACACCAGACATATTGTTGTTGTTAAATGAACTCATACCCAGTCTCTCTTCTTGGTAGCTCTTCCTAGCCATGGCTCTCTCTCTCTTGTGAGCGTTTTGGTGACCCCCAAGTGCCTGAGATGTGTAGAACTTGCGTGAACAGTAGTTACACGAGAACGTCTTGGATTGTGGTTGGTAGGGATTCTCTGGGTTTTCAGGTGCTCTTAAGAAATTGTAGGGCTCCGCCATTAAAGCTCTGTAGTGAGAGAAACAAAGCTTCTTTTTAAAACACAGAGAGAGAGAGAGAGAGAGAGAGAGAAGTGGGGGTTTCTCTTATTTATAATATATAGGGACAGAGAGAGCTTTATTGAATATGATTGGTGGGGTGTTTAATTTACGAGATTACCCCTATTGAGATAAAGATGAATTAAGGGTCTGTTTCGATGTTATACTAGGTGTTTCCTTTTTAATCTAACCCAAAACTGATTGATACAACAACAAGGGCTTCTTCTATCAATCAGAGATTATATTATTTCTATCACACTGGGGGCATGTATTGAGGGTATAATTGTAAGATTGTTGAACAAAATAAAGAACGTGATCCCAGAGAAAAGACAAAAAAATAGAAGCACTCACTCTCTCTTCATCTCCGTACCTCAAAAGTTGACACGTATACGGGTATAAGAGTTGCCGAAGAAAATTGAGTCAGAGTTTGTTTCGCTAAAGTGGAAGTTGGATGAGATGGGCACTGCTGCAGCAGGTTGCAGCCAGCTGCAGGCTTTAACATCATCATGCCTTTTATTTCCTTTGCCACATATAGGGTTTCCTACTTTTCCTTACTTGCTCTCCTTTTGCCTCAAGTGAGCAATACTAGGTTAGCTGTATTTTCAGAGTTTCAGCCTCCCTCTCCCTCTCTCTTAACTCTCTCTCATGTTAACTTCATTCAATTATTTTACTTTTGTCTAAAAACGAATCTTTAACCCTATCTAAGTACATCTTATTAGGTCAAGTTTATCTTCACCATAGCTTAATTGCTCATTAGGTCAATTATAAGGTGTGTCTTCAAACGCCACTTCTCTTATGAATAGGCACCCGCTGGATCATTTAGAGCATTAACATCAGAGGATCAAATCTCTTGAAAACCACTTCAAATGAGAGTTCACCTTATCCAAAAATGGTATTGAGATCCCACAGAATAGGGCAAGTCCAATTAAAATGAGGCACTCGTGGTGTCATAGGACCAAAAAACAGACACAGTACGACCAGCAAAAGGGCTTCGAAAAACCACCTTCGGGTTGCCACGTAGGATGCCCTCTATTCTTCATCTCTGTGTTTAAACTCTCTCTTTCTCTCTCTCTACTTTGTACGGTTTACCAGAGGTACGAAATGCTACTGTTATTGTACGTAGACTTTCGGTACGAAGCTACCGCATATGTTCATTGTATCCTGGGAGAGATTAGACTAGTTACCTATACCCAAGGTAGGTCGAAATACTCTTTAAAGAGAGTGCGATCCACGCCTCGAGTTGTTACTATTTGTTGTCTATTTCATTGCCTGAGTTGCTACTGTCTATTACCGGAGTATAACTTGTTGCTGATACTTCCAACTAAGTTCTTCATACTGCCTGTAACTGCTGCTGTATTCAGTTCTTGCAACTCAGTTCTATTCATAACTGTTGCCGGTGTTACCTCCTGCTGTTTGCCGGATAACAAGCTGCGCTGCTGTTACTAGAAACTGCTGTTGTTTATTACCGGAGTTTACCTGCTGTGACAACTGAAACTGTTACTTCTTGCTGCTGTTTCCTGACGCTCTAAAATTGCTCTTGCTGGAACTTAAACTTCCTAGTTACTGTTGATTAACGCCGGAGTACTTGCTCCTCCTACTGTTGTTGAAAACCTTACATCCATAACATCGTGTTGTTGCTCAAATCAAGAAGGGAAAACTATATTTACAGGTTCATAAGATAATATTTCTACAGTTCTCCTAGTATATAAAGGGGAACTTATGTCTCTTTGGAGGCTAATCATTTGGTGAGATTAAATTGAGAGGAAATCTTTGAAAGAACCTCTAATTGGTTTTGAGTGATTGGAACCGGGATCTTGAATGAACTCTCTCTCTCTCTCTCTCGTAGGCAATTTGCTGAACCACCTTATACTTGGTGTATTGTGTATTTCTTTGATTGGAGCTTTGGCTTCCGGGCTTGTGACTCAACAATTGGTGTTAGAGCGAGGTCGATTCCTCGGTGGTGCGCGAATTTGAGGTAACTTAGGGTTTCTCAATTTTAATTTGGTTTTGGGATTTGGTTAGTTCATAAAAATTGGGGGAAACATAGGAGACAATGTTGAAGCTAGTTCTTCCGCCCCAAAAATGAATACAACGGTGATGTTCAACAATGCAAAGATTAAAGTTGAGAAATTCAATGGCACAAATAACTTCAGCATGTGGCGATGCGAGGTTATTGATGCCCTAAGTCAACAAGACTTATACGAGGTATTGGAGGACAAGCCGGATGACATAGAGGAAAATGTATGGAGGAAGATGAACAATAGGGTGTGCGGCCAAATTCGTTCTTGTCTTACTCAAGGCATTAAGTACCTTGTGAAGAATGAAACTTCCTATATTCGTTGAAGAAGAAGCATTTGAATGACTTCACCAAGTTGACTCCAAACTTGGAACTCAAAAAAATTGTCACGTGAGTTAATACTCACACTCAAAAAAATTAAGTTTGGCGGTGTTTAGATTACCGCAAGGTATTCCTTTTACCGCGTAGAAAATCTGGACGGTAAAAGGAATACCGCGCGGTAATCTAAACTCCTTCAATCTCAATTATTTTGATCAACACTCCCTGGCTACTTCTTCCCCAAAACCAATTACAGAGCAGAGGATAACCTCTACGCTCTCCCCAAATGGAAAACTTTGACACTAGTAGTAATAACTCTTCACTGTCGACCCCATTATCCCATAACCCACCTTCAACACCATTCGCTCAACACCCATAATCACAATTCACTTCATACCTCTACCAAAACCCATCGTAATTTCAACATTAATTCCAATCACAGACCTCACCTCCGTTTACCATGTCGCAAGGGGATCCCAGTTATAGACAATATCAAAGTCTATTTACACTCTCTCAATCGTAACCTCAGGCGTTTAACCCGTACTATCAACCCTATCCGCTCACTCAACCTCAAGGTTTTCAACCTCCAAATTACTTTCAGAACTACCTATTCCATGGTGAATCTACTCAGTACATTTAAAGTGACTAAAATGTGTCAATACCTGTTAAAGCGGTGGTGCCCCAGAACGAAAAAGGAAAAAGAAAAAAAAAACACCCACAAAATAAAGACAAAGCGTGTAAGTGCCAGAAGATGCTGACTTTTTGGACGAGAGGGATGATGCTGGAATGCATTGGACGGAAATAGACTTTACGTGTCTCGCAAGGGCGTGGGTTACAACTTCTGTCCAAACAGATGGCCGCACAAAGGATTTTACTTTCTATCAAAAGGTCAACATTGCCTTTAACAGAGACTCCGAGTTCCCCACACGACGATCATGTGGGTCGACCAAATCTCAGTGGTATGCCCTTAATGCATAATGTGTGGCGTACAAGGGGATAGTTGCTCAAAAACGATTTAGGAATAGCAGCTGGAAAGCAAAAGAATATCAGGTTCCTTTTGATTTCCTTTAACTTAATTTCATTTATTTCTCGCGGATATACACGTTATTTATTTGTATTGGGTAATTTTGCGAATTGTAGGAAAACGATGCACACAAAATCTATTGAGGCTTGAATGACGGCAATGACTTCAAACACCGTGAAGAGTATATAATTTTGGCGCGTGAACCGCGATTGGTCAACCTAAGGGATGATGGGTTGAACCATACGGTGAATACACCAAAAAATGTTGCTAGAAGAACATCGGACAATTCTTCTCTGGGAAACTCGATCTAATTAAACAATCTATCGGGGGACCCCGACGGCCCACCTACACCTCAATCCGTGGGCCCAAATTCTGACTTAGATGGTTCGCTATATGAGGGTGGAAGCAGGCCCATCGGCCAAAAACTCTATACAAAGAACGTTGCTGCATAAAAGGCAATGGATAGTGTTACTGCATCTGATAACGGTATCCAAATAATGCTGGATGAACTACGGTTGGTGAAGATACAAGCGAAAGAAGAAAAGGAAAGAAGAAGAGCAAAAACAATGCAACACTGGCAAGCAAAAATAGATTTCAAGCAAGCAAAGGAAGATCGCAAAATCATGGAGAAAGACTTGAGTACTCTTTCTGGACATCAATTGCAATACTATCTGCAAATGCAAGCTGAGATCATGGAACCAATACTGCATTTTGGAATAACATAAAAAAATAATAAGAATTTATATTTAAGACGTTTATTGGAAGATATTTGATTTATAAAAGGAAAAAGTGTTAGTGTACCGTAAGAAGTTGGACAAATCCAGTGATGGCACCCTCGGTCGTGACTGTGGTATCCAAACCATGGTACAAGGAAGCAAGAATAGTAGACCCCTAATCATATTGGGCAGCCGAGTCTAAATCGGCCACAGCCCCGAGATATCTAAGAGGGACGGTGTCGTTGGCCGTTTGGAACCACAAATGTCCTATCATGAAGAGGATAAAAGCACGAACAATAGTAATATCATCCTCCCGATCAACTGTGACGGTCAAGTACGTCCTCAAATGTGCAATGCTGACGTTCCCACTCTTTATATGGCTAGAATCAATGTTGGGGAGCAATTGCCTCGCATTGGATAAAATAGACCATGTGTCGTCATACGGGACCTGTGTCGGATATCGGCCGATTGAAAATATTGTCAGTATAGTAAAATTGAGGGAGTGACCCCTATTTCTGTATAAGGGAACAAAAACGTGTGTGTGGTCGGCCACCAACGCTCTGTAAGCGCCTGAATTAACCGATTATCTGAATTGCCCAAGCGTATATCCATAAACTGCCCGAAAATATTCACCACGGCATCCCTTATAGGTAGAATTGTGGCAATCTCCTTCCACACTTTGAACACCATAGTGAATGTGCCGTGCACACACATCGAATCCCGATTCTGTTCATTAAGGCATTTTGTCAAACACTTGATTTATCAAAAAAATAAATTCACAATTACACTAAAACTTACCGTGAGTTCATTTTTCATGTAATAGATGTGACTGACTCCGTCTGGGAGTTGGGTAATACACCTCCGCGGGAGGTTTTCTTGGGTTGGGTTTGGTATAAATTGGGGTTGGACATCTTCAAATTCCACTCATTTTTTCTTCATTCCGGACCTCGAGCGAGTTACGGCACGCTCTGGATCTCTTGTTTCTCTAAACTCAGGCATAGTATTAGGGTGTGGTTCTCCCTCTAGCATATGCATTTTGATTTTGTTGGAATCACAATTTTTTTACCAGGGATTTTGAGAGAGAGCAAGAAGTAAAAAAGTGAGAATAGTCGAGTTGAGAATGTAGTTTTACAAACAGTTGAAGCGGCGGTAAAAGGATCACTACGCGATGTTTTAATCTCCTCAAAATTAAAAAAAATTTACGTTGGCAACTCACACTGGCTGCTGGAGGTCGGGTGTGAGTTGTGGGTTTGGTGGGCTAGGGTATCAGAATTCACACCCAAATCCACAATTGCTAGAGATGCTCTTAGAAGCATAATTGTTGTATATAATTGATTGATATTGTCGTAGTCAGATATTGACATTGAGTGATTGATTTGATCATCATATTGTCCATAGATTGAGGTAAATAATAATTGTTGTATGTATAATAAATATAAATGTTGGAGTAGGCAGCTGAACGGAGGATAAACATTAGTACACTCGGGTCGGGTTGCGGTTTGGACCATCATCACAGTACCGAAAAATTTAGTCTTTGTCTCAACCCAACAGATTGACAGTTTATAGGTTTTTTTCAGGACCCAAGTAATAATTCAAGTCGTTCCTACAATTGAATATTTTTCAGATTAGCTAACAGGAAATACCATTGTCCACAAACAATTGCCCGGTTATTGGGCAACATTACATAGTCACATAGCTGAACTTTGGGGTGGCAATTTACCCCGCCCCACCCCCAATGAGGACTTGGATAACTTTATTGGGTTTTGGTGCGGGTCTGGGGAGAACCTCCAAAAATCCGTTGGGGATCGGGGTACAATTCAACAAATCCTCAACTCTACCCCGCCTCATTTAGCTATTTACTATATACCCTATATACCTTTAAATAATTGGGGATAAATTCATTTATTCACTTCTGATCTCTCACTAGTCTTATTTAATGACTTTGCTTATGTATTTAATTCGTAGCATTTGGACTCATATCTTATGTTTTAGTTTACTTTGATGACTTTGATAATGGTATAGCTTAACAAAAATAAAAATTCATATAGGATAATATTTTATTTTGTTTTAGGTGTAGTAAAAGTTAGATGGAGCGGGGACGGGATTTAGTGTTACAATGTGAGGGAAATTATGGATTCCCGTTTAAATTAAGCCGGGTTTTGGGGCAGGTGAGATGAACTTAGAGGCAACATTTGACTTTGTGCAGGCAAAATTGCCGTATGGTTTGGTTTTATATTCTTACTATCCTTAACTGTGACACTGGAGAGAGCTGACAGAGAAGCAAGAAAAATGGAGATAAGTGTGATACAATCAAGTTGCAGACTATGCTCTCCAGTTCTCCATTTTAAACTATGTCTAAATTCACTTTCCTACACAAAAACAATAAGACTTCACAGATCCCCGCTTTCGATTACTACTCCATCGTTCCGAAGAACAACTGGCCTAAGATGTTCAGTTGAAGATGAGTTTCCAGGTGAGCCCATCTTAACTTTTCAGTTCTAAATGTTTTGGGGTTCTTTTTAACACAACTGGTCATCACTTGTATGTGCCCCAAGTGTTTGCTGAAGGTTCTATTAGAACATGTAGAATGTGATAAACACCCTTTCAAAGTCATGATTCAAGAGTGCAGTTTTAAAGAACAATTGTTCCAACAATGAAAGCTACCTCAATATGCTAAAACTAGCGGCGGAATCTGTGTATACCCATTGGTGTCCTAGACGATGTCTATTAATTTTTATGAACTTATGGGGCTATCTTTTCATGGTTATGTTTCAACACATGAATAAAGGGTATCTTTCAAATTCATCACCGATTGTGTTGCTCATATAATTCAGTTTTCGCCATATTATGGTTCTGTATGTAATTATCTAAAACCCCATGTTGTGTTATACTTTAAGGTGTTGATACAAAGACCATGGTGCTTAACCCATCACTTTCGGTGAAGGTAAGATCGTACCCCAGTGTAGGATGATCTATTTATTTTGTCACCCTTAATCTCTTAAGTAGTGATTCAGTGTTACTCTTAATCCAGAATAAGGCCGTACAGATAGCCTCTGATCTGAAAGGAACTTCCATATTTCTTGTGGGTATGTATTATCAATATTGCAGAAAGAACAATGTTTGTTATCTTCTTTGTTTACAATGTATGACTTCGCTTGTAGGGATGAACGGCACTATGAAAACTTATATTGGTAAAGTTTTAGCAGATGCACTTAGATATTGCTTCTTCGACAGGTATATATATGTCATCCTGTGTCAATTTAATGCTATATGACGGTTCATTTACTTTGTTACATCTTTTCTCCCAGTGATAGTTTAGTCGGGCAAGCATCTGCTGTTGCTAGTGAATTTGATATCAAATCACTCCGAGAGAGAGACGAGGAAGGTTTTCGAGTATCTGAGGTGAGATGGTAGGAGTTGTATATTTGATATGAGGGTAAGAGAATGGACACGTGTTTATCAATTAATTGAGATTTTTGCGACAGACTGAAGTACTGAGGCAGTTATCATCAATGGGACGTCTCTTAGTTTGCACTGGAGACCAGGCAGTCTGGAACTCGACCAATCTGTAAGTGTAGTATGAGAATTAGAACTAAAAGACAGCTTCTGATAAGAAGAGCAAGCTGTACTGGTCTATCCGTGAAATGGGATCTGTTCACAGACATTGTTCCCTTTATGGGTAGATTACTTTAGCTCACACCCCTTATCACAGTATGTCCTCAGTGAAATCTTGTAAGCGATACACCTCAATGTGATTATTTTTTTATATACTATTCATCTTAGGTCGTTCTTGAGAGATGGGATATCCATTTGGATAGATGTCCCCATAGAAATACTAGTTCAAGAAAGGATACAAGGCCGGAGTGAAAGTTTTACTGAGGTAAAATCTTCCTTTAAAAACCGTCATTTTTTTCTGTAAACCTCTAACAAGTAACAAGTAACAACTAAATGTTTATCCTCAACTTATCACAATAACTAAAACAGGTATCAGCTGAGCTAATTGAGATTTATGAAAAAATGAGAGATGGATATGCTACAGCAGATGCAATAATTTCACTCCAAAGTAAGAGCAATTACTATTTCAACAGTCACAACAATTGCTATCATTAGTAATCTAACGTGGCTGCTCTTGACAGAAGTAGCTTCTCAATTCGGTTACAACGACACGGACTCGGTGACTGTAGAAGAGATGGCTTTGCAGGTAAGCAAGCACATCTTTCAATTGCTAAACCGGTAATGGATGTTTGTTCTTTAAATAAACTAATATTTCATGGGATTCCTCCCTATTTTTTCAGACTCTAACAAAGTTGGAGAACCTGACAAGAGTGAAGAAGTTGATGGAAGCTGCAGCGAGACCATTTTAGCCAGAGCAAAGCTTCTCGAGAGCCATATTTTCATCCCCACCGACTTTATCTAGGCTTTTTCTCACTAAATCTTCAGGAAAGCCCATCTCTACCAGCTTTTGAACCTGCAAGCAAGAGATGGATTTAAAATCTTGTATTAATACAACACACAGATAAATATGCAAGTGTTACTTTCGTGTATGTACCTTCTCTTCAATTCCAACTGATGCTCTTTTTGCAAAAGTTTCAGTCCAGTATCGAGCTGTACCAACAAATGTTGGATAATCTCTAAGATACTGCAACATCTCCATAACAACAAAAATCAATGAGATGATAGGAATGGGGAGAAGACTTAAAATAAATAAATAAGAGGATTAGAGTAAAGTGTGCATGTAAAAACAAGACCTGTTGAGCTACCACAGCATCTTGAGGATCATCAGGTTCAGGAGCAGAGAGCAAAGCCTGTAGAGAAAGCAACGCGGTTTTTATAGTGAGAGCTGGGCTCCACTGGTCTTTCAAAATATCCAGACATATTGCTCCATTTTGACTGCTGATATTGGGGTGCCTTCAATTTGTGTTGCAGGGGAAGATATAAAAATAACAAATATTAGTCTTTTCATAACAGATATACTAAATTCAAAGAATAAATCAATTATTGCATCAGTGAGAACACAGGTAATATGTAAAGCTTTACATACCAAACTTTCGTCATAAACTGCATCTTTGGTGGCTCAAACGGATACTCATCTGCATGATAAGCAACCAGTAAATCAATCAGTACTCAGGGGATTTGTCATTCTTCTTTCACATTGTGTCATAAGTCAAAAACCTTCTCCAAATCTCCAATCCCCATTTTGTCACTCTACGCACACAAATCCATACCTATTTCATTAAAATTGTACTCAAAACCTCATCCTGAAGTAATTCCACTTCTTTTTCACACTTTAACCTCGTGTTCCCTTTCATGACATAAGAAGTAATTCCACATTTCTTTCCACACTTTAGCCTTGTATTCCCTATTACAGAGAACCCTGAACTTATTTCTAAGGCTCTCACTTTCTACACCACCGAACTCTTTGAAATCTTTTATAACAAAAGGTTCCCCTAATGAAAGAAGAAAAAGTGCTAATAGTACATATTTCTCAAAATATGTCAAAATCCCTTACTAATAACATTGTGGGTGTGTTTGGTTCAAATTTCCATGAAATATGTTTTCCAACGTTTGGTTCGAGACGAAAAGAAATTGGTGGAAAATAGATTTTCCGTGGTTTTTGAAAATATAACAAAAGATGGAAAACCCGACTTCCTTTCAAATTAGAGTTTTTCTTATTTTCCATAAATTTTCATCATTTTTCATGCCCAACCAAACAATGGAATATGGGATTTCTACGGTTTTGATAATAACCAGGAAAAACCAGATTTCATGGAAATTTAGTTTGCCACAAACTAAATACATCCTGTATTAGTTGCAATTCATAACGGTTCAACCTAAATAGCAATAACTCAGCGGAGAAAATGATGTAAATTTGATTAGAATTAGCAAAACCCATATTGTAAATGAAGGTTACCAGTCAAATGGATATCAATTCGAAAGGTTCCTCCTTCGTAAGGAGTGGCTATGGGACCGCTAATGGTTCCGAAGAGGCGCGAAAGATCGTCTCCGCGAAGCTCAACGCTTATCCCAGATATGTCCTTATCCCGATTGCAATCCATCAGCTCTTTCTGTACTCGAGACAAATCCAACATCTTTTAATACAATTCAGGATTGCTTCTCTTTCTCTGTGTGTGTGAGAAATATACAAACCCTAATTTTGGAAAGAGAGCAACTGATGATGAGGACTCCCTGATATTTTGTCGGCCAATAACCCGATATTTTGGGATTGATTCACTCTAACAGTCGACTTATAAAATATATAACTATTAAAAAATATATAATTAGCTTTTAGATGCTTCATAATAAGAGCATCTACAGGCTGGGTGGGTGGATTTGCCCAAAACCGAGGTGAATCCAATCTACCCGAAATCCACCTACAACAATTCAAAGTATAAATCAAGGTGAACTTTTTTTGTGCTCTTCGGAACCGTGCGGGAGAGCCAACGCTCACGATCCAATCACGTCTCTTAATCTAAACCTTCTATCTCTCCAGCGCACTTCTAAACTACGCGGCAAGACTAGCCAATAAGGAAATGACACGTCAATTTCTTTTGTTTAAATAATTAGCCATGCAGTTCGGAACCGCGCGACATAACGCTCCAAGTTTTAGGCTTAAACTTGTTTTGGTTTTCTCAAATGTTATTTCAAGACATTTCTCAAGGCATATCAAGTGTTTCAAGTTTTATCCAAGGCATACCCAACCCTTACTCCACAAGTTTCCCAACCCAACATATTTCCTCTGTTAATCACTTAAAAATGTCAGGTTTGTCTAGTTTGCGACCGTTCATAAGTTTTTCTAAAGCCCAACGCAACGTAAACGCGGAAGTAAAACGAAGGGGGAACGCCGAAGTAACAAATATTTGGTCGTTACAATTGACGTCGGACAACGATCCCTCCCCAACGCTCGAAGAGTTGAACCGAGTAGATATCCTCCCGGACGGCCGGGTCCATATTTCTGTTAGATTGGAGGAAATGCCGGTAAGTTTTGTATAAATTTTAAGTGTTATTAACGTATATTGCAATGTGTTCGATGAAATGCCCGAATGAAAGTCTAACGTTTTAATGTGTATTTTTTTTTCCGAACCGAGATAAATTAAAGTGTAGGGGATCATTGGATAAGGTACTGAAGTGGTACCAATGGATTGTGCGGTACCCGATGTCGAAGAAGTTGGCCGACGATATGGATTTTGAGGAGTTTTGTTTGATTAAGGCGAGAAACTCTGAGAACCGTCTCATTCATGCTCTCGTGGAACGGTGGTGGCCTTCCACCCATACCTTTCACTTCCCTTGCGGGGAACTAGGTTTTACACCGTTAGACTTCATCATGCTAACAGGCATATCTTTTGGGAGAGGCCGTGAACTCCCGTACGACGAGAGGTACTTCAAGTTAGAGGAAGCAGAAAAGATGTTCCCGGGAATCGCAAGCTCCGATATCAGGTACGATAACATCACTCTCGCCTATTTAAAAAAGTGGAAAAAACCTTTGAATCCACGTCTCCATAATTACGACCCACAAATGGATATCGTGTACGCAAGGTCATTTATTGCCTATATGATGAGTAATCTATTCTTTTCAAATGGTTGCACATCTCTTCAAGCGGGCTATCTTGCAGCCATAACAGACTACGATATTATTGGTACATCACATTTTGACTGGGGTACGCCGATTATGGCAGCTTTGTATCTGGGGCTTGATGAAGTCTCAGTTCTGAGGGATGAAAAGGTAAAGAAATTGATCACCAGATTCTATGCGATGTCAGAGTTCTGGTTCTTTGAATACTGTCGAGTTAGAATGTATCTAGCTAAGGTATAAAAATTTAACCATATTTATCCCCGTATGGGTGCATGGAGAGATGAAAGGGCTAGTACGGGTTCTAAAATTTGCCACACTTTTGTTATGATCAGAGATATGATAGAATAGAAGGACAAAACCAACATAGATTGGCAACCATGGCACAGGTCTAGGCAATTAATCCATCTAGAGGTAAGTGTTGCTTCAGTGCTGAGCTTCTACAGGGTTCCATTGGTGTCAGTCCCATACGGACACAGTACGCTTTTGATGTAGAAGAAATCAAAGGAAATGAGATGGATCGATCGACCGAACGCAACATGAGTCGACCGATCCAAGCCCAAGAGTAGATGAAGGGTCATATTTACATATTTCAGTTTCAACAGCAGTTATGAGTGTGTTTATTAAATTTTTCTTTTAAGAATTATAGTGGTTTATCTTCATTTATGGAGAGGAGTTTCACTTGGTTTATGAGAAGTTATTAGGAGTTACATTTTGGGAGATTAAACTAGGTTGGAATTACTTTTTTAATTTCTATAAGTATGCTAGCAGATTTATGTAACGAGGAGTTTTTAAGTTTGAATGAAAAAGTGTCTTTTGGTGAATGTTTCACCAGAAATTCTTCTTGCATTTCTTGTTTATTTGATTAATTGCAAGATTGTTACTTACTCGGCAGCCGGATTCTTCTAAACTAATAGAAGTTTCTTCTAGTTAGTAGAGTTTCTCACCTCCCTTCTATATCCGCTGCATCAGTTGGTATTAGATACGGCCAACGATCCTTTATTCAATAATGGTTGGTCCTCCGAGAGGCCGTGAACCTACGGTAGAAGAGACTACTATGAGAGAAGAAATAGCGGAGTTAACTCGACAAATGTCAATGTTGGTAACCGCGTTACGCGAACAACATCACAATCACCCACCGCCTCCACCTCCCCCCCAACCCGCTTAAGAAAGAGCACCGCAGCACTATCCATTCTGTCTTGATTTAAAGGAAGACTTAGACAAAGAGAATGTCAACATCGTTGCTCCATATGTTCTACGGAGAAATTGATATGTTCGTAATAGCCCTAGATTTGAACGAGAAAATACAAGGCGCTGGGAATCAGGTTTAAAAGTCGACCTACCAGAGTTTCATGGTGGACAATCACCTAAAGATTTCCTAGATTAGCTTACCACGACGAAAGAGGTTTTGGAATTTAAAGAAGTTCCTGACGATAAACGTGCCCCCCTTGTAGCAACGCATTTTCGAGGCCAAGCAGCGGCTTGGTGGCAACAACTTAAAGCATCCCGACAACGGCTGGAGAAATCTAAAATTATAACTTGGGAGAAATTAAAGAAAACTGTGCGCTCCTCTTTCCTCCCATTTAATTACTCTTGAGTATTGTATCAACGCTTACAAAACCTTCAACAAGGCTCCAAGACAGTTGAAGCATACACGATGAAGTTTTATACTTTGGAACAACGCATGGACCTCGGGAAACCGGAAGAGAAATGGGTTTCGAGATATATTGGTGGTATGCGTCAAAACTTTCAGGATACGTTAAACATGTTTGATGTGTATACTGTGAAAGAAGAGCATCAAAAGGCAATTCAGTTTGAGCAACAACAAAATAGGCGGAGTAATTATGTTATATTTACAGCTCTCCATCGTACAAATACGAACGCCACGGAGAAGGCTGGCGACAAAGGAGCAGCTATTCGATCTCCTTCTCAACCAGGGGTGTTTCGTTGATTCAAATGTGGCAAAACAGGTCATTGAGTAGCTGATTGCACATCTAAAACTAAAAAAACCTTACTTGCTAATTTTGGGGAGTACGAAGAAGAGGACCCGAGTGATTTACGCCCAATATTTGATTCATCATCACCTGATAACAATCCTACTAAGGAGCTTGTCTTGGGTGATACTGCAGGAACTTGTTTGGTTCTTCGCCGATCCTTTCTCTCTCTGCGGCAAGAGACCGAGAACGCTTGGCTTCGATCTCACATCTTTCAATCCACATGTACCGTTCAAGGTAAACTATGCAAACTAATTATTGATTCAGGAAGTTGTGAAAATGTTGTTGCGGAAGAGGTTATACAAAAATTAAACCTCACGACGAATCCTCATCCCCATCCATATACACTTTCTTGGCTCAACTAGGGTAATAAGGTAATAGTTTCTAAGCGGTGCCTTTTATCTTTTTCTATCGGCTCTAAGTATAAAGATCAGATTTGGTATGATGTCATCGCCATTGATGCTTGCCATTTATTGTTGGGGCGTCCCTGGCAATTTGATCGTACTGTGGTTCATGATGGCCGTAAGAATACTTACTTTTTTATGTGGGGGACTACCAAAATTACTCTTGCGCCACAACGAGAGACTATACCTAAGCCACTAGCTGGGGAGGGTACTAATTTCTTGACCTTTAGGAAGTTTGACGAAGCCATAAGTAAATCTGGAATTGTTTACATATTGCTTGCGTCGTCCAGTCTCGTGTATGGTAATGTTCCAAATGCCATAACTCAATTAATTAAAGAATTTTCTGATGTTTTTCCGTCGGATTTGCCGGAGAGTTTACAACCATTACGTGACATACAACATCACATTGATTTGGTTCCTGGTTCCATCTTGCCTAACCGCCCTCATTATCGGATGAATCCAAAAGAACACGAGGAACTTCGCTGCCAAGTCAAAAATTTATTGGGTAAAGTGTATGTTCGAGAAAGCTTGAGCCGGTGTGCCGTTCTGGCTTTACTCACTCCAAAAATAGATGGGACATGGCGTATGTGTGTTGATAGTCAAGCTATCAATAAGATCACCGTCAAATATCGTTTTCCGATCCCGCGTTTGGATGACCTCCTTGATAAACTTGGTGGTGCTACCATTTTTAGTAAACTTGATTTAAAAAGTGGTTACCATCAAATTCGAATCCGTGAAAGTGATGAATGGAAAATGACATTCAAGACTAGGAAAGGTTTGTTCGAGTGGATGGTGATGCCATTTGGACTTTCTAACGCTCCAAGTACATATATGCGCATGATGAATTAAGCTCTTTGTCCATTTATTGGTTCTTTTGTGGTCGTTTATTTTGACGATATTTTGGTTTATAGTGCTAATCCTTTACTTCATCTTGATCATTATCGACAAGTGTTAGATATGTTTCGTAGGGAAAAGTTATATGCGGCGACTGCTAAATGTCCTTCATGACAGATTCAATCCTATTCTTGGGTTACATAGTATCCAAAGATGGTGTTTCCATGGACATGTCAAAGGCTGAAGCTATTAAAAATTGGTCTCCACCACGAACCATCACTAAGATCTGTAGCTTTCATGGCCTGGCCTCATTTTATTGGTGTTTCATTGCAAATTTTAGCACGATCATGGCTCCAATAACCAATGAGATGAAATCAGGGAAATTCATATGGAACGAAGAGGCTGACGCTAGTTTTTGTCTTATCAAGGAGAAACTTACTTCGGCCCCTGTGCCCGTATTACCGAATTTTTCACAGCCTTTTGAACTTTATTGTGATGGCTCTGGAGTAGGCGTTGGTGCGGTTCTTAGTCAAAATTCCAAGCCCATTGCTTTCTATAGTGAAATACTTAGTGGTGCCAAAGTCAAATATAACACTTATGACGTCGAATTCTATGCGGTGATTCAAGCTCTCAAACATTGGCATCACTGCCACATTCATTGTGAGTTTGTTTTATTTTCGGATCATGATGCTCTCAAGTATATTAATACCCAAGATAAACTTTCTTTTCGGCATGCAAAGTGGGCTTCATATTTGCAGGAATTTACATTTGTGCTTAAACACAAATCCGGTGTTCTCAATAAAGTGGCTGATGCTTTAAGCCGCAAATGTCTCATCCTCTCTCAAATGCGTACTCATGTGCTTGGTTTTGATTCTCTTCAGAGTTTGTTATCTACTGATCCTTATTTTGTGCCTATTTTGGATGATATTTCTTCTGGTAAACGGTGCGATTTTATCATTTATGATGGCTTCCTTTTCAAAGGAAATCGCTTATGTATTCCTGAGTCGAGTCTCTGACTTCTGATCAATCAAGAACTTCATACAGAAGGACACCTTGGGCTAGACAAAACACTTCATTTGGTCTCACGATCATATTTTAGGCCATCTCTACGTCGGGAAATTGATCGTTTCTTAAGGGGCTGCCATGTTTGTCAAATTTCCAAAGGTCAAGCAACCAATACAGGACTTTATCTACCATTGCCGATTCTGAAAAATACGTGGACTGATGTTAGTATGGATTTTATTTTGGGTTTACCTCATACACAACGAGGGGCAAATTCTATCTATGTTGTCGTCGATCATTTTTCTAAAAATGGCTCATTTCACCGCTTGCAACAGGACGACAGATGCGTCCAAAATGACTTTTCTTTACTTTCGGGAAGTGTACCGCCTTCATGGTCTTCCTTCCTCTATTGTCTCTAATCGTGACACCCGTTTCTTGGGACATTTTTGGCAGAGCCTTTGGAAGTTGGCTCATACAGAGATGAAATTTAATATTGCATACCACCCTGAAACTGATGGTCAAATCGAGGTAATCAATCGCACCTTAGGTAACCTATTAAGGGGGATCATTGGAGCTAATCTTAAGTCTTGGGATCTTTGTCTATATCAAGCGGAGTTTGCTTTTAACCGGTCGGTGAACCAAAGTACCAGCTTTTGTCCGTTCTACATTGTTTATGGGAGCATCCCACGTTCACCTATTGCTCTTGCTCCGGTTCCTACTACGGTTAAGGTAGATGGCGAAGCGAAAGACTTTGTCGAACATCTTCGGCGATTCATAGTCAAACTCATGATCACTTAGTTAAGGCTACATCACGATACAAATCGGTAGCGGCTGTGCAAAGACGTCACGTGGAATTTAACGAAGGGGATTATGTGTATGCTATCCTCACAAAAGACCATTTTTCTACAAGAAGTTACAACAAGTTGGCGGCATAGAAAATTGGACCTCTGGAAATACTTCGCAAAATTAGCCCCAATGCTTATCAACTAAAGCTTACGGCTCATATCCGTACATCAGATGTGTTTAATGTCAAACATCTTGTGCGCTACTTTCCTAGTGATGAATGTGACGACCCCTTAAATTCGAGGTCGAATTCTCCGTCACCCGGGGAGAATGATGTAGAAGAAAGCAAAGGAAATGAGATGGATCGATCGACCGAACTCAACATGAGTCGACCGATCCAAGTCCAAGAGTAAATGAAGGGTCATATTTGCATATTTCAGTTTCAACAGTAGTTATGAGTGTGTTTATTAATGTTTTCTTTTATGAATCATAGTGGTTTATCTTCATTTATGGAGAGGAGTTTCACTTGGTTTATGAGAAGTTATTAGGAGTTACATTTTGGGAGATTAAACTAGCTTGGAGTAACTTTTTTAATTTCTATTATGGCAGAAGATTTATGTAACGGGGAGCTTTTAAGTTTGAATGAAAAAGTATCTTTTGGTGAATGTTTCACCGGAAATTCTTCTTGCATTTCTCATTTATTTGATTAATTGCAAGATTGTTAGTTACTCGGCAGTTGGATTCTTCTAAACAATTAGAAGTTTCTTCCAGTTAGTAGAGTTTCTCGCCTTCCTTCTATATTCACTGTATCAGCTTTGGTATTTAGAAGACCGGTGTATGCGTCAGATAATCGGGCATGATAGTGTGCCCTATGACCCCCTCAGGAGATTATGGAATCCCCAAGGTACGATCGAGAGTTATATCAGGGTCTGAAGGATGTGGACTTCTATGATGGTTGCGATTATCTTGTTCCCGACGTAGATTACATGACATATTGGCGTGCCGTTCATCCAAATCCCAAGATCGGTTACAGTTTTGTAAAGAGGGCGAGAAATATTTGGATTGTCGGGCGTGATCTAGTGAAGCCCGATGTGTACTTGCTACCTACGTCGAGTTTAGCTACGTCTTCACATGTACAAGACTATGGTATTCAGGCGACCGACGATCCATGTGATATGGGATGGTTCATGAATGTGGCGGGACCGAACAATCAACGGAGACGGATACCGATCCCGGTGATGTAGGTACCATACCCGTGTCCACCTACGTATAGTACGGATGAGTTGTGGCATCAAAACCAAGGAATGCGGTATGCGGCATATGAAGACTCGAGGCAACTAGCTGACATCAATACTGAGTTGAAGAGGGAGCTGGTGCAGAGGGATGAGATCATCAGAGAGACATCCGATAGACTAGCTGAGATTTCTATTTCCTACCAGACAGAGCCGGTTGTGCAATGTACCTATGACGAGAGTCTCGCACGTAATAGACGTACCCGCCAAATGAAGAGAGGCCGTCCCAGTTAGGCTATGCTTTATTTAGAACTTTGATTTATGTTTTGTTTAAACTATGTTGAGTATTAATATTGTTTAAACTATATTTTATTTAATCTATGTTTTGTTTAAAATATGTTGAGTATTAATCTTATTTTTTTTAAAGATTTTTTTTTTGAAACTTGTTGTCCAAGTTACTCAACGGCCAAAGTTACTACACGATTACAAGCAAGAGTCGATCTAGTTATGTTTAATCATCAACGACTAATATTAATATTGCTTGATTAATATTGGGATTAACGGGGTAAATCCCATTAACCCGAAACTGTAAAAAAGCTACTAGGTTATCATGGTCAAGATTACTCATTATTAAAGAATAACTTAATGGGGTTTGCATGAACATATTTTTAACACTACCATGTTTATAAATTAACCAATGATGCCATAAGATAACCCGAGTTAGACACTTAGGGTTATCTAGTTTTACAATATATGTTATTCGATCCGATAGCAATATATCATTAGAACGAGACTGTTTAAGCAAGATATAAGATAGTATAAACAAACCTAAAGAAAGAGAAAAGGGTTACTTACAATTGTTTTGATGAAATCGTCGACCATGACTCTGAAAAAGGAAGAGTCTTACAAGTGTTTAATCTTGTTTTTTGTAAAGATTATTTTTTGGAAACTTGTTGTCCAAGTTACTTAATGGCCATATTAACGGCTAGTTTTTTTCAACTATAAATGTCATTCATCTCCTACACTCTCCTCCTTTCTAATCTTCTACACTCTTCTCCTTCCTTACCTTACAAACAAAGCTACTATGTCTTCCTCAAGCTCCCAATCTAATTCTCAAAACCACTCTCAATCCTCTAATACGAACCAACAAGAAAATATCTTTCCTACTCAATTCTGCACATTTGATCTATCGCAAATGCCTAACACTTCCCAAGATCTAAGGTATGTTTGCCAACTATTTCTGGCATCCGATAATCAATTTTAATCTCAAACCCATGAATATTACCCTCATTATCCAAACCAAGGATATTACCCTCAATTTGATGGGTATACGGGCTCGTACCCTCAACCAGGGAATCCATATTATTCATCTCAAGCCGGTTTCGCATGTAGAAGTTCAAGTACCACGCCGATGCAAGGTACATACGGTTTAAATGATTTAAATCTTAATACATCACTGGTTGCATCTCCGGTTGTCTCTCCGGTTGGAAATAAAATACATTACAACTTCAACATTAAACATGAAAACAAAATATATTACTTTAGAAAATAAATGAACAATGATGAAGACTATAATTACTCCGCCCTTTTTCGATTCCACAAATGCGCGACAAGTTCATCTCGTAATTGGAAATGAGCTCCTTCATTTCTAATTTCATGAACCTTCTAGATGTACTCTGCCATAGAGTTGATCGCGTATCTTGGATTTATGTCCTCCTTCCAATTTTTCACGGATGTTCTAAACTCGGGATTAATATCCATTTGTCGAACGTAGGTATGACATTCATCTTTGATAATCATATTGTGCAGGATTATACATACGTACATAACATTTCCTAGATCACTAGGTTTCCAAAATCGCGCACCGTGTGCCAATATTTGAAACCTAGCTTGTAATACCCCAAAAGCACGCTCTACATCTTTCTGACGTGCTTCTTGCATCTTCAAAAAATGTCTTTCGGCATCGTTGGATGGATTTATTATGGTTTAAACAAGTGTTAGCCATTGTGGATAGACTCCATCTGCTAAGTAATACCCCATAGTGTGTTGTACTGTGCCTATATTATAATTACATGGCGACGCAACTCCATTAGACAAGTTGTTAAAAAGCCACCCTTGATGCTAGACGTTCGTGTCGTTGTTAGAATCGGGCATCCCAAAGAATGCATGTCATATCCAAAGATCTTGAGATGCAACCGCTTCTAAAATCACCATTGGGATTTTCTTATACCCGACATATTGTCCTGCCTACCCGGTAGAACAATTCTTCCATTTCCAATGCATACAATCTAAACTACCTAACATCCCCGGGAAGCCTCGCGATCCATTCACTTCTAACAAGTGTAATGTATTATCTTCATTGGAAGATCTAAGGTATTGAGCTTTGAATTGTGCTATAATAGTTTTACAAAATTCTTTCAAGCAAAAAATACCTGTAGACTCCCTAATCTGAAGGAATTCTTCTTAGGCGTCTGCGCTCGTACCGTAACATAACATGCGAAGTACGCACGTTATCTTTTGGTGCGAGGATAAGCCCATCGTCTTAGCGGCATTTTCTCTTTTAATAAAATAGGGGTTTGATGAAAGTATTTAATCATAAATACGTTGATACACACCTTCGCTCATATGGAATCGACGATGAAATGGGATACCTTTGAATCTTGGGTTGTCACAAAAGTAATCTCGGTTAAAGCTAAACTCCCCCAATTTATGATCACGGCCTTTCTGCTTGTCAACCCTCCCCCTTTTACTACCTCTCCACCTCCGTGATGATGTCGTCTCTTACTCTTTATCTTCTACTTCTCCCATCTTAATCATAATCTTGCTATACTCGTGCATCAACTCAATTTGATGTTAGAAGAGCTATTTGCTTCTGGACAATGATGAAGACTATGACTCTAAAGATGAGAGTGATGTGTCAGACTTGAATAGGTCAGCCAGAATTTTGTCAGACATGATTTGGCAAAAATGATAACAAAAGAAGAAAGTTTAGTTTTGAGATATAAGATGAATAAGTTGATTGTAAAAGATTAAGAGTGTAGAAGATGAATGGGTCTTATAGATAGAGAATAAAGTAGCCGTTTATAGCCGTTGAATATCTTGTTGAAGAAGTTTGATCAGGGAAAGACCAAGAAATAAAAGGGAACCAATATATTTTTCATGCAAGCTTTTGCCGCGCACTTCTGAACCGCGCAGCAAAACTAGCCGTTTGAATTTGTAAGCATCTCAGCCGTCCACATGTTTTAATCTTGACCATTGTATATACGCACAGTTCAGAACTGCGCGCAATTGGAGCCACTGGATTGTTGACACATGTTTTAATCTTATTGGCTCGTAGGCTCTACGTGGTCAGAAGGGCACGACATGAATTCACCAAAAATCTACCCTTAAGGTAAAGAATTCATTTCTATGTCATCAATCGACCTAGCTGCTGGGAGGATTTGAGGGTAGAAAAGAGGGTGGATTTGAGAATCTACCCACCACGTCAGGGTGTACCTAACTGCGGTAGATGCTCTAAGAGCATATGCAGCAGTTGGAGGGTGGATTTAAAACAAATCTACCCCAAATCCACCCACAGCAGTTCATCCCAAAATCAAGGTAGATTTTATCCAACGCAGTTCTGAACTGCGCGGCAAAAAAAACACCTAAGATCTAGCCACGCCTCAACATCTGAAACGTCCAATCTCCACGCGCAGTTCTGAACTTCGTGGCAAGGAGAACCAATCAAATTAAGCCACAATTTTTTTTATATTAATGCCGCGCAGTTTATAACTACACGACTATTGCATGCAATAAATTGGTTCGAATTGCCAAGCTTGTTCACTCACATATTGTTAAGCTTCTAGTTTACACCCAAACCCAACTTCTTTTGCAAGTTTCCCAAACCCCACCTTTACCTGTAATTCAATCCCATAAAAATACGATTAACAATGTCGGGACCTAGTAATTCAATTCCCAAAGCTAGATGTAGGGAAAGTGATGAAGTTAAATAAAGAAGTAAATATTTGGTCACGCATATGTTGCTTTTACACCTCATGCTGGATAATGATCCCGTCCCAACCCTCGAAGATTTACACCGAGTGGATATCCTCCCGGACAATTGGGTCTACATTTCTGTTGGATCGGAAGAATTGCAGGTAAGTTTTTTGTATAAAATTTATGTGTTATTATGTTAATTGTCAAATATTCGACGAAATGCCTGAATGAATATTTAATATGTTAATGTGTTGTTTTTTCATTACCGAAATGAAATTCAATGTAGGGGATCACTGGATAAGGTCTTAAAGTGGTACTAATGGATTGCCAGGTACCCCACATTGAAGAGGTTGGTCGACAATATGGGTTTTGAAGAATTTTTATCAATTATGGTGGGAAACTCGGATAATCGCTTAATCCATGCTCTCGTGGAATGGTGGTGGTCTTCCACCTATACTTTTAACTTCTCTTGCAGGGAACTTGGCGTTACGCTGTTAGACTTCGTTATGCTATCGGGCATAAGTTTTGGGCTGGGTTTCAAACTCCTGTACGACGATAAGTACTTGAAGTTCAACGAAACACAAACATTGTTCCCCTGAATCACTCAGGCCGACATCAGGTACGGTAACATCACACTAGCTTATTTGAAAACTTAGAAAGACCCTTTGAATCCTCAAACAACAGTTACAACCAAGACATGAGCCTCGTATATGCTCGGGCATTTATTACATACATGATGGGTAATATATTTTTCTCAAATGCAAATACATCTCTACCGGCCGGTTATCTTACAACTTTGACAGACTACCATATTCTAGGTGCGTCGTAGTTCAACTCGAATACTCCGATCATGGCACATTTGAATCTGGGACTAGATGAAGTCTTAGTCCTGAAGAGTAGGAAGGGGAAGAGATCAATCATAGGCTTTTATGATCTCTTGAAGTTTTGGTTCTTCGAGTACTATAGAGTTGGAATGTATCTGGTCAAGATGAATAACTTCGACCATGTTTATCCTCGTATGAGTGCGTAGAGAGATGAAAGGGCTAGTTCAGGGGTTGAGATCAATTATTCATTTACTGTGATCAAAAAATAATAGAATTGAAGGACAAAACCAATATTGATTAACAACCATGGCTAATGAGTAGACAACTAATCCATCCAGTGGTAAGAATTAGCATAATGCTTAGTTAAAGAAATTTTTTGTTAGTTTTAGTCCCATATGGGAATGGTACACTTTTTTATTTAGGAGACCGGTGTATACGTCAGAATACCAGGGTTGATAGTATTGTTCCCTATGACCCCCCACAAGAGATCATAAAATTTATGTAGTATGATCGAGCGCTTTATCTGGGACTGAGAGAGGTAAACTTCTATGATGGACATAATTATATCGCTGCTGATGTGAATTACATGACATTTTGGCGAGCCGCTCATCCAAATCCCAAGATCGGTTGTAGTTTAGTGAAGATGGCCAAGAATATTTGGATGGTCGGGCATGATCTAGTGAGGCTCAATGTTGCTCTGCCACCTACTTCGATTTTAGCCACGTCTTCTCAGGTGCAAAACTATGGTATTGAGGAATATGGCAAGGAAATGGGGGATCTGGGATGGTTCATGGAGATGGGAGGAAGCGGTTTAGAATGTAGATGTGTACCGATCCCGGTCATGCAAGTACTACACCCGTGTCCACCTAGGTACACTGTGGATGAGTTGTGAACTCAAAACCAATGAATACGGTATGTGGCTTATGAAGATAGAAGGCAATAGTTTCAATGTAATGAGGAGTAAGAGGAAAAGCTTTGGCCAAGGGATAAGATTATTAGGACCACGGGTGATAGACTAGCTAAGATGTCTATCAGCTACCATATAGAGTCGAATGTACAATGTACTTATGATGAGAGTCTCTCCTATACCAGACGCGCCCGCCAGGCGAAGAGAAGCCGTCCTACTTAGGCTATGTTTTATTATATTTTTTCAGACTATCAAATTTATATTATGTTTTGTTTAGACTATCTACCTTTATGTTATGTTTTATTTAGACTATTGAGTTTATGTTAGATTGATTATGCATTATGTTTAAACTTGTATTTGCTTCAAATAATATATTTTTTAAGTATTTGAATGAAATTCTGTGGTAAGAGGAGCTGATAAAACAAGTGCTTGAATAAAATACTAGGTTTTTTTAAGTGTTTGATGAAATGCCTAAATGAAGTCTTTGAAAAATAAAACTAAGTATGAAGAGATGTACACACAATAGAGGGTACATCATGTGTTTGAGGAAAATGCCTTAAAGAAAAATTACAGCAAAAAAAACTAACTATAGAGAATAGAAGCAAAGGTAAATGTTCCAGGCTCTTACCACGCAGTTCAGAACTGCGTGGCAAGCTTCCTCAAACACGTGGCTTAATTTGGTCCCTAAAAATAAGATATGTGGCTTAATTTGGTTTGAGGAAGCTTGCCATATAGCTCTGAACTGCGCGGCAAGAGCCTGAAACTTTTGCCTTATTTTATTCTTCTTTTATATACTTGTTTTTTTTTAGGTGAGTTTCTTTGAGGCATTTCCTCAAACACCCTCCCTGTCCCTCTATTTTGTGTTCATTAGTTCATACTTGGTCTTTTTTTCTTTTATTTCGTTTAGATATTTCCTCAAACACCTTCCTAAATGATGAAAAATTAGTTCTATTAGTTTTTTTGTGAGCTCAGAAATACAGGGAACTTATTTAAATGCATAAAAACACCAAGTATGGAATGTATTTGCTTGTCACCAAGTAGCTCAACGGCTATATTTTGTGAAAACTTGTTCACCAAGTAGCTCAACGACTATATTTTGTGAAAACTTGTCACCAAGTAGATCAACGACTATATTTTTGTGGAAACTTGTTCACCAAGTAGCTCAACGACTATATTTTTGTGAAAACTTGTCACCAAGTGGCTCAACGGCTATATTTTTGTAAAAACTTGCTCACCAAGTAGCTCAACGGCTATATATTTATGAAAACTTGTCACCAAATGGCTCAATGGCTATATTTTTGTAGAAACTTGTTCACCAAGTAGCTCAACGACTATATTTTTGTGAAAACTTGTCACCAAGTGGCTCAATGGCTATATTTTTGTGGAAACTTGTTCACCAAGTAGCTCAACGGCTATTTTTATGAAAACTTGTTACCAAGTAGCTCAACGGCTATATTTTTTCATCTATAAATGTCATTCATATTCTACACTATTTTTACTTAATCTTCTATACTCTCCTCCCTCCTTAGCTTACAAGTAAAACTACCATGTCATCTTCAAGCTCCAAATCTAATTCTCAAAACCACTTTCAATCCTCCAATACAAACCAACAAGGGAACATATTTCTAACGTAATTCAGCGTAAATGCCTAACCCTTCCCAATATCGTGATCACCATGTTCGACAGCTATTTGCACCATGCGACAATAAATTTCTATCTCAAATTCATGGATATTACACTCATTACCAAAACCAAGGATATTGTCCTCAATTTGATCCTCATACGGGCTCGTACTCTCAACCGAGAAATCCATATTTGTCATCTTACGCCAGTGGATGTTTGAGTACCACGCCAATGAGAGGTACATAGGGTTGTCTCTCCGATCATCTCTCCGATTCTCAATTCGGTTCTCACGAAGAGTAATACGCGCAAAAAGGCGAAGCCTAAAAGAAAGACGACACCGACACCTATTGCAGTTAAGGATGTAGTTGAGGTTGAGGATGAAGTTGTCACGCCCAAAATCCAATAATCAGTAGCTAAACCAATTATTTTCATTCGGGATGTGCAGGTTGGGGAATCCAACCGATTTGCCCCCACAAATGACCGAGACATAGACAAGTTCAGGCTCAGTCATTGACTATAACAATATCATCAAAGTAAAAGAAATAAAGCTGAAGCAAAAGATATATATACATCAACTGAAAACATAAATACAATCTCTCAAATACTATACAACCTCAAAAGCTGAGAACATACAAGAAAATACTAAAATTGGAATAGGAACAACAACTGCAATACCAAAACTAACAGCTGAAACTCTCAGCCAAACCCTACAACTACTCTGCCTCTGAAAGGGGGGACCAAAATAACAGTGAGCAAAACCACAACTCACTAATGCTCAACAAGGCTAAACAACCTACTAATATAACAGGTGCAGAGAAAGTGGTGAGAGGAATGAGATTCAGGATGCTAATAGTACAGTAATATTTAAGTGCATAAATAAAAGGGAAAGGGAAATGAATAAGAGTATGCGGAAAAGAGATATGAGGAATATTGATATGTTGTGATGATGATGATATTCTACTGATGAGATGTGACATGATGAACTAGGATAATCCCATAATTATCCCAAATGATGGGTGATATGGCATGCTGAACTAAAGCCCCAATGTAAATGTTTTATGATATAATGAAACTAAGGACTAGGCCCTATAAATCAATGTATTGGGCTAATCAGCCGCTAATGTATAATAACCTTAAAGAGGTCTCAATTGGATACAATGGGTACGATTAGTAGTAAGCTCGACCAAGCTTGGGATTTATCACTTGATTAGAGTGTTTCGGGATTTGCAACCCACGGAGCCAATGTCCGAACTTTATTTCACTTATTCCAAGGAATTTCAACCTTACGGAGGATAAGACTGGTACCTAGGGAAACTGTCTCATACCATCCCACACTCCCGGATGGGTGAATAGATATGATAGTGTCCAGCCAGAACTTCACCTACTTATTTCAACCCGATGTAGGAATCCCAAATCCTATCGAGGGTCAGCCGTGTGGAGCTTTGTTATGTGTCCGACCCCGTTAAGTTAAAAGAATACAAGACCCATTGAAGAAAATGGATCCTAAGTATCAAAACATTACGCCTGCAAGCCCGACCAATACACCTAGGATAATCCCCTGCCAGATAGAAGGACAAACAATCCTAACCCAACAGCCACAACTTGGCCAACACACACGTAGGATAACCACCTGCCTCAGAGAATGGCAGACAATCCTAACATAGATGCAAACAGTGATTAATAAACCAGTCACAACATCCAACAACATCAGTCTCCACAAGACTGGAACACAGTAGTCAAGGACCACCCACGAGAATGCCACACAATGCACAACTTCCTAAATACAAAAGAGAACACACTCTATGTGCCTAACAAGGAAACCATAACCCTCAAATCAACACTACGACAGACGAAACAATATAGTTCAAAACCAATCACAAACATCGCAATGCCAATGCACAACTCTAACTAACACAGGCGAAACTAATAAATGAATTTAGCAATGGAGGGACACTCACCTGATAAAAGGGTAAACCCGCAAATCCACCAATTGATAGGTTAACCCAACTTCCACCTCCACAACCAACAATCCAACACCTGCAAGAAATACAATCAACCCAACACCACAAACCCTAAATCACAGGGTTCCACCAAAGCCATAAACGAATCAAACACAAGGAAAGGGATAAGGGAATTACTCACCGGAGAAGTAGTGAGAACAATTCTACAACGAATCGCAAACGAGGAGCGAGAGAGTGGAAGATTCCAATTTGGGAGAGTGAGTGAGAGAGTGATGAGTTAGAGAGAGAATGAAAAGGAAATGGGTGGTTAAAAACCTTAAGATCCAATACTTTACTCGAGGCAAATCTAACAGCTAAGAATTACGAAGAAAGACCAGACCTGGTCGTTCAAACACGCCTCTGTTTGAATAGAATACATTTCTATTCGAACAAAACAAGACAGGAAGAAGTCTATTATAACAGGAAAGATGTTGTTCGAATAAAATAAGCAAAAATGGATCTATTCGAGCAAAAAATATATTGTTCGAATATAACTGGAACTGGTAGAAATCCACAGAACATACATCTATTCAAACAAAAGATATTTCTATTCGAACAAAAAGAAACAGGAAGGAATGTATTCGAACAAGAATGTATTTGTTCGAATAAAATGAAGCAGATGGGAATATATTTGAACATAAAGAATCCTGTTCAAATAGAATGAAGCAGGTAAGTATGTATTCAAGCAGAAGCAATGTTTGTTCGATTAGAATGGGACAAAAAGTACCCAGAACACCCAAAAAGATTCCTTTCCAAGGAAAACTGATGGAAACTCAGGGAAAGACTATGGGCTCCCCGAAACCACAACACACCTCCTCTGCCAAATAACCACCTAACCTACCGTAACCCAGAAACAAAGAACAAAATAAAACCCTGATAAGATAATAAGATGCAGATGCAGAAAGTGAAGATGCATGATGATGAATAATGATATGAGTGGATGCATGATGAATAAATAATAAATAAAATAAAAATCCGGGACACTACAATCTATCCTCCTAAAAAAGAATTCCGCCCCGAAATTCTACAACCCAAAATCCACATACCTCAACCCGAGAACAAATACGGATAACGGCCTCTCACATCCACCTCTAGCTCTCAAGAAGCCTCACTAGGATAATGGTGAGTCCATTGAACCTTCATACCCACCTTCATGGCATGCTGTGTGTATTTCAGTATTTGCTAATTTGTCCACTGATTTCTTATCCACTTCTTCAGTGTAGGCACCCTTAGATGAATCTTTTAGTTAGCCTGCACCTTCTTTAATCTCCTTCTTAGTCAAGCGATCGGCTCATCATGAATATATCAAAAAGGGTTAACACATGACACAACACACAATTAATGTATGGCATACTAATGCTGATCGTGATTACAACGCTACAGGTACAAGATTAACACAATGACACATGCTTCACTAGACACGCCGATGTTTACGGTAATTTAGCATAGCACCCACCCACTATTGTAGTGTATAGTAATAGGCTAATAGCTAAAAGGTTTTAGGTTAGTTTGTTGGAGAAACTCTTCTTATACAGAAGGTTGTTGGAATGAGTTAAATGTGATTTAATGTTGACATAGGCCTGCCGGTGGAGCAGCGAAAATAGCAGATTCTTGAGGCTTGAGTTGAAGGGAAAACTTCAGAGCATTTATGGACCCCTGCATGCATGGTACATGGCCTGACTTTTACTGGCCTTATGACATCATTCTAGTATGTAGGCCATGTTTTCCTTTCATAATTTTTTTATAATTACCCTCTTAAAATTTCATCGTTATTTGCAGTTATATCTTTTCGTAGGTTCTCATGTACCCCAGAGATTAAAAACATACACATTCAAGTTTGGATGAAAACCCTCTGAGCGACCCTTGTGAATGAATATGTGTAATTGTGGGCAAAATAAAATGCTTAAACATGAATGATGAATGCCATAAACGGAAATAACAGCCGATTTTGTAATGGTGCAATGTGGGGGTCAAATGGGTTAGAGCATCTGCAGCAGCGAGTGGGAGTTTGGGTGTGGGCTCTGACAAGGGGCCCACAAAAAACCCAACTCATACCCATTCTCATGCAACAGCGAGTTTGAGTTAGGTTTGAATTTGTTTTTTTTAAGTCTGTGCGGTAATCGTTAGTCCGCGCAGTATTCATTTCTCTTCATGCACTATTCATCTCTCTCACACATTAAAAAAATAAAATAATATATATATATATATATATTTTAATTGCGGCGGTAATCAAAACATCGCGCGGTAATCCAAGCACTCCCACACTCAGTTGAATTCCTGTAGCGTCAAGTCATCGAACTCACACTCAAACAGTGTTTGCTGGGAGACGTTTAGGTGTGGGTTGTTCAACCCAACTCAACACACACCCTGCTGCGGATGCTCTTATGATGCCACACCCAAGTGTAAGTGTGTGGGTCCATTTTATCTTGACCCAACACTCAGAGAGAGAGAGAGAGCATTTACGTTACGTTCTCTCTAATCTCTGCGTCTCGTTTTCGGGTCCAAAATCAAAGTCCAAAACCCGAACCCTCATGTCCACAAATCAAAACCACTCTGGTTTAAGTTTTATCACTGTAACAACAACAACAACAACAACAAACCTCCCTCGTCGATTCCAATACAACAACGTAATCATTCTCACTTCACTGCAAGAGTGACTGAAACACAGAGAGAGATTGTGACATTTTCTTCGATGTCGGAAAACCACTCTTGGATCAACCGGAGTTAAACAATGGGTTGCATTCTCAGTAGTAGAGCTACTGGAGACGGCAGCAAACCTAACGGAGCTTCAAACAACCGTTATAACGGAAACAAACTCGAAGTAACTCAAACAGATGCCGTTAATCATGTCGTTAATGGCGAAGAAGTAGTGAAGAAAGAGAAGATCCGAAAGAGCGAAGAGTTTCCGGTTGTGAAACCTAAGTCGAATCCTTCACTGAAAGTTCAACATGGTTGGCCGGCATGGCTCTCTGCCGTTGCCGGTGATGCAATCGATGGTTGGATCCCGAGACGTGCCGATACTTTCGAGAAACTCGATAAGGTACACTCAACAAAAGATTCAATCTATGTTTGTTTGTGTTATTTGAGATTTTTGATTTCTTGATTGTTTGTGTTAGATTGGTCAAGGAACTTATAGCAATGTGTATAAAGCTAGAGATCTTATAACTGGGAAGATTGTGGCGTTAAAGAAGGTTAGATTCGATAATTTAGAGCCCGAGAGCGTTAAATTTATGGCAAGAGAGATTCTTGTATTGAGGAGGTTAGATCATCCAAATGTGGTTAAGTTGGAAGGTCTGGTTACGTCAAGAATGTCGTCGAGTCTGTATTTGGTTTTCGAGTATATGGAGCACGATCTTGCAGGGCTTGCTGCTTGTCCTGGAATCAAATTTACCGAGCCACAGGTAACAATGTAATCTCTTTTGATTTAAATTCTTTAGTATTGGTTAATTTAGCTTGTGGTGTTTGTACTTTGTAGTACTAACTTGCAATTCAATGTTATGTACTTGTATCTTGAGTTAATCTGTGGGATCAGACTGGTTTTGAATCTATGAGTACAGTTCTATTGAATAGTCAATTCTTGCAATTCAATGTTATGTACTCATATCTTGAGTATTTTGTTAAGTTGTTGCATGTTATCTTTTCAGACTTCGCTGTGTGGGACATTATGATAAACTTGCATATTAAGCATTCAAACACAGTTAACATACTAGGCAACAACTAGTGTCTGCGACGTTTTGTTCGTCTGTCTCACAATTTGTAGTACGGCTTGAGGGACACTGACAGACATGTCATTGTTTTTGTTTCATAGGTTGTGTCTAAGAGGGAAACTGAACCACTTAACACAATTTTTTTGGGTCTGAACTGTTGCGCCACAACGTTCCAACCTTATCCTCTTGGTTAGATTTATTCCTTTTGCTGCCAAAGCTTCACGATTGGTGAATTTATGACATCATACATATGCCTACTTTCATATGGTTTTACACACAATTGTATAGAACCCCATGAATGAGGATTTTCGGTAACCTCAACTTCAGCAAATTAAAGGCAAACCTTAACATGTGAAACCAAGCAAAGGATGTACTATCTTTGGGGTTCTCTGACTAGTGGAGTGTGGATTATAAAGTGTTAAAGACTTTTCATTGCAGTTAGGCCTTGCTCATTAATTTATACAAAGATATGATGAAGGGCAACCCCACTGGATCATATTATCTTAATAAGAAATAACGCCTGGAACCATTAATTAAAAAAACAATTCAAGTGGCACATTGAAGAACTTTTTGATACATCTATGTCATGAGCTCAGTTTGGTTCGCTGCAAGTACGATGCAATGCAAATCTGATGCATTTGCAATGATTTGCATTGCATTAAAAGTTGGTGGAATTTTTTCAATAAAGGCAGGAATGCAATGTACTGCAAGTGCAACTAATTGTAGAAAGACAAAATGCAAACTTTGTTGCAGAGATTTTTCATTGCAACCAAATGCAAGCAAAAAGAGATGTTTTTGCATGGAAATGCAAATTGTTTGCTTTGCAAAAATGAACCAAACACGTGCAAGTATTTTTAAGGCACCACATTGTAATTACAAATCGAGCCAAACACATGTAAGCGGTTAGAAATACAAATTGCTTGCATTTGCAAAATGTTTGCAGTGAACCAAACCGACTCGATTTTATACATGGTTAGGAGCTGAATTTATTCATAGCATACATGGAAACTTGAGATACCTAGAAGGTAATGTACGGATATGTGAATGTGGCGATGGCGATGGCGATGGCCTCCTCTTACCTTATTGGATATGTGAATGTGGCACATTGCCTTCTTTATTTGGATCTGGCTCTGTACAGCTAATTAGTTCGCCATTGTCTAGTAGTATCATTCGTAGTCTTATTTAATAGGGTAAGTAAGCTCTCATCCAGCTGATATATATTTATAAATAGTTTTCATTCTTTGTTGCAAACAAGGTTGTTATTTCATCATAGCTGTTATCATCTTCTTTACAGCTAGCAATTCCCAAAATTTACAGTAATCTCGACTATCATGTACTATGGACGAGGGATCCACTAGGTCTGTTCGTGTGCTTCACTCCACTATGGGACCACTATCAAGAGATCGATAGACGGTGCCGACTGGCCTCCTTCCCTTTCAGGTTCCTGGGAGACTTGTCTCTCCTTTCTAGCCTATTTTTAATAAATGGAATTACTCCTTTTTTTTTCTTAGCGGCATATATCTGTAAATGTATAATGTATTCTAACTCTATATTTTGGTTTCATCTCCCGTATCACGAGCAGATATTTGTAACCATGGATAATCTGCTTATAGCTACAATTTTTTTTTGACAGGTCAAATGTTACATGAAGCAATTACTATCTGGGCTTGAACATTGTCATAAACAAGGTGTCTTGCATCGTGACATCAAGGGTTCAAATCTTCTTCTTGATAATGAAGGGAACCTTAAAATAGCTGATTTTGGACTGGCTTCCTTCTATGATCCTGATCAAAGGCATGCCATGACCAGTCGAGTTGTCACCCTTTGGTACCGCCCCCCAGAGCTTCTTCTAGGGGCTACTTACTACGATGTTGGTGTAGACCTCTGGAGTGCCGGATGCATATTGGGGGAGTTACTCTCTGGGAAACCAATAATGCCAGGACGGACTGAGGTAACTCACTCTTTCTACATTTTTTTTTGTGGGTTTTGCTCAGATACACTGTAAAGATCTCTTCAGCTATCTACAAAGGAGATCAAATATTACAGTATAGCTTCATTGTCTCATAAAGTAATTGCTTACAGGTTCAACTTGTAAGCGTTACGGGTTGTCGTCTGTGTTATGGTTATTCTTAGAATCTATTATTTCATCTCTTTATTTATTTCAAGATTTTTTATATTGCCATACTAGTTCTGTATGTTAACATTATATAAGCACTTTGTAAACACGGCTTTCTCAACTGAAATACACTGTGTTCGTACCAGGAAGTTCTCATTATCATTCATAGGAAAAATCAAAAGAGAAAACTAAGTTTAAACACAACCAGTTGATGTTATCTGCCAAAAACAACCTAAAAGACCAAAGGATTACTGTCCACCACTTCAACTTTTTAGTATCAAAATATCCCCTCATTGATGCCTTCACCAGAGCATTTTTGAGTTTCAAACACCAAGCAAAATGATATCACTAAGGTTCTTGTTGCAACTTATTTGATCACTAGAGCTCTCAAGCACTAGACTAGCATCTACAGTCGTGAAATGCCATAACTACTTGTAAATACCCACATGTAATTAAATGTGTTAATTTTTTTTCTGAATATTTTCTTAGTCGATTGTATTGGTTCTTAGCACTTTTTTAATTTTTATTTATGTTTTTTCTAATAATTTTTTTTCATGTTTAGGTAGAACAATTGCACAAGATTTTTAAGTTATGTGGGTCTCCGTCAGAGGACTATTGGAAAATGTCAAAGTTGCCACATGCAACTATATTTAAGCCACAACAACCATACAAGCGATGTATACAAGACACTTTTAAAGATTTCCCACTTTCTTCTTTACCCCTTATCGAGAGTCTTCTATCAATCGACCCAGATGATAGAGGGACTGCAACTTCCGCCCTGAAGTCTGAAGTGAGTGTTCTTGCAAGACATATTCTTAATATTTCATGTTATTGTGTGTACTATTTGACATTGTGTTCTATCAATTGACATTGTTAATTTGATGTTCCATTATAATGATATGATCTGGTTATCTAACTCGTAATGATTTCTGGGTGCAGTTCTTCACCATGAAGCCTTACGCTTGTGAGCCTTCAAGCTTACCGAAGTATCCCCCAAGCAAAGAAATGGATGTGAAATTGAGAGAAGAAGCTAGAAGGTGAATTATATATCTATCTCACTTTTTCCAATTCACGAATGCATTTGCCTATCTGATCTTCATTTATCTGCAGGCAAAGAAACTTGAATGCGAAAGGAAATACTGCAGATGCTGCAAAGAGAGCTCGTGATCGGGGCAATCGGGCCGTTCCAGCTCCAGAAGCAAATGCCGAACTCCAAGCAAACTTGGATGTATGTCACATTAGCCCTTATATTTTCTTAGTATCTATGCATACCTTTTCATGTTTCATCTTACCAACTCCAAGCAACCTTTCCAAAGGTGTATTTCAGCTTGAAATCTTTTTGTTTCAATTACACTATCCATCTCTGTCTTATAGAAATAATATTCATTCTTACAAAAATCTAGATATCTTCATCTGGGAGTATCTTTTAAGTTTTACTTCATCACTTGCTTTACCTGTATTTTTTTTGGTTTCTTTCAGCGGCGGAGACAACTTACACAAACAAATGCCAAGAGCAAGAGCGAGAAGTTCCCACCGCCACATCAAGATGGTGCAGTCAGGTTTCCCTTGGATTCATCACAAAATGGTCCTATGTCATTCGCTGCACCAGACACGTCTTTTGCCTCATCAATATTTGAACCAAAGTTGTCAGTTATCTCACATTCAAGTTCAGTGAGGAATCCATCAGCTGTTGGGGGTACTTCTAGAAGGAGGATATCAAACAAAGAAGAGCCTCAGATGGCTCCATCTCGAACATTTATACGTGCATTCAAGGGGTCCTCGTTTGGCCGCTCAATGGATCTGAGATTCAAAGGTAAACAGTCTGTTTCTGAGGTATTTGGGGGTTGACAAGGAAATCAAGCGATCAAAGAATTTATAGCAGGTATAATTACTTTTGGCATTAGGTGATTATGGTAGTGTAGTTTCTCAAACGACGTGCTTATTATTATTTTTCTTGATCAATCAATTGTAGAAAGTGTACAGTTCTCTGAAATGTTGTTGTTTTGTGGGGAGATCAATATATCAGAAAATTTTCTCTGTATGTTTAATGAAAGGGGTGAATAGCTAACATATTTTTGAACTGACTATCTTGGAAATTACACAATTTATCGACAGATTGCTTTCTTTTAAATTACTGAATTATGGAGACAGTTCTATTTTTATGGCTATACAGTGCGGTGCTGTTGATTAATAACCTAGCTGATATAGATTGTTAAGTTGTTGGTCCTACAGGTCACTCTGTAATATGGAGAGAAATAGGGCACTGGCAGCTGGATGGTTTTAGCAAATTTTGTGACTCATTTAAAATCGTTAATTTCAACTTCGGTCAGGAAAGGCTGGCCTATGTAACAAATTTTGGAGAGAAAAAAATATTCAGAAAGGCTGAAGATTTCCCATGCCCATGAAGTCAAACTATTATTATGTTGCAAGAGTGTAGACAAACCTAATTTTGTGATTTTGTGGCTCATTTATAATGTATTCAGACCGGTCAATTTCCGACTAGATCCCCTAGGGTTTGACCATTAGCCAGCAAGCCGACACAAGGCCGATGGGCTCATACCAACCTCAAAGCCCACATGGAGGTGAAAATCGAACTCTTGACCTCCGGAAGGTTACACAAGATTTCCCTTGCCTATGCTTATAAAGTAAACCCTAACACCAACCAGGAAAGGGAAGTGGGAAATTTCCAATTTGACTTACTAAAACGCGGTTATTGACTACAACTAATTATCTTTATATATATGAAATTATGAATCCTGCCTGGCTTATAAATTGAAAGAACTTAACTTGATTCCTTCACATCTAAAGAAAAGTGGATATGGGGTTCCAAGTGAACAAATGCTTCCTTGCTCTACTTGCCATTGTGCTACTCTCAACTACTACAGCTTTCGCAGGTACAGAAGGGAGAAGAGGTCTTCGTCGAGGTTACAAATCCCCACCACCACCTCCCTCAGGCAGACCACCAGTGCACTACTCACCACCACCACCACAAACTTATCCACCACCACCACCACCGCCAACATGGACTGTTTACATAACACCACCACCAGCATGGGGTTACAAATCACCACCACCAGCTCCTGGAAAGGGCCGAGCTCCCAAGAAGCCTTGATTTTATAATCCAATTCAATGTCAATACAATTGATTTGTATTTTATACTTTGATGTATTAATAAATTTTGAACTATATATATCATTGAGATTATTACTAAAACTTCATTTTACAATAATATGGTCCAATATATGCATGCATTGAATTGTATTTTTCTTTGTCCTGGGTGATCAAAACATACTTCCAAATATGACTGCCTTTACTCAAGTTGGTCATTTTTTTTTTTTTTTTTTTTACCTTTTCCAAGTCTTCATTTCATTAAATTTAAGTTGCTGAATTGCGTCTATTTCAAATATACAAAAAAGGAGCTATTTTCATAAATTATAGAAACCTTGGTACATGGTTAATAACTGTTTTGTGTAAAGAGTTATGATCGAAACAAGGACAAATATATTAAGTTCTCGATCCCTTGCAGCTCGCACATTCCCTCACTTCCAGGAAAACTGTAAGACATTTTCTCGGACGATCAACCTCTACTCATCCATTAGTACTTACAGTTTTCAGCACTCATAGGCAAAGATACAGGTCCCATATATGCCATTTACTAAGTTAATACCTTTGGAAATCATAATAATCAGAAAAAGAGTTTAGGGAGAAAGAAAATGAGTCACTCGAGGAATTTCATTCAGCATTTTTCAACTGAAGAAAAAATAATAATCAGAAAGGGCTGAATAATTCAGTTTTTTCAAGTTCTAACTAAATGATCAAGCATTTTTGAAGTTCCAAAATAAAAGAATTGCTTTAAAACGTAAAGACTAGTTCAACATTTTTCAACTTACAAAAATATAAAAAAACGCTGAATGATCAAATTGGGTATAATTGATCAATGATCACCTATACTCGTGAAGATATACAACACATAATTATGTTGCTAGGATTTCATGATGGAAAGTGGAAACAACACTGGGTATAAAGGGGCAAAGATATCAGATTTTCGACATTGATATTCAGCCCTGCTAGTCAAACTATTATCATGTTCCAAAAATTTATAAACCTAATACTTCCACCGTGCATATAAAAGAAAACCCTAGCATCAACTAGGAAAGCGAAGTGGGAAACCTCCAAGTGGACCGACTAAAATGCCGCGATTGACGATGACTAATTATTATTATATATGAAATGATTAATCCGGAATGGCAAAGATGCTTAACTTGATTCCTTCACATCTAAAGAAGCCATTACGGGTTCCAAGTGAACAAATGCTTCTTTGTTGGTCAAATTGGCTAGGTCGATAATCCTTAAAATCAATTTTCCAATAACTAAACCCTAGCCTAATTCAATTTGATCCTATAATCTAGTGGCAATAAGTAATAATCAACAAGCACAGAGATACACGATATTAACCTTATGAGAAACCTTTCTCAGTAGAAAAACCCAATAGTCGTTGTCGAATCCTCACAACTGCAATTCACTATAAAAAAAGAATTACAAGAATCTAAATCACTTACAGACTCGATAAGCACATCCCGTAGTTACCTATCTTCACTCACTATTATCGTAGTCAATTCTTCGTTCTCGCAACTCCTCGCTTCGGATTACGTACCAAAGCTCTTCAAATCAAGATTAGGTTTTATGAAATTCTATGATTGATCCAATTCGAGGTTTAATTGTATTTGAATCTCTCGTTGAATTCTCTCTTCTTTAAAAAATCTCAAGCCCTAGAAAAATTAATTTTGGAAGAGATGAAAAAGAAAATGAAAATAGAACTTTTAAATAGAAAACTGAAAATTTCGTAGTCTGTTCGAACAGAACAAAAGTCTATTCGAACAAAACACTATTTTTCTCAAAAAACTAAACTCTTTTGAACTTTTGTAAAGTACTAATGGGCTAGAGTGTTTGAGCAAATAGGTACAAAATCAACGTACCTGTTCTGAGTCAGTCCAGCTATAGTCGTTCCATATGCACTCTCTGATGATGAATAACCACGAAATAATGCTAATACTTATTCTAGACATGAAATGAAACCAATACCAAATATGGATGTTTCAAACTCCCCCTTTGGTTCATTTCGTGGCAAAACTGCGACTATAAGAAAAAAAAATACAACTCGATGGACTGACTCAATTACTGACCATCCATGCTCGAAGCCACTCTTTCATCCAATAATATATGCTCTAGAATCCCTACACACTCAACAAAATACATCATGTAACCGTTCAAAAAATAAAGAATCCACGAGAAAACCAAAAACCTACCCAGCTTCTCCCCCTTTTTGTCATAGAAGAACAAAAGGTGAATAGAAAGAAATAAAACCAACTCAATATCACATTACAATAGTACTAGTTATTTCACCTTCAAAATAAGATGCATCTCCCCCTCAAAACAATGGTGACCTCAGTTAGAACACAAACACCTAAAAGAATCGAAGAATAAATGATATAAATAGGCATTGACAAACACCCCCCTAACACAAGGCATGATAGAATGCAAATGAATCTAGAATATCTTAGAGAGATCAGAACATTGGCCATGTGCTATACAAAATCACTAAAATGAATTACTTGGTATGTGTGTGTGTACATAGTCAGATAGACACCTATTTTCAACATATTACTCAGCCACATTTAGACCAATATATTGGAAATTTGCTTTGACTTAGGCCTCACTTGGGTGGTCATTTAAAAAATTACTGAGATTTTACTGGATATGCTCTCGTTGGTAATATGATCATGAATAAGTGCAATGAAGGCTCATATATCTTGATTAAATGGACGTTTCTGGAATAATCTCATGGATGAGAAATTAATTGTCATAGATAGCGCCAAGTTAACTAATATAAACTCCCTATCTCTCATCTCCACTAAATTGACTTTGCTAAACTCAAGATCAAACAGGTCTTGAAAATGTGATGATGCAGGCAAGGGTAGGCACATGACGGAGTAGGTGTTTTGTTGGCATTCTGAGACTAACACTTACACTTATTGCCCCTCTTTTTTCATTTTGTGTTCACCTCCCTTCATTATTTTCCTTTAGTGAGTACATATAGAATACATATTTTCTTCTTCTATCTCCCTTTTAAAAAATAATATTATTATAGACAGAATCTTATAGATGTACCATAAAAGTATTGGGAATACTATCCTCTTATATTCATCTCCTCCATTAAAACCATATGGTTTCACTCTTTCCTTTAGTTTTGGCTAAAAAGTCTCGGAACAAATGGGTCAAAAGGAGTTTGGTATAAAACAAGAACATATTTGAAGACACAAAGGGATGCAAACGGATAAAACTTTGGGTAAGCATAACGAATGCCAAAAATGGTGTAACAATAAAAATGCCTATTATCATATCTTCGGTCTCACACAGTTTCTTTTTCCCCTCGAATCAAGTATAAAAAATATTATATTAGAGTAATTTGAATTTAATATCACCATCTACAATTAATTACAAAAAATGAGATCATGAAAAGACAAAATGCTGAAGGTGGAAGGAATTTGTAAAATAACACTCGAAGCCTGCAAAAAGGCTAGATCCTCATCGTTAGGTACGAAGTCTCCACAGTTATCCTTACGTGATTCTAATCATAATGAGTTTTTAGTTTAAACAAAGAAGCCACTGACTATTGTGAATTGTGATTTTACAAAATAATTATTCCATGAATTAATATAACACAAAAGTACTATTCTAGTCTAGTAAGAATATCTGACATTCAAAAGCTCCTAAAATGTTAAGTGCAATTAAAATCAAAATAATACCTTACTGTCCTAAAAATAGAGAAGAAGAGAAATAAAGAAAAAAATTGTACAGAGGGTTAGAAATGTACCTTTTAAATGGGGCATACACTAATAACCCATCTCAGTAGATTCATTACCTTATCTACGGTGACAAATCATGCTTTCGTACCCAAATAACCCGAATAGCTGTCAGTGCAATATTGCATCTTAGTTAAGGTGTCAACTCATCCTTACGCACCCAAATAGCTCAAATAATCTTTGGAGATTGAGATTTTTAAGTAAGCATTGAAGATTTTGTGAATATCTCATTTTTTTCCTTGACATCAACCTGTCTAGTATATAAAACAAATATACAATATGAAGCATAATATCATCTTCTACCACTAATCAACAATCGAATTGAGATTAACCTAAGCGAAGAACAAACAATTAGTGGGAGAATTTTCCTTTTAGAGCTTCAATTACTCAATGATTTGATTTCAATTGAATTCTTTTCAAAATCCTAAGTCTCTCTTATAAAACTTAGATCCTCTCTCTTTGCCTAGCCTTATCTTTTAATAGAGGTTTCAGGTTTCTAGTTACCAATTAATTAGGACAAAAATACCCTTCAAACACCTAAAATTATGAAGGAAACACGATAATCGTTCGAATGAACCCATGGGTCGTTCGAACGACTGACTCAATTACGCCTAGAAATCGATGCAGTCGTATTTGGACTTTCTAGGAACAAATCATTCGAATAAACCCAAATGTCGTTTGAACGACTTGACAAATTTTGCTTAAAAATAGAGGCAGTTAGAATTGGCTGTTCTTTCCTTCAACTCGTTTGAACGGCTCCAAGGCTCGTTCGAACGGCTCTAAGGCTCGTTCGAATGATATGGCATATTTTAAAGAGGTTGAATATCTAGATCCTCTTAGATCTAGGCTCCCCTCTTTAAGAGCCTTGAGCTCCTGCTCAAACTAGAACTGAAGATGTAGAAATGCGGTCGTGCCTATTTCCCTGTTGTACTACTTTGACTTGCTAGGTAGTTGACCTTTCTTTTCAACTCGGAACGACTCGATACTACCCCATCTTGTAGCATGAACTTTCATCTCTAGAATACTATCCTCCTACAACGGATCTTCTATTTTCATCCATAAGTCATTAACTGATGGTAGGCGAGTGTCGATTGTAGAGTTTTCATAAAAAATAGATGGCCTAAACAACTTCAACAACTCAACATTAATCACCAAATACATCTTCATGAAAGGTGGAAAATCCAATTAGAATGCATTGTCACCAATCTTCTTGAGTATTGTAAACGGATCATAACGGATAGACTTGAGTTTCTTACCTTCCCCCTTTAGTCGTTCGTTACCCAAATATAACCGAACTGGGTTGCCTTCTTGAAAAGTACACTCAACTCGATGCTTGTTGTGTCGAGCTTTATACTTTGATTGAGTCTTTGCTAATTGTACTTCCACTGCCTCATAAACTTTTATTATCTTCTTAATGAAACACTGAGCTTTAACTTGTTTCTCTTCCTCCTTCCCTGACACCGTCTTATCGCCAAGACTAAAATCCATATCAAAGGGGCTTTAAGGCAAGTACCCCAAGCAAACTTTAAAAGGAAACTTTAAAAAGAAACTTTAAAGTAAAACCATGAATCGCCCAGTTAAGCACAAATTGAAGATACGGTATAATCTCATCCCAAGTCTTAGAATGCTTAGAATGGAATCCCCATAGTAAATGAACCAAAGTGTGATTAACTATCTCTATTTGTTCATCAATCTACGGATGAAAGGCGGTACTTCTCTTTAACTCAGTATCCATCATCCCCCATAGCGATATCTAGAAATGCCCTATAAAGCAGCTATCCCTATTATAAATAATAAAAGAAGGGATCCCGAAATACTTCTAGACGTCTCTAAAAAATAATCGTGCTGCTCCTTCCTCGGTGACCATCTTCTGGTATTGAATAAAAATAATCATCTTGCGAAATTGATCTACCACCACAAACAAATAGTCATTCTTACACTTGATCATGGGATAACCACCTTTAAAATCCATCGAAATGCTCTCCCAAAGTCAGCTAGGAACTGGTAATAGTAAGTACAGTCTTAACTTATGATTGGAAGGCTTCGATGTGTTGCATATAACACAACCACAAACCATACGAGCAACATCCACTTGCATCTTCGGCCAATAGACATAACGCCGCAAATTTAAAAGAGTCTTCTCAACCCTGAAATTGCCTGCAACTCTAGAATAATGAGCCTCTCTAATCTAATACAAACGATCTCTACCCTCTAGAATACATAGTAGACTGCCACTGTAAATCAAACCATCCTTCAATATATAATCACATGTCTTGCCTTATAGCAAGTTTTGGTGAATCACACTAAGCTCATTATCATCGTTTTACCCTATTACATATTCAGACAAAATAATAGGCTGTATCTGCATAGCTACCAACAAAGCAAAAATAGTTGGTAGGGTCGAGATAATATATTAGCCATTTTATTGTCCACTCCTTTCTTATACTTGATCATTAAGGTGAATTGCTGTAGGTACGACATCCACTTCATATAGAGAGCTTGCTGTAGTTTGGATTAAGTAGATAAGAACTGTAATGGTTTGTGATCGGAATGTACCACAAACTCCATCCCCAATAAGTAACTCTGCCAATGCTTCATTGATTGATATAAGGTATATAATTATTTATCGTAGGTAAGATTGATGCGTACTGCTCCTGTAAACATCTCAGAATAGTAGGCATCCGGCTTTCCATAATATAATAGAATTGCCCTAATGCATAATCTGACGCATCTGTTTCGATCTCAAAAGGCCACTATAAATTAGACAACGCTAACACTGGTGTATCTATAAACTTGTGCTTCTGCAACTGAAAGGTCTTCCTATGGTAATCTTCTCATACAAACTTCATACCGGCCTTTGTCAAGGAATGCAACAGTACAACTATCTCTGAAAAATGTTGAATAAACTTTCGTAAATACTAATAAGAACCCATAAAATTTTTTACTTCCTTCATTGTACGGGTTCTAGGCCAATTAGTAATGACCGAGACTTTCTCTGGATCAGCCTTAAGTTTACCACCACCAATAATAAATCCCAAGTATACTAGCTCCTTCTTCCTAAACTCGTACTTCTTCTCATTTTGAAAAAGTTGTTATGATCGCAATACGCCCAACACTTTGCGTATATCCATGAGGTGTTCCTCCAATGTTTAACAATATATTAAGATGTCATATAAATACACAATTACAAAATTATTAATAAAAGCACGAAGTACCTCATTCATCAACCGCATAAATATCACTGGAGCATTGCATAACCCAAAAGGCATCACTAACAACTCGATGAGTCCTTATTTCATCTTGAAAGCCGTCTTCCATGTATCTTCTTCCCGGATTCTAATTTGATGGTAATCTGGCTTAAGATTCGGCTTGGTGAAAAATTGAGCATTCTCCAACTTATCTAAAAGTTCGTCAATCCGTGGAAACGGATAACGATTCTTCACAGTAATCTTGTTCAACGCACGATAATCCATACACATTCTCCAAGATCCATTGTTCTTTGGCGCCAATAACACCGGTAAACCATACGGTCAACAACTTGGATTAATAACCCCTTACTCTTGGAGTTCTTGTACCTGTTTCTTGATCTTATCAGACTCAGTTTCAGAAGTCCGATACATCCCAATATTGGGTAGTGGCTCACCATTCACCATTGTGATATCATGTTCTACATCCCTCTTACGCGGCATCCCTTCTATGCCTAGAAATAAGTCTTTATACTCCTCTTGCAACTTTCCCATTTCGGTTTGTTGCTTTAGACTTTAAAGACATTGCCAAAGTAGACAACACCTTAGCTCACAGACCCTCTTGAATCGGTCGCACCAACAATAAAGCAAACTTGCCGCTCGCATTAACTAATCTCTTTGCCTGAGTCACCATTACTAAATTATTGGTAGTAACATGTTCCTTACAAGCATTGATATGAAACTCCTTCCCTTCCTTCACAAGATGATACTTGTAATCTCTATGGTAAAGAATTGCATATTGGTCCCAAAGATAAGGGTTACCTAAGATGACTTGAAACACATCTAAATGAACCACCTCACATATCACTCCGTCAATAAACTTTTCAGTAATCGCAAACTTGAACGTACACTACTTCGTGATCTTCAACTCCACGTTTTCTTGAATCCAACTTAGACCATACGGCTTGCGATGAGCCATAGTAGCCAAACCCATATTCTTCACCACCACCTCAGAGATCAAATTCTTCTGACTACCCGGATCAATGATAACCTCTACTAAGCTTTGCTTTACCTGAATGCTAACATGAAAAAGTTCTTCCCGACTCGCCTCCTTGGTAGTCATAGTTTGCTTAAACATTAGAGTAAGCTTAGTATATAGCTTATCTAAATTTGGAAGATCAACAATCGTTGCGGCTAGTACACATTTATCTCTCTTGCTCATTTCCTTCTTCGACCTAAGCTCTGGGAGAAACTTCCAACATTTATCTGAAATGTGCCCATTTTCCTTATAATGACTGCGGTAGTTCTCCTTGGATGAACACTCCTCTCCTTTGGACTCCCCTTTGTGCTCATTCTTTTAACTAGACTTATACTCCGACTTGCTTTTGTCGTCTTTTTTGTCACACTTCAAGTACTTGCCTTTAATAACAATTACTTTTACGTTAACAAAGTCAACTCCCTTCTAATGAACTCCGACAAACCCCCTGTATACTTTATGAACACCTCATACTCGTCCACATCAATTTCCAATACCAAAGATTGGTTATGAAAATCCGTAGTGAACTCTTGTACGGATTGCCCATACTTTTGGCGCAAATTATGTTATTTGAACCATCTCTCTTGCTCATACCCAATAAAATAAAATTACTTTCTCACCAGCACCTTGAACTCTTTCCAACTCAAGCTTCCTACTTTGTGACGTTTCTGATAGGACTTCTACCACGCGAGTGCATGACTTTCAAATTTTAATGTAGAAAAATATATTTTATGAGCATTAGAATATTCGCAAACGGAAAAATAAGTCTCTAACCTATCCAACCAATTATCCATTTTCTCAGGATTGATTGAACCGCCGAATACCAAAATTTTAAATTTAAAATCTATACGAAGATTATGCATAAGATTCATTGACTTACCAATAACTGATCGCTCCTCGACGGATTCAGTATCACTTGAATCACTATCTACCTCCTCGGTACCCCCGTCTCTATCCTCCTCTGCAACCCATTTCTTTTTTGTGTGTTCTCGCTGTTTCGTCGAAGCAAAAGTTTTCACGAGGTTCGCGTGATCTAATTGTTCTACCAGCACCCTTAGAGTAGTAGCGAGGTAAGAAACTTTTATTTTTAACTTTGTGAGTCGATCTTCGGAATCGCCCATCTTCAAGTTTGCCTTATTCTTTGAGTTTGGTTTTTGATGAATCTTTAACGGATTCTCATGAATCTCTTTTGTTTGCTTGAGTCAGTCACGTGTAGAGACAATAAACAACAATCCCTCGAGAATTGTTACTTAAAATTAGCAGGAGAATTTCTCTTTTAGAACTTCAATTGCTTAATCCACAATATGATAGCACTTAATCCACAATCAAATTGTGATTAACCTAAAAGAAGAAATTAATGTGAAGAACAAACAATTGGTGGGAGAATTTCCGTTTTAGAGCTTCAATTAATGCTTAATGATTTAATTTCAATTAAATTTTTCTCAAAACTTTAAGTCTCTCTTACAAAACTTGGATCCTTTCTCTTTGGTTAACCTTGCCCTTAAATGGAGGTTATATTTTTCGAGTTACAAATTAGGACAAAAATGCCCTTGAAATGCCTAAAATTAAGGAAACACGATTGTTGTTCGAACGAACCCATGGGTCGTTCGAATGACTGGCTTAATTAAGCCTAGGAATCGAGACAGTCTTATTTGGTCTTTCTGGGAACAAGTCGTTCGAAAAAACCCAAATATCGTTCGAACGACTTGCCAAATTTTACTAAAAAATAGAGGCAGTTAGAATTGGTTGTTCTTTCCTTTAAATTGTTTGACAGCTCCAAAGCTCGTTCGAACGACATGACATCTTTTGAAGATGTTGAATGTCTAGATCCTCCTGGATCAACCACAAGCATAACAATAAATCACTTTTTGATAGTGTGGCTTACTAGCACGAGTATGAGTATTTGACACTACACTTGATTTGGGCAATATTGTGGCTTTAAAAAATTTTGTAACCAAAAAGAATTTTTTATTTGAATCAACATTTTCATATCCAATCCCCCTTTTGTTATTTTTAAATTTGCCTATATTTAGCTTTTTATCAATGTTATCGCTCCATAACAGAACATTTGAAGTTTCTGTTCAGATAAGACTAAATCAAGCTTAGCTGTGTGGGACCAGACTGGTTTTGAATCTATGAGTATAGTTATATTGAATAGGCGATTCTTCCAATTCAATGTTATGTACTCATATCCTGAGTATTTTGTTAAGTTGTTGCATGTTATCTATAATGGATATTTTCAGACTTCGCTGTGTGGGACATTATGATAGACTTGCTTATTAAGCATTCGAACACAGTTAACATAGTAGGCAAAAACTAGTGTCTGCGGCGTTTTGTTCTTCTGACTAACAATTTGATTTAGTACGCTTGAGGGACACTGACAGACAAGTTTTTTTTTATTATTACATAAGTTATGTCTAAGAGGGAAACTGAACCACTTAACGTAAGTTTTTTTGGTCTGAACTGTTGCGCCACAATGTTTCAACCTTATCCTCTTAGTTAGATTTCTTCCTTTTGTTGCCAAAGCTCCACGATTGGTGAACTTATGACATCCTACATATGCTTATATTCATATGGCTTTACACACAAATTGTATAGAACTCCATGTATGAGGATTTTCAGTAACCTCAACTTCAGGAAATAAAAGGCAAACCTTAACATGTGAAACCAAGCAAAGGATGTAATATCTTTGGGGTTCTCTGACTAGTGGAGTATGGATGATAAAGTGTTGAAAGACTTTTCATTGCAGTTAGGCCTAGATCATTAATTTATACAAAGATATGATAAAGGGCAACCCAACTAGATCATATTATCTTAATAAGAAATAACGCCTGGAGGGTACATTGAAGAACTTTCTGATACATCTATGTCATGATTTTATACATGGTTAGGAGCTGAAATTATTTATAGCATACATGGGAACTTGAGACACCTAGAAGGCAATGTACGGACCCATTAGTCCAAAAGGTTAGGGTTGGTAATCTGAGGGCTGATGGCCTCCTCTTACCTTATTGAATGTGGCCCATTGCCTTCTTTATTTGGATCTGGCTCTGTACAGCTAATTAGTTCGCCATTGTCTAGTAGTATCATTGGTAGTCTTATTTAATAGGGTAAGTAAGCTTTCATCCAGCCGATATATATTTATAAATATTTTTCATTCATTGGTAGTCTTATTTTTTATTCTTTGTTGCAAACATGGTTATTTCATCATAGCTGTAATCATCTTCTTCTTTACAGCAATTCCCAAAATTTACAGTAATCTCGACTATCATGTACTATGGACGAGGAATCCACTAGGTCTGCTCGTGCGCATCGCTCTACTATGGGACCACTATCAAGAGATCCATAGACGGTGCTGACTGGTCTCCTTTCTTTCAGATTTGTCCCTCCTTTCTAGCCTATTTTTAATAAGAGCAAATTTGATTTAACCCCCATAGTTTCTTCGGCAATTAGTGAATGACCCCTCTATTATTCATTTATTCAAACCCAATCCCTTTGCAACAGATTATGGCAGTCAAAGTCAATTGACCGGCCAGTTGACCCGTACAAACCTGCAAAAAACCCAATATACCCTTGTAGACTGCACATGCGATTCATATGCTCTCAGAAACAAAAAAGTTTTTTTATGAGCGGGAACCTCTCTCTCTCAGACAACCATTTCTCAGAAACCTCTCTCTTTTTTTCTCTCTCTTTCAGACAACCATTTCTCAAATAACCATTTTTTAAGACAAAACCAGTTCTCTTCAGACAGAACCATTTATCTCTGCCAATGGTGAAAACAATGGGAGCAGGCTCAAAGCATGTTATTAAAGCATTGAAGAGAAGATCATTGAAAAGGTTAGTGATCTTTCTCCCTCTTTCTCTCTCTATATCAACCTGTTAGTGATTTTCAAAATTAGGGCTTTCAAAATTGGGATTTCAAAATTTAGGGTTTTAAAATTGTGATTTTGAAAGTTAGGGTTTTAAAAATTTGGGCATTTTCGTTTCTTTGCTGTATAAAGCTTAAATTAGGTACTTCTATTTTCTAATAATCAGTGTAATTTATGCTTTTAGGAATATAATTTGGGGTTTCTTTTTATGATTTTTTTAAGGTTATAAATTGGAGGTTTCTGTTTAACAAGAGTTTGGTTGATATGAGAGACTATGTGATCAATTATGGGGAACAATGGGGGGATATGACTCCATTGGGGTGGACACATAAAGATTATAATGGGGGAAAACAAGTTGTACTGTTTGGGGTTGATGGTGAGAAGACTAATTTCAAATATTTGGTTAACAAAATAGCCCAAATCATCAAAGAGGAAACTGGAGTGAACTTTGTGTCTGAAGGTGAAGGAGTTGAATTGACATAGCTTTGTAAAGGGGCTCTAAGAATTATTCATAATGATTTTAACTTGAAAGAGATGTGGGTGAAGGGAGATGAAGAGAAGGATGAGACTGCAACTTGTATTGTAAAGTTATTTCAAATTTAAAAAGTGGGAGAAGTTCTGTTTCTACAGGACCAATTAAGAAAGAAAGACTAGAAAAAAGGAAAGAAGTTGAAGACATGATTATATTGGTTGATGATGATGATGAAGAAATTAAACTTTGTGATCTAAGAAAGACTGTATCACCAAAGGCCAAAAGAAAAGCAAAAGAAACCACATTTGATTCCCCAATTCCAGACCCAATTTCTATACTAGAAAAGAGGAAGTACACAAAGAGAAAGAAAGGAGTTGATATCAGTGATCTAGCACCACTGGTGAGAGGGCCTGGAAGACCTAAAAAAGTGAGGAGGAAGGATACAGATGAAGGAGGTGGACAGCAAAAAAAATGTGGAAAATGTGGGATGTCTGGTCACAATATAAAGACATGTAAATGACCACCTGCACTACCAACAATATCAAGGTCTCAACCAGCATATAGAGTGGGCACTCCTAGCAGTATTTCTAGAAACAGAAGTAAAAAGGGGTTTGATGCACCACCTCAGACTGTTAGAAGTACTTATAGTCCAAAAAGAGGAGGAAGGCCTAGAGGGAGTAGACCAAAACCACAGGTTAAGTTTGTGCATGATAATCCTCATATGAATGATGTTTCTCAAGTTATAGAATCTCAAACAAGGGGCAGTCAAAATAGAGGTAGAGGCAGTGGCAGTGGCAGAGGCGGAGGCAATGGCAGTGGCAGAGGCAATGGAATTATCCAAGAAGGTGAAGTACTTGATGTTTACACTGGTAGAGGATGAGGTAGTAGTAGAGGCAGTGGCAGTGGCAGAGGTAATGGCATTGTCCAAGAAGGTGAAGCACTTGATGTTTGTACTGGTAGAGGAAGAGGTATTGGTAGTGGCAGAGGTAGAGGCAATGGCAGGCTTAATGCCTCCCTCCATCACAAGCTAGATTTGTGGAGAACTGGTTGACTACCCATCCAAATATTGCAGGAGAAAGGACTTCAACACAACCATCAACTCAAGCCTCTCAAACTGCTAGTGCAACAGTCAATCCAACCCCTCCTAATCCAACAAGGGCCAAAAAGAATCCATATAAGAAGACTTTCAATGCATGCATGGAACCTTAGAAGCATTGAACTGAAGGAATTGAAGTCATTTTGATTTGATACTACATCACTATTTTGTTAGTAAATGTGATTGCTCGTGAATCTTGAATGCTTTTGTTAGTAAATGTAATTGCAGTCTATTTTGTGAATGTTGAATGCTTTTGTTAGTAAATATGGTTGAAGTTTATTTTGTGAATGCTGAATGCTTTTGCAGGCTTTGGTTTATGTATTGCTGCTCATCATTTTTTTTGTGAGTGTAGGTATTGCTTGCTCATTTTTTTTTTTTTGTGAATGTTGAATGCTTCATTTTGTAGGCTTTGGTTTATAGGTTGGATATGGAATCTTTAGAAACTGTGATTTTTTTTTAGGTTGGTGGATATTTAATCTTCATTTTGTAGGCTTTGGCTTTGGTTTTGAACCTTTTTTTTGTATGTATTGCTTGCCCATTTTTTATTTTTTGTGTGTGAATGTTGAATGCTTCATTTTGTAGGCTTGGTATTTCAGTCAAAACATGCAACACACATGCAACTTGGTATTTCAGTCAAAAAAATTTAGAATGACCTTGGAAATTATAAATAGCAAATGACTATCAGAAAAAGCAAAATATGCCTCAAATGAACTTGGTATTTCAGTCAAAACATACAACACACATACACTGTCCACTGATTCATCCTTACTGTTAGAGGCTACTGATTCATCATCTGAATCTGATCCTTCTTCCTCTACAGTCTCATCTTCAGTAGTCTCAGATTCAGTACTCCCTTCTTCACTACTCTCTTCTTAATTCAGTCTCTTCTTCACTACTCTCTTCTTCAGTCTCTTCTTCATCCAGATCACCATACAACCTCCTCAACATCTTCTTCTCCTCAGGGCTTAGTTGCTCCCACCAGTTATACTCCTCAGATGATGAACTAGAACTTGCAGGGGCAAACATTGTTTGCTGCAGAGAAAAGAAGAAGATAAAAATGAGATAAAAATCAAATCAAGTAAAAATGTGGTCTTATAGTGGAAAGGAAGGGCATTAAAGTGGTGCTTGGAAATAGAGTTTTGACTCAAAATGTAGTTATTCCCAAAACTGAGTAGTTGGGAAGATAATGGTTAGGAGAAATGGGGTTATGGTAAGCCTATCAAGTATGTGCACATAGGATCAAAAAACACAAAACTCACACAAACTTGTATCATAAGGCACATAGGATCAAAAAAATACAAGTACAACATATTCATCCATTACAACAACTGAAAATTAATCATACAAGTACTCAAAAAAATTACAACCACTAATTTCAAATTCAAAGCCCCTATTACATGATCTTTAATCTACTTCATTGTTGTCTTTCCTTTGAACTCATTGCAGAAAGCATCTAACCCCATCTCCATAGTCATCTGCACACTAATGTTAATATTCCTCATATCAGTTTTCTTCTGTTCTTCAATTTGAGCATCCTTCAACCATTGGAAGTCATTACAGATTGGACACTTTAGAAACTTCTCTCCATAACTCCTTTTTTGTTTGGATATAAGAAGCTTCATCACCCCATCACAGCCCTGCATATCACAACTCCTAGCTTTCCACTGACAATCTTTTACCCAATGACCAAATCTGCCACATCCATAACATCTAGTATTAGAGGATGATCCTACCACCCCTTTAGCCTTATCAATAACATTATTTAGCCACTGAAATGACTTACATTTTATAACATGACACTTAAGATACTTTCTATTGGGGTTTGCAGGTGTGTTGGAGGTCAAGAGCTTCATAATCCCATCACAATTAAGATTCTTACAACTAGTATATATCCATGGACATGAATCTGCTGAATGGCCTTTAAGATAACACATATCACACTGTTATGATAAGATACAAAATTAGCTTAATACCTGTAATGCCCCAGATTTTTGGGTAATTTTTTTTGTTTAGTATTATTACTATTATTACCTCACGTTAAGTTCTGCACTTATATTCCGTATATATTCCGCCTATACTCTTTCATCCAGATTGTATCCATTTATTTCCTTTAGGTGGTTTTGTCCTTAGATTCCCTTTTTGTGGTTTTGGCGATTCGGAGGTGATTCGGAGGTAGGGGTGGCATTGTGGCCTTGGGAACCCATAGATAGTTTGGTAGTGGTGTTTTATTAGTGTGTCTATAGTTTGGTGTGATTCCGGTGAGACGTTGGATTGGCCGATAGGTTTTCGGAGTTCGTCCGGGCAAATATTCTTTTTTTGGCATTCCGGTGGTTTAGGCGATAGGGCGGTGTTATGAGTTTGGGGAACCCCTAGAAAGTTTGGCAATGACGTTTTTGTGTTGTGTGTGCGATTTGGGGTGGTTCCGGCGAGCCGTTGGAGTGGCCGGTGGATTTTCGGGGTCGCCCGAGGAAAAGATTCCGTTTTGGGAGCTCGGGCGTTTTGGTTGCCGAGAAGCGGTGGAAGTGGTGTGTTCACCTTGGGGAACCTTGGACGGGTTCGTAGAAGTGTTTGTGTGGTGGTAGAGGTGGTCCGTGAAGTTTCTGGGGTGTCCGGGGTGGTCCGTGGTGTCTCCCGGCAATTCCGTAGCTTCCCGGATATGTCTAGTTTTTGGACAGACCAGTCCTGTTCGAACAGGACTTTGTCTGTTCGAACAGGATCACCCAGGAATGTTTTTTTTTCAACCCTGCAAGCTTCTGTTCAAATAGGATCCATCCTGTTTGAATAGAGGCGCAATTTCAGCTACGTCTGGGTTTATATACTTCATTTCTTCACTCCTCTCTTCACTCCTTCACTCTCCCCTCTCTCTAACCCTTCCCCCTCTCCTCCTCATTCCTAATCCGGTCTTCCTCTTCGCTCGCGGATTCTCCCTCAGCTTTTCCGCGATCTCCTCTCCTATCCGTAGCGAGTTATTTCCGATTCCCTTTCCGCCTATTTCTCTCGATTCAGCGTGGGGCTGATTTCTAGGGTTTGTGGTTGTTGTTGGGTTTTGTGGTTGGAGTGATTGTTGGGTTGAGGAGTGGTGATTATTGCCGGTATTGGGTTGTTGAGCCATGACTTAGGGTTTGCAATTATTGCGGGTATTGGGTTTGTTCGTGGGTTGCGATTGTTGGAAGATTTGGGTGTTCGGAGGTGGTGTTTGTTTGGGTTTAGTACCGGTGTGGGGCGATGAGGTGTGATTGATTCTTGACCGGTGGCGGCAATTCGTGGGTTGATTTAGGGTTTGCAAATTGGGATTTCATTGATTACGGAGTTGTGGTGGTTGTAGGAGTTGGGTTTGACGGTGGTGGTGTTGTTTGGGTTGTTGCGTTGGCTATGGTGTTGCGGTTGGTTGTTCCGTGATTCGGGTGGCCTGTCCGCGAGATGTTGCCGTCAGAGCTTTGGTTTGCTGTGCTTGGATTGGATATTCCTCTGGAGCATTGCATTGGATTACAGGCGAGTTTTATCTTCTTGAATAACTAGATTATTATCCTGATTTGTGAGTTATAGGAATGCATGCCTAGTATAATATTATACCTGTGATTAGGTTAGTATTAGGTTAATTGCTTATGTCACCTTATTGGTTATCTGTTAGCGTACCTTAGACGAGAGTATCTAAGGGTTTAATATATTAGTAAAACCCGCTATAATGTGAGTTTAGTTACCAGATAAAACCCGTAGGTTTTGATTAGCCAAAGGAGGATATTCTCCGTTGTCGTTGATGTGACAATGACTCCCGAGGTTCCTCTTAGACCAATTTTATTGAGGGCGGCTCTCGCAAATCCTTTCTTCATAAGGGTAGAGAACAAAGGCATTTCTCAGTATGTTGCGACGCCTTAGGGTCGCTATGTTTATATATATATATTTGTTTATCTATATTTACAATATATCAAGTGCGGTATTGTTGGTTAGTTATTAGGGTACCCAACTTATTTCAGGGCACTAGTAACTAGGTTTGGCCTTTTAGTAGAGACTTATGGTCAGCTTGTGGTTAGCCGCCATTTCTCTGAGAGAGTGTAGTTCTGAGACCATAGTTCTCACCTTATAGTATAGCACTTTGATTAGTTTGGATTGCTGGACTTGGTTCCAGGGTAGTCATGGGGAGACATAGCTTCAGTAAGACATGGTTTTCAATTCGGAGCTCGTCCTCTTGCCTGCTATTGTTTGATTAGTCTTAGGACTAGTTTAAGTGTACTCTGTGTTCTCGAGGCCTGGTCCTTGAGCACTGTCGTCGTGGTTGGTGGTTGTTTGAGATGCTGGATTCCATGTGGGAGTGTGATCCCCTGGACTGTTTTTGGTTGGTGGTGAGCAGACGGCTTGTCTGTGGTGGTTGGTTGTGGATGCAGAACTTCTGATAGTTTGCCTTAGGATTGTTTGCTTATCGTGTTATGATACTTATTGTCCTCATGATTCTTAGAGCTGATAGAGCTTACCTGTAAGCCTTCTTTCCCCGGGATGAGGCTGTTAGGGTTGTGTTCCCTTCCGTCATCTAGGAGGCACGCGAGACAGCATGGCTCAGGTTGATCCGCGGCTGAGCCAGGTGGTTTATGAAGTTGTTCGTCACCCGAGATGTTGGAATGCGGCTGAAGCCTCCTGTTAAATCCGGTTCTTGTACATCCGTGTTGGAGACTATGGGCATGATTAGGAGGATTGTGAGCTGTTCTGTTATTGGGAATTGTTGACTACTTGTTAGAGACTTGTAGGTCACCCCATGAGTATTAGTCTGTGTTGACAACTAGAGTACTGTCATACTAGATGGTAATCGTATTGTTTTGGGGAATCTTAGAGACTGATGTTGTTTAGGTGTCGTGACGGTTAAGTTGCTCTTTCATCTTGGTTTAGATGGTGCAACTGAGTCACAGGAAGGCATCTGTGTTGGTTGGTTACCTCACTCTCTGGTAGGCGGTTATATTATTGTGTGCTGGCTGTGTCACAGCAGTTGTGTTTCAGTCTCGAGGATTTTTGCTCACATCCCTAGATAATATTCTCGCCTTATCTTACTGCGATTGGATACATAAATAGCTCCACATTGGTTGACCCTTGAGAAGTTGAGGGATTTCCTTAAATCGGGTTAAATTAGAAAGGTGGGTCCAGGATGGATACTATTATACCTAGTCACCCATTCGGGAGTGTGGGATGGTATGTGACAGTATTTGCGATCCGGTACAGGGCTTATCTTCGGTGAGGTTGAAATTCCTTGGAATTATATCACTATTTTGGACGCTGGCTCCGGTGTGAAATATCCTTTAGATTGATGTAATATTCCTGTAGTCTGGTCGAGCTTGTACAGTACATCGTACCCTTGTATCCAACTATATCCGGTAAGGTAAATCCTTTTTTAGCGGTCGTCAGCCCACTTTAGTCATAGGGGCTAGCTCTTTGGGTTGACATCGCCAAGCCACTTTGCATCATAACATCATCATCATCAAGCAAATCATTACATCTCTGCATACTTCCAATTCGTAGGTTCTTCTGATAGAAATCCTTAACCCTTTCTGCATTATGTTTTAATATAGAACCTTCTGCACTTGGGATAATTATGGGATTATCTCACTCCATCATATCATCATCATAACATATCATTGCATTGGGATAATTATGGGATTATCCTAGTTCATCATATTCCTCTACTCATATCTCAATTCCTCTTCTCCTAATTGATTTACTGTGTAATTAGATTCATCTCCTTTCTGCATTTCCTATCCTCTCTACATTCATTCTTCTCTTTTTTGGATCTATTTAAGTTATTAGGTTGCTTAGTCTGGTTGGCTATTGTGAGCTTTAGACTGGTATTTGGTTGTGGGCAATCTCACTTAGCTTGTGATAGCTTCGAAGTTGAGCCTTGTTGGGGCTTGGATAACCCGGTTGGATTGTAGTTGGCCGAGGGTTGTTTACCCTCGTGTGTTATTGTATCTCTGAGGTAGATTGGTTGTGCGTGGCGCCGAGAGTCACGGTAGGGATTAGAGTGTAGTTAGTGGTCCTTGTGACTGGAGTGTAGATTAACACTCCTCCGCACGAGGTATATTTATAGATAGATTTATTAGAGTTAGTATATATATGCTTTTACCTATTAGTCATCCAATATATATTTATACATATATATTGTTTATCGTTAGTTATTATTATTATATACTACTATCATTAATATTTATTATCCATCTCATTGGTTAGTATAGTCGTTTAGATATTCTTGGGAGTAGTGAGCTCGTTGTTTGCTCACTTTCGCATCCCCCTTTCAGTGGCAGGTTGTTTCAGGTTTAGTTACTGCTGTGGTGATCTTTGGGGCGCTGAGCTGGAGGCTTGATCTCTAGTTATTTGCAGTTGGGCTTGCTGCGTAGAGGTTTGTAGAATCTTATATTTAGATTCTGTTATCTTAGTCTTCCGCTGTTTCTGTTTTCCTTATTGCTCTGTTGTGATACTATTGTGAATGATTGGGTCAGAATTTCCCTTCGGCTCGGTTATTTGTGGGGCGAATCTGTGGATTCCCCAACCTGCACATCCTCGAATCTCAGTAATTGGTCAAGCTACCGATTACCAGATTTTGGGGCGTGACAATACCCCTCTGTTTTCTATCACTCTCAACCTTACACTTCCAAGCTTCAATACATACATTAATGGTGTTGTGTTCAAATAAAAAAATAAAGCTAATGGACTTGGACATACCTTCTTTGGATTATTGGATTATGTTGCAGACATCCTCCCATTGTTCTAATTTGATTTTAAAAGAAGAGAGATTGAAGGGATGAAGAGAAATTACCAAACGTAACGGTTAGATTTCAAACAAATATCACTCGTTGGATCTCAGATACGAATCTTGATGTTTTTTGTTTTTCTTATCTTTTTTTAAATAAAAGAGTAAATATGTATTTTTAAAAAAGAGACTGGATTTTCCGTTGGTCAATTGACTTTGACTGCCGTAATCTGTTGAAGAGGGACTGGGTCGGAATAAATGAAGAATAGAGGGGTCCTTCGTTAATTTCCGAAGAACCTACGGGGGTTAAATCAAATTTGCTCTTTTAATAAATGGAATAATTCCTTTTTTTCTTAGCGGTCTTAGTGGCATATATCTATAAATGTATAATATATTATAACCGTAGCTGTATATATATATTTTGATTTCATCTCACGTATCACGAGCATATATTTGTAACCATGGATAACCTGCTTATAGATACATTTTTTTTGACAGGCCAAATGTTACATGAAGCAATTACTATCTGGGCTTGAGCATTGCCATAAACAAGGTGTCTTGCATCGTGACATCAAGGGTTCAAATCTTCTTCTTGATAATGAAGGGAGCCTTAAAATAATTGATTTTGGACTGGCTTCTTTCTATGATCATGATCAAAGGCATGTCATGACCAGTCGAGTTGCCACCCTTTGGTACCGCCCCCAAGAGCTTCTTTTGGGGGCTACTTACTATGATGTTGGTGTAGACCTCTGGAGTGTTGGATGCATATTGGGGGAGTTACTCTCTGGGAAACCAATAATGCTAGGACGGACTGAGGTAATTTACTCTTTCTATATTTCTTTTTGGGGTTTTGCTCATATACACTGTAAAAATCTCTTCTGCTATTACAAAGGAGATCACATATTACAGTATAACTTCATTGTCTTATAAAGTAATTGATAAGAAGTTTTTTAGGGGCTCTACAAAATACCCGCTCAAAGTACGATTGTCAAATTGTAGCACGGATGAGTGGGATCGAATCTACAAGGAGGCTTGGGAAAACAAATACTTTCTAGGCCGAATTACAATTTTATAAGAGATAAATCTAAAATGAATAAATAAAAGCTAATTATAAAACTTAATGAGAGAGAGAGCTAAGGTTCGGACTTGTCCTCTTCCTTTCAAAATACTAATCATTATTCAATTAGATCCTAATATCTCCACCCATCATATGTTCGTTTTAAGACACATACGATGGTGTAAAATAAACAACTAAATTGATGGTCAGGCATTTAGTGGTTATACTTTTAAGTGACGGTGGAGAGTGTCTTAGAGAATTATCAACTCAACCATGGCTAGGATTGAGTGAGTTCTTTAGTGTTTCCTCTTATTTAGATCTTCAAATCAAGTCTACGGTTAATAGCACTTGTTTGTATCCAAAGTTATTGTACACCAAACCGAAGCTATGGTCAAGCCTTCGATATGATGTACTAACTTATCAATCATTAAGTACTAAGAGAAAATTAATTAGAACCTAATTAATACCAACTATTACTTATCTAAGAAAAGGCCTCATCTTAGCCTTAGCTAGGAGATTACCCGCTCATCTCGGACTTCATCGCATTAACAACTAATGAAGACATTAACACAAATTGAACTAAAAGAGAAGAATAAGACAATTAAATAAAAACTAAGACTTTATTACTTCTAAACTTGCTCTTATATGAGATGCCCAATTACAATGTGTGTGTGTGTGTGTGTGTGGGGGGGGGGGGGGGGGGGGGGGGGGGGGGGGTGTCCTTTTATAGGAGAAGGAAACAAAATTTAAAAAGTATACATTAAATTGTAAAGAATATTTTCACCATAATATCTTCAAATTTTACAACCAATCACCTAAGATTCTTGCATTTAATTCCCTTAAGTGATGTAGTGATCTTTCTTTATGGAAATTCTTGCATATATCTTCAATATAAAATATCTTCAAGGATCTTGGATGTAATATATTCTTTGATCTTATTCTCCAAGAATATTTGTGTATATATTTCTTTAATTTTAAGACCAAATATATTGTGTCTTTGACTTTTTGTGCTATGAACTGCTGGAGACACTTTACTTGACTTTAAGAGCTTGGTTTCAAATATACATCTCCAATAGCTTCAATCAAACAAACACGCATAAGTATCCAAAATTAAATATAATGGATAAATAAAATACATGTTTGGGCATATTAAAAATATCATAATTATGTGCTCATCAAATACCCCCAAACTTGACTTTTGCTCGTCCCGAGTAAAATAAAATAATAACCACTTTCGCAAGGAACGCGATTGCATTTAACATATACAACAAACCGCTAAACCCCCAGGTTTAGCCTTGTGGACGAGTGTTGTCTCGTGAGGGTTTGCAGTAACTATACCCACAAAAGTCAATAATGACATTTTAAATAATTCTAGAATACACATGACTCATTTCCTAAAAACTTATCCTTACTTAGCTATGACAAAAATATATCGATGAGAAATCCTTTAACCTATTATTCTCCCAAGTATACCAAAAAATATTTTAAGCTTATCCGAAACTAGAGGTACTATCTCAAGATTAGAAAGAGATTAAAGTATTTTGCTTTAGCTATATTTGAGTGTATAGTAAAAATAGTTTTATCACCTAATACGTTGTCTAAAATAATTTACTCAATTTTTGGTAGTCTAGTTCTTACTGAAATAAATTTAGCGGTCAGTTCGACAGGTGCCTTAGTCAATTTATCTTCCTAGATTTTTTTGCTCTTTTCTTCTTTTGCAAGCCTTTTCTTTTGAGTACTTTGTTTCTTAGTGAAGCCTCTGTAACAAGGTGTTTTCAGTCGACAATCCCTGCTAGTTGGCTAAGGTTACCGGGGTGTGGTGCCCCACCCCATCATGACCTAGACTAAGGATTCTCACAAGTAATATTTTCTTATGCTCCTTTCACATAGTTCATGGTCAAACTCAAGATTGGTGATAATTTTTCCTCTTTCAGTTCTTAATCATGTGAGTAGCTTTGCAGCGTGAAAGTTTTTGGAGCACATTTGGCTTATTATTATTATTTTCTTAGGAATGAACTTATTCTTAGGCAGTTGTCTCCCTTGTAACAAACTATTCCTAACATAAATACTAAATTCACCTTTTATTGAGCAAAAATAAATTGAAGGTATTAATTGCAAAACTACAGTGGCGTGCACATTTTCAAAATATGCCAAATTAACTTGAATTAGTCGCTAATTAAAAGATAATACATCTAGCTTAAGGTATTCCAAAATATTATAGTGTATACTTGGTACAATTTCAAAATTTAGGCTTTTCTATAATATTTATGTCAAGGTAAAATCAGTTTAAGTGTTTGGAAATTCGTAAAAAATATATCATAAGTTTTCAAAGTCCCATTATTTCACTTTTCTTCAAAAAGTATTTAAAGAAATAGTTTCCTACACCTAAACTTAAATCAAACATTATTCTTAATGTTTGAGAACAAGAAAATAAATGGAATAGGAAAACTAAAATTTCTCACCTGAATATGTCATGGGTTGCCTCCCAAGAAGCATTAAGTTTAATGTCTTCAGCCAGACTAATATACCCCCATACTTAAATGATGTTACAATTGTACTATAGGGGTACACAATATTAGCTCTGATATACTGGATCATTTAAAAATGTTATCTCTTCATCAAAACTGTAGGACTCTAAGTACGGTTTTAATCGTTGGCCATTGACCTTTAAAATATTTATGTTATTAGGATCCTCCACCTCTACGGCCCCATGAGGAAAAATAGTTTTAACCGTATAGGGGCCATGCGAACGGGATTGTAGTTTCCCAGGAAATAGACAAAGCTTAGAGTTATAAAGCAATACCTTTTGATTGGGCTCGAAGGTTTTACGAATAATTGATTTATCGTGAAAAGCTTTGGTACGTTCTTTGTAAAATTTTGAACTTTTATAAGCCTCATGACAGAGTTTATCCAACTCAGAAAGTTGAAGCTTTCTCTTAGACCTAGCTTGGTCCATCTCAAAGTTAAGGGCCTTTGTGGCCCAAAGAGCTTTGTACTTTAGTTCTACAGGCAAGTGGCAAGCCTTCCCAAAGATAAGTTTATAGGGTGACATTCTAATCGGGGTTTTATAAGCTGTTCGATAGGCCCAAAGAGCATCATCAAGATGATCTGGCCAGTCTTTACGATCAGTTCGAATAACTTTTTCCAAATTTTTTTTAATCTCCCAATTGGAAACTTCTACTTGACCACTTGTTTATGAATGGTAAGGTGTAGCAACTTTATGAGTGATGGAATAATTTTTCAATAAAATTTTAAGAATACGATTGCAAAAATGTTTCCCACCATCACTAATAACTGCTCGAGGAGTGCCAAAGCGATTAAAAATAGATTTCATAAATTTGACCACAGGCTTATGGTCATTTGTCGGACATGCTATCGCTTCGACCCATTTGGAGACATAGTCCACTGCGACTTGAATATAAATGTTTCCGCAAGATGAAGGAAACGGGCCCATAAAATCTATTCCCCAAACATAAAAAAGTTCAACAATAAGAATGCTATTTAGGGGCATCATGTTGCGGTGATAAGTATTGTCGGTCCTCTGACATCTATCACAAGTAGAACAAAAGGTCTGTGTATTACGAAAAATAGTAGGCTAATAAAGACCAAATTGAAGAATTTTGGCAGCCGTTTTCTTGGCACTAAAATGCCCTCCACTGGCATAGGTGTAGCAAAACATGAGTACGCTCTGGAACTCATTATTTGGAATGCATCTTCTAATAACTTGGTCAGAACAAAATTTATACAAATAAGGATTGTTCAAACTAAAACGTCTAACCTCGTGTAAGAATTTGGTTTTATCTTGCTTAGACCAGTGGATTAGGTAATCGTTCAGTAGCGAGATAATTGACAATGTCGCAATGCCAAGGTAGTTGTAAAATTGCTATAAGCTGCTCATCAGGAAATGTCTCTAAGATAGGGAGGAGATCCTCACCACCTTTGATAAGAAGTCAGGATAAATGGTCTGTTACAACATTTTCAACACCTTTCTTATCTCAAATTTCGATGTCAAATTCTTGTAATAAGAGGATCCATCGGATTAACCGAGGCTTAGCGTCCCTTTTGGATAACAAATATTTTAAGGCCGTATGATCGGTGTAGACAATGATTTTGTACCCAACAAGATATGACCAAAATTTGCCTAATACAAACATAATGGCTAATAACTCTTTCTCAGTGGTGGTATAATTCATTTCTACATCATTGAGCGCACGACTGGCATAGTAAATAACATGAGGTTTTTTATCTACTCTTTGCCCTAAAACTGCTCCAACAGCGTAGTTAGATGCATCGCACATTAATTCAAATGGAAGATCCCAGTTAGGCAGTTTAATGACTAGAGCGGAAGTTAATTGAAGTTTGAGCTTCTCAAAATCTCTAGAACATTTATCATCAAAGTGGAAATCAGTGTCCTTAGCAAGTAAATTGTACAAGGGTTGAGAAATTTTGCTAAAATCTTTGATGAACCGACGATAAAACCCCGCATGGCCTAGAAATGATCGAATGGCCTTAACCATCCAAGGAGGAGGTAAGGAAGAAATAATATCAATTTTGGCCTTGTCAACTTCTATCCCTTTGTTGGAGATGATATGCCCAAGAACAATCCCTTGTGTCACCATGAAGTGACACTTCCCCCAGTTTAACACCAAATTGGTTTGTGTACATCATTCTAGCACTAGCTCCAAATGGTGCAAACATTCATCAAAAGAGGATCCAAATACTAAAAAATCATCCATGAAGATTTTGATAAATTTATCAACCATATCAGATAAAATGCTCATCAAACAACGTTAAAATGTAGCGGGTGCACTACACAAACCAAATTGTATACGTCGATAAGCATAAGTTATGTAGGGACATGTGAATGTAGTTTTCTCCTTATCTTCTGGAGCGATGAGGATCTGATTATATCCAGAATAACCGTCAAGAAAGCAATAATGACTTTTTCCCGTTAATCGCTCAAGCATTTGATCAATAAAGGGAAGAGGAAAATGATCTTTCCTTGTGACCGTGTTCAACTTTCTGTAATCAATATAAACACGCCACCCGGTGGTCATACGGGTAGGGATTAATTCATTATTCACATTTTCGACTACAGTAATCCCTGATTTCTTGGGTAGAACTTGAACAGGGCTGACCCACTTACTATCTGAAATGGGGTATATGATACCCGAGTCTAATAGTTTGAGAACTTCTTTCTTAACCACCTCCATCATAGTTTAATTTAAACGCCATAACATCTCGCACAAATATTTAGCACCTTCCTCGAGATTGATGTGATGCATGCACACGGTCGGGTTAATTCACTTCATGTCTGCTATAGAGCACCCTATGGCTGATTTATGTTTTCTAAGGACACTCAACAGTCTACCTTCCTGGTCAACATTTAGATTGGAAGCTATTATCACAGGTAGAGTTTCAGAATCACCTAGAAAGGCATACTTGAGAGTATTGGGTAATGGCTTGAGGTCTAACTGGGGTGGTTTAACAATGGATGTAATAGGTAAAGTAGTTGATGGTTCAAGAGGTTCCAGTTTAGGTCTCCATTTGGATATGTTAAAAATAGGAGTTGAGTCGAGTAAGACATTAAACTCTTCAACGACCGTGCCTTCATCGGAGTCCTCACAAAAGTTTACAAGACATAATTCTAATGGGTCCTCAAAAAAGGATTTGAGGAAAGAACTGTAAACTAGATAGTCAATTATATTGAGCTCAGCCATGTCATCAGAATGAGGGACTTGAGTATTATTGTTAAAAACATTGAGTTTGATCTTCATGTCTCTGATTGATAGATGTAAAACCCCATTAAAGCAATTAATAATGGCACGAGTAGTCGCAAGGAAAGGGCAGCTCAATATGATGGGGATCTCATAGCTAGGATTCGTGACATCTTCAGTGTCTAAAACAACAAAGTTCACGGAAAAAATGAGAGTATCAACCTTGATAAGAATATCCTCAAGAATACCACGTGGGTATCGTATTGACCTATCAACCAATTGAAGTGTCATTCGGGTAGGTTCAAGTTCTCTAAGTCATAATTCCTGATAGACCGAGTAAGGTAAGACATTCATACTTGCCCCCAAGCCGAGTAACGCCCTATGCACTTTGTGATCTCCAATTTTACAAGGGATGGTTGGGCTTCCCCGATCTCGAAGCTTAGGAGGGGTTAATGTCTCAGTCAAGAAGACTTTCTTGTGCATATTAATTTTTCTTTTCCTAGTGCACACATCCTTAAGGAATTTGGCATATGCGGGAATAAGCATGATGGCATCGAGTACTGGAATATTTATATGAACTTGCTTAAATGTATCCAATATCTCGTCAAATTGAATCCCTTTATTAGTTGGAAGAAGGCGTTATGGATAAGGCGCCTTTGGCTCAACACGTGCCTTTGGTACAGAAACGGATAAAGTAGGCAACTCCTTAGATTTCTTATAAGGTTCATGGTTGCTTACTACAACAGGTTTACTCGTACCTACCTCATCCTCAATAACAACTGGTGTTGCCTCAACCCTAGGTATTTCAACTAGGTTATTAATTTGCCTACCACTTCGAAGAGTGGTAGTATTAAGTTGCTTTGGGATTGAGATAGAATCAAAACCTGGTGGTCCTTTCGGATTAGATATAGGTTAGCTAGGTAGCTGACCTAGTGGTTTCTTATGCAAGGCATTTGCCAATTGCCCTATTTGAGTCTTTAGATTAGTGATAGATTGGGATGTGGAATTTTGATTTAATAATGTTTGTTGCTGGAATTGCATCATTTGTCGCTGAAATTGTAACGCTTGTTTTTAACTTTCCATTGATTATTGCATAAAGAGAGAAAGGGAATCTTCCAAAGATGGCTTGGGTGGAGCGGGCGGGAATTGTTTGGATGACTGATAGGTTTGTTGAGGTACTTGAGGATAGGACTAAGAATTGGGGTTCCTAGGAAAATTATGAACTGAGGTATGTGGCTCTCCAAAACCAGGACTGGGTTGGTTGTTCTTCTACGAAAAGTTTGGGTGGTTCTGCTAAGTTGGCTTATACGGGTCAAATGGACTCTTGTAGGTATTATTCAAAGTATTAACTTTCTTTTGATTGCCATTCATTTCATTTAACATGGGACAAATTTGAGTTACATGGGTGATATCATAACAAATGGTGCACCCCTGTTACTGAACTTGGCTCATACTACCCTTAGATTGATTCACAGCCATAACCTCGATTTTTTGGGTTAGAGTATCTAATTGGGCTTTAAGGGCCATTCCCTCGCTCACTTTGTATAAGCCACATTTCTTGGCTGTACGAACATTTCTATGTGGATCAAGTCCCACTGCTGAAAATTCTCAGCCAATGTCTCATACTCCTCATAAGCTCTATCGAGTTCAAGGTCCTGAAATTTGCCATTATGCATGGATTCTAGCCTATAACGATTCTCAGATGTCATTCCACGATAAAATATTTGGGCTAAATGCTGTTTTCAAAAACCATGATGGGGACATTGTGAAAGAAGATCTTTATATCTCTCCCATGCCTCGTAAAACATTTCGCTCTTATTTTGATCAAATTCAACAATTATATTTCTTAGAGTAAGGGTTTTTCCCATTGAAAACCATTTAGTTTTGAACTTAGTCTCCATTTGGTCTCATGAATTGATAGATGCTGGTGCTAATGAATTAAACCAATGACTCGCCTAGTCTTTTAGTCAGAATGGGAATAAATGAAGGCGGACAGAATCCTCAGTAAAATGTTGATATTTTAACAGTGCACAAATTTTCTTAAATTAGTGGACGTGATTTTTAGGGTACTCTGATTCAAGCTCATAAAATGTAGGTAACATTTGGATCACACTAGGCTTGATTTCGTAATGATTTGTTGTGATGGTTGGTAACATGATACAAAAATGTATATCGTTCACCACTGGGGTCCAATAGTCCCTAAGAGATTTAGCGGTAGCCATGATTGGGGGTCGACTTCTAGCTCAATAACAAGCTCAATTGGGTCAACTCTAGATAAATTTCCCTCCTCCAAAATTGGGGGTCCTAAGTTCTCTATTGTATTTATTGGGTGAGGTAGTCACCCTCTTCGCTTTGGCTGAGGTGGCGGGCCGTAAATAGGCAAAGGTTCTCATAAACTTCCTAAATGTGTTTCTCCACGTGTCTAATTGATCATGCACAAACTAATATGTGATAAAATTCTGCACCCGATACAATAAACAATAAATCAAACCTATAATCTAACACTTCAACATTTTTTAAAAAGTAATAATTAGGTCTTCCCTATATTCTTCTATATTCTCAAAAAGGTTGGATGGTCAAAGGCTTTGGTTCTTGCACTCCCCTACGTCACTGTGCTAGTACTAGCTTAGAGTAGATGTTCAGTCCTTACACCCGATCGAGTCGCCTTATTGTACATCAGCACTCGTAACAGTGATGTCACAAACCTACAACCAGTATACCGTAGTGCTAGGCTGGGGCCGTATCCTACAAACTCGTGTTTGTACCCTGGTCCGGTACACCTATCCGATGGGTGATAAAATCCTGCGAGAATCTTGCTACTCCTTTTTATTATTTTCAGGTCCGGGACGTTCAATTTTTGTGTGATACGAATTTCTTCATATCCCTAATGGGTGGTCCTACTTGTTAGAAAGCTTTTTGGGTGATAAATTTCTGCAAGTCTCTAACAGTTTTTACCTTTACTAATGTTAGAATGAAAAGAAATTTAAACACGTCAATAGGTCAATCCAACCACAACAAATATTTTATTAGAGCAGCGTGTATTTGCACAGTCAACACGACTTTATGTTCCTAGTGCCTGGGCGGAGCGGATATGAACCCCTTATAGATGTCAACTTTAGAGATGTACCAACCTACGGGAAGTGTTTGCCGGTAAAGCTGTGGCCGCCCCTTCACTTAGGGGGCAAAAAAAGGAAGTGCCTCTTCACTTAGGGGGCACAAGAATGATAGATTTCATGATGCTTTTAGCTTTGTGTATTGTCCGTCTCATTTCTAACTTTGTGACTATTCTGTAAAACAAGAGAAAAAGGATTAGTGAACTTGCGACAACAATATTAATTCAATTTCCAAACTTATTGTAGTCTATGATATCCTGATTTTCAAATGTGCATATCTTTCAGCTAGGTTGAGAGAGAGCAATAAAAAATATCAATTTGGAAAGATATTTTAGAAAAGAAAAATATTCAAGAAAATAGTTTTCTTGAATTTAGCTTTCCTAATGCTCAAAACAAGTGATGAATGAATAGCGGCGTCCTTTACTGAGACTATTTTTTTACTTTTTTTTCTTCAAAAGGCTGTAACTCACAAACGACTAAACAAAAAATATGATCTATAACAATTCGGAAAGGTTTTTTAATTATCTAAAGCTTTCGAAGTAAACATATTTCCCAACTGTGAAGTATAGATGATAAAAAATGGTAAATCATTCAGGAACAGACTTCACAGTTACTGTAGCGCCAAAAACTCAAAACAATCCTTTAAAAAAAAAAACTAAACTTGAGAAACAGAAAGAGAAACGATGATAATAGAAACACTATATGCAATTACTGGCCCACTATACTTTTTAACGAATATTAGAAACAAAGAATTTAGAAATCATTGGCACGGTATTAGAAATAATTAACAAAAAAAACTAACAAAGAAAATTCGGTATTAGGGAGAATAGTTTTCAGCGATGCCTCCCCGGCAACGGCGCCATTCGATAAGAGGTTTTTTTTTGGCCTCTACAAAATACTCGCTCAAAGTACGATTGTCGAATTGTAGCACAGATGAGTGGGGTCGAATCCACAAGAAGATTTGGGAAAACAAATACTTTATAGGCCAAATTACGATTTTATAAGAGATAAATCTAAAAGGAATAAATAAAAGCTAATTATAAAACTTAATGAGATAGAGAACTAAGGTTCGGACTTGGCCTCTTCCTTTTAAAGTACTAATCAATATTCAACTAGATCCTAATATCTCTACCCATCACATGTTCATGCTAAGACACATACGATGTTATAAAATAAACCACTAAAACTATGGTCAAACATTTAGTGGTTATACTTTTAAGTGATGGTAGAGAGTGTCTTAGAGAATTATTTGTATCCTAAGTTATTATACACCAAACCGAAGCTATGGTCAAGCCTTCGATATGATGTACTAATTTATCAATCATGAAGTACTAAGAGAAAACTAATTAGAACCTGATTAATACAAACTATTGTTCATCTAAGAAGAGGCCTCATCCTAGCCTTAACTTGGAGATTAACCGCTCATCTCGGACTTCATCGCATTAACTACTAATGAAGACATTAACAAAAATTGAACTAAAAGAGAAGAAAATGACAATTAAATAAAAATTAAGACTTTATTTCTTCTAGACTTGCTCTAATATGAGATGCCTAATTACAATTAGGGGGGGGGGGGTTCTTTTTATAGGAGAAGGAACCCAAATTTAGAAACTATACATTAAATTGAAAAAAATATTTTCACCATAATATCTTCTAATTTTACAGCCAATCACCTAAGATTCTTACATTTAATTCCCTTAAGTGATGTAGAGATCTTTCTTCATGGAAACTCTTGCATATATCTTCAATATAAAATATATTCAAGGATCTTGGATGTAATATATTCTTTGATCTTATTCTCCAAGAATATTTGCGTATATATTTCTTCAATTTGGAGACCAAATATATTGTGTGTTTAACTTTTTGTGCTATGAACTGCTGGAGACACTTTTACTTGACTTTAAGAGCTTGGTTTCAAATATCCATCTCCAATAGCTACAATCAAACAAACGCGCATAAGTATCCAAAATTAAATATAATGGATGAATAAAATACTTATTCGGGTATATTAAAAATGTCATAATTATGTGCTCATCAGTAATTGCTTACTGGTTCAATTTGTAACCGTTACAGGTTGTTGTCGGTGTTATGGTTATTCTTAGAACCTATTATTTCATCTCTTTATTTCTTTCAAATTTTTTTATATTGCCATGCTAGTTCTGTATGTTAGCATTATATAAGCACTTTGTAAACACGACTTTCTCAACTGAAATACGCTGTGTTCATACCAGGAAGTTCTTAGTATCATTTGTAGGAAAAATCAAAAGAGAAAACTAAGTTTAAACAAAACTAGTTGATGTTATCTGCCAAAAACAACCTAAAAGAAAAGGATTATTGTATGCCACTTCAACTTTTTAGTATCAAAATATACCCTCATTGATGCTTTCACCAAAGTATTAAAAGATCAAGTTAATACGCTCACGCTTGAACTTAAGGAAAAGGATGTGAATACAATGATGAGAATCGAGGTAGCTACTCTCTCTTCTATGACAAGAACAATTTGTGGAGTAAGCCCTAACAGAAGAATTAACCAAGCAAGAACAATAATGATACAAGAATTTCCAGAGGAAGGAAGTGGAAAACCTTTGCAGATAAAAAACCACTCCCCAAATAATTCACTATGCTAATAAAATAGGCTATAATGATTTCTTCAAGCTTCTCAAGCTTTAAAAGAGTCTCTAAAATTCTAGGTCTCTCTAGAATTAAACTCACCAAGATAGGCTAACAAAATAACCTAAGTTCCTTTTATATACTAGGGAACTAAAATACAAGTAGAACAGATCTCGAGGCAAACTCAATGTCTCAAAAATAATATCTAAAGAAAACCTACACCAAGCTCGTTTGAACGACATCCAAGCTCATTCGACGAGTTTGATAAACCAAATCCAAAACCGCGAAAACAAAGATATCGTTCGAACGACTTCCTTCTTCGTTCGAACAACTTCGATAATTTTATGATTTCATCGACAATCCTTCTATTTTTAGTTCACACCCACCAATCTCCCACTTGAAATCGAATCCCGTAACTCATTTCCTGATCTCCAAATAAATTATTCCCACTACCCTGACCTTCA